>JAJEJH010000037.1:12886-612886 GCA_026122585.1 Anacardium occidentale | reverse complement strand
TGAATTATGCAAATAGTGATTTGTTTACCCTTTTAGTGTCTAAACTTTGTCATGGGCCATTTGGATTTTAGAAAGATTGGTAATATGATGGATGAAGAGGTTCAAAGCGGTATTGACTCAAAAATTTTCTAATTTAGTTGACCAATATGGATTCAATACCCATTTATACAACTACTGTGTGAAAAAAATCGGGTCCTATGATGTTAATCTAATTATCCTAAACACATTTAGAGTTTTTGGGAATGAGATAAAAGAAACAAAAGTTACAAAAGAAAAGTAAGGGTTTTGTTAGAACTAGAGATTTTGATCGATGAATGAATTGAGATGAATAAATTTTGTTGTAATTTGTTTGAATGACGTGGCTTTATTTTAGTTAATTAAGGTGAAAAACAAAAGTTTGAGAAGAAAATCTTTTTTTTTGTTAAATTTTTGTTGGGTGTATATTAAACTAGTTTACACTATTTCTTTTTTAACTTCATATAAAATTTTGAATGTTTTTAAAGTTTAAGAGTGGGAAACATTATTCATGCAAAAAATGAGTCAAAACTTAATAACAATAGTTTTGTAAAGAGACAAAGGTAAAATCCCAAAAAACTAATCTCTCTCTCATCTATATCTCCCATATTCTCTTCACGTATAGTTTTGTCCAACCCACCCTTTCACCATCTCAACTAGTTACCATTTTAATTTTTTAAAATATTTTTTTCTCATTTGATGAATAACCATTTTCTATTGTTATTTGCATGTTTGAAATTTAAAAAATTGATTTATTCTCATGGTGGGATTTGTTTTCATGATTAAAAAAAGTCTAAAATTACGGGTATTTGAGATGGACACAAAAGTTATGGGAGCATGTTAAGATGGTGATGGTTGTGGTTTGTTGAGTTTTATAATGATGATAATGATATGAAAAACAAAATTTGCAAACTAAAATTCTAAACACCTGCAAATTTAAGGTTCAACAAATTTTGATGAGTTGTTAATTTTAGTTTATGTAGGACCCGCCGTCACGAGTACCCCTACTGCTGAAAGATATTGATCTTTTATTAATTAAACTTGAAATCTGGGTACCCGCGACGGGAATCCTACGAAAAAGAAAATACTACTGCTGATCTGTATTACAAACGGAAGCTGAAACTAAATCTGAAATATACAATGAGCCCAAACTGGCTTTTCATTACTGTATAAATTGTTTCTGTACATAGATATATACATCTAAATACATACAAGACCTCACAGGTCCAAAACTGAAAATAAAATACATGCTGGTAGTGTGTGTGGGGTCCTCCTTGCCAGCCTCAATCCACCCGCTCCTCGCCAGCAGCACACTGACCTGAAAAGGAAGGAAGAAGGAAAGGGATGAGTGATAAAGATCACCCAGTAAGCATGTAGCATCCCGGGTTTTTGTAGAAAAGCCCTTAGGGATAGAGTTCTGGGGTTAGATTTATAACTGCGATTAGGGTGGGGGTCCTGAGAAGTTCAGGGGTGAGATGGTAGTTTTCCAGAGCCGAGTGGCCTTCGTATGATGCCTTTAGGGAGGTTTTAATCATGCGAAGCGCGGGAAATGGATGTTTATTCATTTTCCCTGGTGCACTCCCGTGCACAGTGCCCTGCACGCCCGTGCAGGTGGGTAGCAGGAGAGAGAGACGGGAGATTTATTAGTTTCTCACCCAGCAGCCTCCCATTTCCAGCTCAGTTTCTCTTGTTCTCAGCAGCTCCCAGCCCTAGATCAGATTTCCAGCTTCCAGCAGCTCCTAGTCCAGCTAGAGAGACCAGAGATCAGCTTGAGTTAGAGTTCCCAGCAGCCATGGCGAGAGGTAAGTGTTTCTTACTCTCTCCTTCAGTTTTCCAGCTTGTTTGATGTGGATGGAAATGTGAGTTTCCATTCCTAGCTTGAGATGCTATGCTTGTATGTATGTATGATGATGAGATGATGATTATATGTTGATTGCTATGCTTATTTTCCACCCAGAACATGCATGCTTTGCTTGTGTGTGTTGTAGTGAGAGAAATGATAGATTTTAATGGTGGATGTAGTAATATTGGATGGATGATGAAATTGATGATGAATGTGTGATGATTGAAGTGCCTTGGATATGTGTTTTAGTTTAATTTCAGTTTGGATGTGTGTGGATGAGTTTCCTGCACGATCCAGGTGGGTGTTCGAGTTGCAGAGCCGGACACACGCCCGTGTGCCCGCAGACACACTCCCGTGTGCCCTGGTTTCTGCAAGGGCACGCCCGTGTGCATGTAGTGCACACGGCCAGGATGTGCAGACACACGACCGTGTGTCCTGAGGGACACGGCCGTGTGCCAGCTTTTTCAGTAGAATGCTCCAGATTTTCCAGAGGAGAGCACGGCCAGACACACGACCGGGGCACGGTCCCGTGTGTCTGGGCACACGCCCGTGTGCTTTGCTTGGCACGACCGTGTGTCTCTCCTGCACGACCGTGTGCTTGGTCCACACGACCGTGTGTTCAGCAGATTTTCCAGAAAAAGGCATAAATTGATTAAGAAAGGTTTGGTAATCCATCCAAAGGCTAATAAGCATCAGATAACAGTGAAATCAGATGAGAATACAGCATATGCATAGCATGACACAGCATGTAGCCTGAATGAGGATCCAGGGATCCGAATTCAGTAGATTTCAGCAGTCAGGACCCAAGGTATGGGTTTCAGTTTGGGGTGAACTCGAGGGGGCATCTGTGGGATTCAGCTTCTGACACCAGTCAGAATGCTCAGTAGTATTCAGATTCAGTTTCTGACATCAGTCAGACTGACTAGCAGCAGTACAGTTTCCAGCTTTCTAGCCAGTAGCTAGAATGTTCAGCCCACTTGGTCAGGATGCCGAATCCCTGTGTTCATCAGCCTGATCAGCACAGCAGGTACCTTCGGGTACATTCAGATATAGATTCAGATGCATGCATCACTAGCATACGGTTTCAGTTTAGCATGACATGACATCCACATCATGCCATGACTTATTAATAAGCAGGTAATCAGTAATCAGATAACAGCAACCAGCAGATAATCAGTTTCAGCGCCAGCAAGCGACTAGATGTATGGATAGGGCCGAGGCCAAGTTTCAGTTTGTGTGATTGTTTGTGGGCTTGTCGCTTGTTTGGGCGGGGGAAGTGAGGAATGCTTACTGGGTGATCTTTATCACTCACCCCCCTTTCCTTCTTCCTTCCTTTGCAGGTTGTGTGCTGCTGGCGGGGAGCGGGTGGACCGAGGCTTGCGAGAGGGGACCCCACACACTAGTTTGTAGTTGTATTTTCAGTTTGGCCTGTGTGGTCTTGTAAATATTGTATTTACATTTTCAGTTATTCAGAACAGTGTAAAGAACAGAAATAGTATGTTATGAAAGCCAGTTTGGGCTCATTGTATATTTATTTCAGTTCATTTTTCAGCTTCCGCTTGTACACAGATTGTACAGTAGCAGCAGTAGGACTTCTTCTCCGTAGGATTCCCGTCTCGGGTACCCAATTTCCAGATTATTAATAGAAAGAGATATTTTGTTCAGCTGCAGGGGTACTCTGGGCGGCGGGTCCTACACTTTTTATCTCCTTGCCCGTATATTCTACATCTTTGTTACTTGTAATCATGGAAAATAGAAGAGTGAATATAAATACTTGGTAGACAAGAACTCTTAACCTTGGCTTATACTTGAACTTGAGTCCCTATTTATACTTGGTTGTCTAGGTATTATCTCAACTCTAACTTTGATGACTCTATGTATTTTGATATCTAGGATGTAAATACTTAAATAACTTTACTTTGTCGGATCTTAACATAACATTTCTTTAACTTTAACTAACTATGTCGATTAGATTAGATCGAGTCAAGAAGTAGATACTTTGGCTATGTGAGTTACTCAACAGTCATATTTTCCTTGCACCTTATATTGGATTGCTATTTATCCTATGTCTAGTCTTAGACCTATTATGGCCTTATGCACCTTGTTGTGGGTGGGTGTGTCCTATTGTGAACTTATAGTGCCCCTATTATGGGCATTACCTTCTTACAGACGTGTAGGAAATATCTCACAAATGTCTTTTTGAAATGATCCTTATGATAATATTGATTCTTGGGTGATATGAGAACCTAAGGTTAACTAAACTAAGGTATGTTCATGTCTACGCAAGCATGCTTCTCAAGCTAACCTAACTTAAGCTTAGATCTAAAATTTATCCTTTATCTTATGTCCTTTAACCTTTAAGCTTTCTACCTATGTACTCTTAATATTGCTACGTACCCTAATTGTTCTTGTAGTCATTTAGGACTAAACTATAAACCTTTGAATTAAATGAATAACATTGTTTCTTATTTGTTAGTGTATATGAGGATGCATCATCGTGTGTACAACTATGCATCCCTGCACGTATGCATGTCCTTTTTCTACATGACCTTTGTTAACCGAGTTGGCATGTATGAGCATGTAATCTTCATATGCACGATTGTTTATGGCATCATGATACATGACAGGTTTAGGGTAACATGTCGATATTATTTTCATTTAGAAATGGAGATGGTTCCAAAAATTTTCATTTGAAAAGGATAAAAAAGTCATTAAAAAGTTTGGAAGGGTGAAAGTCTCACTTTCAGAATTTGAAGATTTTGTGATTGCTTTAGGGTTTATAAAGAGTTATAGAACTTGAAAATTTAAAGGTGAAGAAGAAGTTGAAGCATGAAAGCAAAGTTTTTCACAAACGGATTAGGATTGCATGAGATACGATCTCAATAATTCAAGTTGATAATATGTGTACTAAATCAACAGGTGATGTGAATCCATCAAATTAGCTTAAAATGCATTTAGAAGGTCAACTATGCAAATGGTCTTTAATCACTTCTAACATTCAACTCAACACTTCCAACCATCATCAAACATCCCATGTAATGCATTAAATGCAAAGTAGAGATCTCAATCGTTGATTTGCCTTTTATCTATGCATAAAGGTGAATAGTTTTTAAAGTTTTACTTATACTTTTTAAATTAAAATATAATTATTATGCGATTAAACTTTTTTTTAGTTAAACTCATGAAACAACTTTAAAGAAACAATTACATATATAGATTGTATATAACAACTAATTACATTATCTATATTCAAATTAACTCAAATATATGGGTAAAATCCATTTTATCCAAAATTATTGAAAAGAGTAAAACTTAACAATTTTATTCGTCTCCACGATACCCTTAACATATCAAATTCATCTTCAGTCATATTAGAATTCAACTCTATCTTTATCTTGAAATTTAATAGTATAATAATCACTTCTGTTCCGTGGTTTAATATTCCTATTACGGAATTACATATAATCCTGTTTGTTTTCCAATAAATAAAATATCAGAGAGACTGGGGACAAACAATTATGATATTTTGGAGATAATTTAAAATTTTTTAGTACGTCAAAAGTCTTTATAACCTGCCTCTAGTTCAAGAACTTAAAGTGAAAGTGAAATATGGGTGCAAGTGATGGGTTCTAAAAGGAGGACCCGCGTATCACTTCAGCTTGATGAGGCCTCCGTTTTAGTTTTTGTTTGTCAGCTTTCATTTGTCTCCTTCCACTTCGGCCTTTTCCTTCTTGCCTATTTTGTTACTCTTTCCATCTTTGTCGCCCAAATCTTCTGTATCTTTTTGTCGTTTACTTGATTTGCAGTCCTTTATATACTTCCATGGCCTTTCCTCAATCATATTCATCACCACTCTTGTTTTCTTACTTTATTCTCCTAGGATTCTTCTTTCATATGCTTACATTCTATTTTTGTCCCAGTTTTTATCGCTACCACTACAAAACTCAACCAAACCCCGGTTATGATCAATGTTTCGTGAATATATATTGACCCTTGCGTTGAAAAAAAATGTCAAAGTGGTGAGCATTTTTTTTCTTTTGTGAAGTTGGGTTCTGAAAAGGAGCTAAAAAAGGTGAATCATATGCGGTTTTTGGATATAATTTAACATGTTTATCTGTATGGTTGAGTTTAGACGAATTTTAATGAAGTTTTTGCCTTCTCTGGCTATTTAGTTTTGATTTAAAAAAAATCAAACCCTTTTTGTGATCATTGTTTTTTGAATATATCTTGACGTTTGTGTTGGAAAAAATGCTCAACTTGTGAACTTTTCTGTCAAGTTGGGTAAAAGGAGATTCAGAGGAAAGTTATATGGTGTTTTAAGAGTATTTAGGTATGTCTATAGAGTTTAGGTGAAGTTTTATGAAGTTTTGTCTTCTCTAGTTTATTTAGTTTTGAATTAAAAGATAATCAGTAAGATCATTGTTTTTTGAAAATATATTGACCCTTGTGTTGGAAATGTTCAAGTTGTGAGTGTTTTTTGTGAAGCTGGGTTCAACAAAGAAGCTCGAATGAGATTAATTGTTGATTTTTCAGTACATTTTAACTTTTTTTTTAATGATATAAATTTGTGTTGAGATGAGTTTTTCTGAATTGAAGACTAACTTCTTTAGTATTTGTCTACAATGGTCTGCTTAGTTCTCAACCAAGGCAGAATCAAACCCATGTTATGAATGATGTTTTGTGAATGTAATTGACCCTTGTGTTGAAGAACTGTTAAAATGTTAGGCTTTCTGGGAAATTGGGTTGTGAAAAGGAGCTTGAAAGGTGAAATACATGGCTTTTTTTAAGCATATTTGAACATGTTTTATGTTTATGACTGCCTTTGTTATTAAGAAACGGTTGTTCTTATTTTGTAACTGAGTACTGCATTTTTCTTTAATTCTATTTAACAAGCTGTTGACTCAGATTCTTGATGATCATGTATTTGATCAAATGGATTTTTTTCTCGTTTTCTTTTATGGGTTGGAAATTCTGGTGTTATTGTAGATATATTTATGGAAGATCAAAAGATAGCTATTGATTTCAATTATTACTTCTGTGCAGAGCAATATTCTACATTTGTTGCAATGGCGTCACTGGAGGAGCTTCTTGCAGAGGACGGATTCAGGGGAAGAAGATCAGTCGCAAGACCTTCCTTGAGTATGCCTCGTTACCCTTTTCTAGACCAAAAGATAACAGCTTCTCCTTCAAATAGAACAAAGACTGAGAGGGCAAGGTCTGATGTATCTCGACATGCTTTAAGAGAACTGCCAAGAAGTGATAGCGTTACCGATGGAAAACCAAGGGATGGTCTTATTAGAAAAGAAAGAGTAGATAGAAGGTCAGTGCAAAAACACAAGGAAAGGCTTGATGAAGATTTTCGGGGAAGTGAGATAGTTGAGGAAGGTGTGGAAGAACGTGAGAGAATGATGGATATATATTATGATGAAGTGAAAAGAAAATCAGAGCGAGGAGAAAAGTATTCTAAAGGATATGTTGAAAAGGAGAGGCCTAAGGAGAGTTCAAAAAATGACATTAAGGTAGATAAGAGGCATGGCAACAACTCTAAAAGACATTTGCTCAGAAATGATAGAAATAGGAAAAGCTTGAAAGAGCCTGAGACTAGATATGGTAGATCAAGCAGAAGTTCATGCAGTACAAAGAAATTTGAAGATGAAAATGAAAAGCCTGAAAATGTTATGCCTCCAGCATCTGAACCTGCTCTTAATGAAGTTGCTGTGCAAGCGATGGTCTCAATCCTCAGTGGTTATATTAGACGTTTTCTAGAAGATGAGGATTTTCGCACCACACTTCATCTTAATTCCTTCTCTTCCCTTAATCTTATTGATCTTCGAGAAGAATACAGCAATGAGAGCCAGGTCATAGCCAATCTTTTGCAAGCAATTGAAACTGTAGAAAGAGCTGTTGAGGAGTCTGCAAGTTCAAAAGAACTGAAAAGAGCTTCACTCCAGCTTAGTGTGATTACAGGTTTGAATTCAAGCGATATGAAGGATGGTTTCACTGATGGGACTCCCAATTCTAAGTTGTCAAGCTGTGCTCATCTCTATCTAAGCATTATATATAAGCTGCGAAGGAAAGACAGGATCTCAGCAAAACATCTGTTGCAAGTGTTCTGTGATTCGCCTTTCCTTGCACGCACAACTATGTTACCTGAACTTTGGGACCTTGTATTTTCTCCCCATCTTGCACATTTAAAGGCATGGTATAATCAAGAATCTGAGTCTTTAACAGATGTGTCGAGCAGGCCAAGGAAGCTGAAACTTCTTGAGAAGGTGTACAATGAAATTCTGGATTCTGGAACTTACCAGTTTGCAGCTTACTATATGGATTGGCTCACAGAGGGAGTTGAAGGTCCTTCAATACCATCTATACAAATTCCATCAACACCTGTTTGGGGACTTCGGCAAGGAGGCTCATTTAGTCATTCTTCAGAGGTAGCTACTCCTGCTGGACCCTTCTCACCACAACCCATGGTGAGTAAAAAGCTGTATGATGCTGTATTTGGAAGATTAAGTAAACCAAAAGTAGAAGGGGCTGAAGATGATGGTGACACAGAAACCTTTGATAATGGAATAAGAAGCTCTGATAGTTCCATTGTAGAAGTTAAACAAACATTAACCTATGCTACTGAAATTGTTAAATGCACACATCAAGATGTTGAAGAAGGTTCCACCAAGACTGTCCAAGATGATTTATACTCAGTAAGCAATTTCACATAATCTTTTTTTTTGTAGTTTTTTTTCTTGCTTTTGATGTGCTTATTTATTTAGTTTGCTGCTTGTTGCTCACATGAATGGATTCTCAAACTCAGCAAATTTGTTGCATAAATCTTGATAGTGTATTTACAAGACTTCATAGATTGTGGTAGATTTCTTAAGATTTATTTTATCAAATATATCCTAATAAAGACAGAATGTGCCTGGTTATGTGGGTTCAACAGTAATTATTGAGCCCAAGATAGTCAAACTGTGGTGTGAGGTGACCATCTCCCAAATTCAAGTTGATTATGTTTCGTCTCTAACTTGAAGCAAAATAATTAACCAAGTCTCTTTCATGTATACAAAAAGAGACTCTAGACATTTGATATCTTTCTTTGAGTGAGATCTCAATTTTAGTGGTTGTTGCATTATATGTCCACCCTCCTGCAAAACCAGTTATATTTAGAAATGATACACTTATAATTTATTGGGAGATAATATGACTGTTTGTTCATATGAATATTGGTGTCTGGTCTACTGATTAAATGGACCCTTTAGCCTTTCTTCTTGTTTCTCTCCAAACTATTGTAGCCTCAAGAATTTAAATATTCAGCAGGAAGAAGTACTGTTGTTAACGCATGAGGAAGGTTTCAGGCTGCAGAAAGTGAGTGTTTCACCAGAAAGAGACGTGAGTGATAAAGTTAGCATCTATAACACAAGTCAAAAAACCAAAGAAGAACGGCTTGAGCTATGTGCATATTCAAATACAGAGGCAAATGATATTGCCCTCAAGAGACTAGCAAGATATGTTTTTGAACAGCAGCTACCTGAGAGTATGAGTGAGGTAACATTCAAGATTCTGTGGCAAATTTACTGCATTTTACTGTAGTTTTGCAAGGTATGTTGATAATGTTTCCTTTAATTTACTTCTTTTTCAGTCACAGCCAAGAAAATCGAGTCCCTCTCTTGAAGGTGAGTGAAAGGAGACATATTTTTGCTTATAATAATTTCATTCCATTGCTCATATCTACGTTTTCCTGGTGCAGAGTTGCAGGCAAGTCTGGAATGTTTTGATGAAGGATCCTTATTCACGAGCATTCCGCAGGACTTCATTTGTCCCCTTACTGGACACTTGTTTGAAGATCCAGTGACTCTGGAGACTGGTCAAACGTTCGAACGAGAGGCCATCAAAAAATGGATTGATCAGGGAAACAAAACATGTCCTGTAACTGGAAAAACATTGGAATCTATGACCGTCCCATTCACCAACTTCATTTTGAAGCGTGTTATTGATGCTTGGAAGTTAGAAAATTGTGGACATCTTTTGGCTGTCGCCTCTCAAATAGTGGGGAATTCGGGGGAAGAAGGCTCAACATGCCAGGATGAAACAGCTATATTTATACTAGAGCAGCTTCTTACTATTTTCAGTGGTAAAGACAGAATAACAAATGCCAGACACCTTATCTTCCTTGGTGGTTTGCAATTTCTTATTTGGAGGTTTGAGCTTGGAACGATAGAGGAGAAGACGCATGTAGCAGCACTTTTGTTCTGTTGTATAGAAGCAGACTCCAGTTGCAGAGCCCAAATAGCTAGAAGTATTAATAAGCAGTCTCTGCTTGAGCTGCTTCACAGCCAGCAAATAAAGTCAAGAACAAATGCAGTGCTCTTGCTGACTGAATTGATTTGCTTGAACAGGTATGCGATGTTTAATCTCATTCTGCATATCTTAAAATGCAGACTTTATTAGATGGCACCAGTAAACATTAAAAGAAAGAACTCTTTATTATATTATTAACTTTTGTTACTCCAGGCGGAGGGATGTTGCATCACTGTTAAGTGGCTTGCAGAATGAAGAGATAGTGAAATCAATGCATATTTTGCTTGTGTTTCTCCAGAGCTCTCCTCCTGAGCAAAGACCCTTAGTATCTGTACTTTTGCTTCACTTGGATCTTCTGGTATGCTCATTAATTCTAACACTTAGAAGCTGTCAGAATTCCCTCCATGCTCATTGGTTTCTCCATTGTTCCTTATGGAGTTCCTAACACAACTGTACACTGCAGGTTGAACCTCGAAAGTACAGCATATATAGAGAGACAGCTGTTGATGCCATTTCAATGGCCCTGGACGGATGCTTAACCGATGATAGTGTGCGAGAGAAGTGTTTCAGAGCCCTCCTTATCTTGGGAGGGCGCATTTCTCTTACGGGAGAATTGGTGACGGAGAGTTGGATCCTCAAGCAAGCTGGGTTTAATGAATATGGTTCTGAAGTAAATGATCTCAACAATGATGAAATCGATTTACAGGTACATGACTCTGTTTATTTGGCATGTAATTTTTGCATCACTATTTGGTGTTTCTAGACCTTTTGAACAGTTTTCTAGCTTTGGTGTTTGCATTTTCTTAAGATCTGGATTCTTGTAAACTAGTACCAGTAAACATTATAAGACAAAATTTTAAAATTTTCTATACAAGTAAAATTTGTCTTTTACTATGAGATAGTTCATACAGCAAACAAACTAATTAATAAACTGTTGTATGAACATCTAACCTGACATTTGAATCCAATTTGTTGAAGTCAGTTTTTTGAAATGGGAAAGAAGATTATAAAGTGAGTAATTAAAATTATATAAACTCTGTATTTCACTGCTTTTGATTGGGATTATTGGAATAAGGTAACTGGCATTTGATCATCTTATGTAGGATGATGAAGAAGATGCCATTGAAGAGTGGTTGAAGAAGCTGTCAGCATCACTGCTTGGAAATGGAAAAAAGTCATTTCTAGACACTATTTCCAAGAGTTTAGGCTCTGGAAACTTGGATTTGATCAGGGTGTGCCTTATTACTGTGGCTTGGTTAAGCAATGCACTTTCTTTGCAATCCGATACTGAATTCCAGCTCTCCGCCTTCTCAGCCTTAGTCTCTCAGCTTAAAGAAATCCTTGAGCATGGTGAACAGCTTCAGCTCAAGGCCCTTGCTTCAATGTGTTTGCTCAATTTTAGCAAAATCCCAGGTTAGCACCTTTTGCTTGAATATACTTATTTTGAGTAACTTGTTCAGTTTCCAATATATGAAAGAATAGAAATGTAACATATGATGAGGAGCATGGTCACATATATGTGTGAAAGTGGGAGAAACAATATTCAACAGTCTTTCCTGCAAACCTTGGTGAATGGTTAACTGATGCCATCTAGTATGAGAAAATGGAAATTCAGTTCAAATTTCTTTTATTCATTTCAACTGTCAAAATTTGTTTTTGCAGTGTTTATTGGGCTAGCGGGCTGGAAATTCTTGTTATATTCAATACATTGAGAATTCTTAGATTAATCCGTTACTTGGAATTTCAGATTCCCATAACCAAGAGAACTTTTATCATTTTCTTATGAAAAAATTTCTTTGAATTTTTTGTCATTTAATGTTAGATAATGCCCATCAACAAAGTCCCCATTTTAATGTGTTAAAGATGAACTGTTCAAATTGATTCTTAGTCCTAGAGTTGGACTTAAGCAACCAAATTTTATTTTTGCTCCAGAATGCAGGGTCCTGTTGATGTCGATTGCAGAAGAGATCATTGTTCCTTTACAAAGTCTAGCAGAAGAAACATGGACAGCCAAACTGCTATATGCCAGCATTTCCGGAGAAGATTGGTAAGATTTGCTGTTGTGCATTCATAAACAAATTCCTTTAGTTAACTGCCGTCAACTTCCAGGGTCTCTAGCAACATAAATTGATGGCCTGGGAAGGTCATAACCTCAGGATCACATGTGCTCGTTATTCATTATCAGAACTGATATCTTCGCTTATATTTTTCCTTGAATGCATTCTGTAACCATAAGACTCAAGACCGTCACCATGTTAAGGGTTTTAAAGCTTCAAAATTTTGTCTAGTTACAAGTGTTTCTTGACTCGGATAGCAAGTCACATTGTAAAAAGTCTGTATATATAATTTCTTTGAAAGTTATGGAGAACATTTTGAGCCGTAGATTAAACTTCCTATATATATGAAGCTTGAAACTTACTGTTAGGATCATTATCAAAAATCTGTCTGTATGTGTATTTCATGTATAAGCTTTTGCATATTTGAACGAAGATGAGAGGGTTGTAAAACTCCCAATTTGATGTTCAAGTCTCACAACTCCTAACTAAAATTCCAGCCTTAATCAATCATTAAAAACATATAATTTCATGCAAATTTCTAATCTAAATCTAACATAACTTTAACTCTAAGCTATCGTCACTTTAAACAAGATTCAAGACTTCAAATTTCTACCATAAAATATCATACAATAAATATCAAGAAAGGTAGGGGTTTGATGATCAATTCAACACCAATAAATATAAATTAAAATTTGTAGGAAAATAAATTTCAAACACGAAGGAAATGTTCTACCAACTTAAAGGTGATTTAAATATACAAATTCTTGTAAACAAGCTTAAAGGAAAACTTCATCCACTTGCTACAAGATTCACCAATTTGAATATCCACTATTAACTTCCTTTTTGCAAATAAATTGGATAAAACATAAGATTTGATTCATAAGAACATGAAGTTTCAAGAACACAAGAGAAAACCATAAAACTTTTAAATTTTCATATATTCATTAAAAAAAAAACCTCTTACAATGAGTTTAAATTACTTTTTTATAGGCAAGATATAAACCTATGACTAATTACATTATAAAATAACATATAAACAAATACTAAAATAGAATATTTTTGCATGCACTCTTTGTCTTCACCTAAGTCCTTTATGATCTTGAATTGTCATAGACTTAATCTTCTACTTGATTGTTTGATATTTGAATTTGAAGTTCAATACACTTTGACGTTGTTGAAAATCATTAAAAACTCAAAGGGCTCAAGGATGACACATTTGATAAGCTTTAGAGGCCAAAGCATGCAAGACTACCTTGAAAAGGCATGAAATCCGCATTGAAGACAAAACCTGGGCGTTGTAGTGTCAGGTCACAGCGTGTGAGTGTAGACACCTTATTTTAGATCCAATAAAATCATCCTTGATGATAAAAAAGTCTAGAGATTAGTTTAGAGTTTTTGAATTATTGACCTGACGACAAACATACCAAACCCATAAACCAAAATCCAAGTTCATAAAACTAAAAAGACCAAAATCCTATTGAAAATCCAAACCCTTAAAAATAAAACCTTAAAGAAACCAAGAACTCAAGCCCTATTGAAAATAAATAAAAATAAAAACAAAACCCAAATCAGCCCGACGAGAGAAGTCCCCCGCTAAAAAAAAAAAAATAAAAAGGAGAGAGCAACCCAGGGGCTCGACATATTAGTCTAGTTCGTGTGTGGCTCTCATGCACGTGCTGGGGCCAGAGGCTTTCGCTTGCAGGTGCACTGCACGCATATGGATCTCACGAGCAATGCAATTTTTCTCTAGTTTCTCTCTTCCACAGGCACGCTTCCTTGTTCACCCAATTTCTCTATCTCGCACTTCAATTTGTCCACTTTCTCTTCTTTCCCTCGTGCACGTAATGATGGCCAACTAGCCAACTGCTACTGCAGGGTTATTTCACTGTTACATAAAATAAAAGAAAGGGGGAGGGAACTTTCTGGGAGAGCTTCGTGAAAAAAAAAACTGAGAACATTAATATTAGCGTTGTATTATTCTTCAAGACGTTTTTAGTTATCCAATCATCCTGGACAGCGATACTAATAAAGCTCTAATAGAATCTATTATATTAAGTTAGTACCTAAGGGATTTAATTTTATTTATTATATAAAATAAAATGCATGTGATTCTTTTGTTAATTACTTGCCCTTTTGGACTTATTAGAAATTTGTCATCACAAACATTCATTGTTATGATTATGTTTCTCATTTAATTAATATGATCTTAGATGAATATATGTTTGTATTAATAGGTGTGGAAAAGGGTACCATGTATATCGTCCAATGTTTAGTTAAAATAATTTTGATATGTTTATATGAGATGCTCATTTGTTTTAATTGTTCAACTCTGATGCATATATGATTAGCAAAAAATGAGGATAATAAATTTATCAAAAAAAAAAAATGAGAATTATATAATTAAATTGAATGTTTTAATGAGTTTGTTCAATTTAAATTATATTGAATGTACTTTTTTTGGTCTTATTATTCATCTATTTTTTTAATTTGGTCCACTCGCTAGAGCCTCTATACATTTATGGTGGGAATATACATGCATAGATGTATTGGTAATATATATAATGCTATGATTTTATATATACAGTATTGTTACAAATATATAAAGAAATTCTTATTCAATGACTGTATTAGATTTTCTTGTTTAAATAGATGAGAGCTTGGAATAAAGATGATAATTGGTTGGCTGCTTGAGGTAATAGTGAACGTGCATAATGGGTTAATTAAAAAAGGAATTTGTTGTCATCACACTTGATTTCTGCCTGAGATCATTGCACCATTTATTGAAATATGAATTATTGTTATATAACCGACACATGTGCAAGGGATTTGTATGCATATTTGACCATGGACGAAAAAAAAATGTTATTCTTATTATTTTTATTTATTATTTTTATTTATATTGTCATTATTGGATTAATTAACATTTTGTTTTGTAAGATTTAAATTTTTAGGCTTGTTTAAGATTAAAATAAATGTATAGAGGTGAATATGCAAAATGTTGTAATTTTTAATTTTTTTTCTTTTGTATTTTATTTTATTTTGTGTGGATGAATGTAATTTATGATAATAATGCATCCGTGATAAAACAGAACTTGATTAAACTCGGTAACATGTAAAACAAACAAACCATAAAAGTGGAGGTCGCCTTTTGAGCCAAACAATATAGGTGCTTCACACCTTCCCATCGTCATACTCGACTCTCCGAACCTTACTCATTGGACATGTGAGGAGGGTTGAATCATCGACAAAGGATCCATAAATCGCTTGTCCTTATCGATGTATATTTTTGTGAGATAACCTTCAGGTGACGACTTTATAAACTCTATAATGAGTCATAAACCCGTTATGCATTCTTCTTGACAACGTTTAAGGTAGTTAAATAAGAGTGATAAGTTTATCTTGGCATGGTGTGGCAAAAGCTGACACCATACACGCCTTGCGCATCCACACGCGTGCGTGATAGAGCAAAAGCAAGGCGCCACAATGCGAGCGCAAGGGTGTGTATAGGAGTCCTTACTATATATTATTTTTCTACTATATATATTGATATTTCTCTCTCTATTTTGTTGTTTTTTTTCGAATGGAAATCATTATTATTAATATATAATAGGAATCCCACATATACTTAATTGAATTATGTAAGCAAAAGCTCTAAACAAGAAAGTAATGCTAGGGAATTGAATATACTGCGTTACGCACAAAAAAAAAAAAAAACTGTACATAATATACATACAAACAGTATACATACATGCATACATACATACATATACACATACATGCTAGGGAATTGAAATGCATACACACACACTCACATATAAATTGTATAAAGCATACGAGTCACGAACATGCTATCTATTATAAAACTGTATTCTACCTACAACTATCTTGTCTCCAATTCAATGCCTAAGATACTGACTTGAAAGAAAGAAACCTTGGAGAGTGAGTAACAAATCACTCAGTATGTAATTTCTATCATTACCCATAAGCAGATTCCTATTTATTACTAATTATGACCTGTTGCAAATTAAAATAAATTTCTAATCTTATTCTTGTATTTGTTATGTTTCTAATGTATTATTCTTTACTTTGTTGTTACTTGTTATCACATATTTAATTTGGCTCATTTCACGCTATATATGACATGATATGAGTATGCTCAGGTTAGGATATATTTTAAATTTCTTTAGGCATTTTATTTAAATTTATTTTGGTATTGATTTCTGTGGATTTGTTTTTGCGTTAAATGGTTTTATGGTGATTGGCACTTATGACGATGATTTTTGCCTCACAAGCTAGGTTCATCGACTTTTTTTATTTTTGTTTGGTTAATGTAACCAACTAAACATGTATGATTGGGTTTTTAGCCCTTTGTGGATTTTTTTCAAATGGAGTCGTTACTCGAGATAGATACATTGATAACGATAGATGACTTTCTAGATTATTTTTTTATAGAAAATCTAACCATTTACACCTGCCTAATGGGTAGGTTCGATGAGTTTGATATGACGTGGAAAAACGTTAAATACCTATATTATCCACCCTGAAAGTCGATATTCACTCAAGTGGTTTGTTTGATAATGTTTACCAAGTTGATTAATATAACGTCTTGAGGTTAGAATAGTCAGGGTTAAAAGAGAGATTTTTTAGCTAGAGCATATTTAGGAAGAGTTGAGAGGGTATAATAGTCTTTTAGAGAGCTTTATATAACTTGTGCTTGGAGCACAACCATGCACTTTAGTGGCACATGATAGTGTCTCGCTTTTGAGTTGGTGTAGTTATATAAAGCAAACATTGTGTTTTTAAGCCAATTCACTAGTTTCTCTTTTTCTTCCTTCAACTAACCTTAACCAAATTAAAGATTAGGGATAAGCTAGCTATAACCAGAAAATTCACCTAGGATTCAACTAGAGTTAGTGAGATTGAAGTTTTTAACAGTTTTATGTAAGTATTTCCTTACCTCTTTCCTTGTTTCCTTGTTTCTTTAGCATGTATTTCCCTGTTCTAGGTGTTAGATGAGATAAGAAGCCTATTCTGAGCTTAAGTAGTAGCATGGTATGATAAAATGATAAAAGATAAGAGATTTGGAGCCAGAAGCATGTGAAGTGTGTATGTATGTGCTTGCGTGTTGTGTATATGTAGTCAAAAGATTTGAAAGCATGTTTGGTTATGATTAGATGTTATAAGATGATAAAGGTTAGTATAAATAACACATTTTTGAATGCATATGTGTTAGAATAAGTTTGATTAGAGATTAGGTGAGATTATGTTTGTTTGGGTTGTTTTTTACAAGTTTCAAGAGTAGAGTTACAGAAGCAAAGCTCGACACATGCCCCTATACCTGATAATGCGTGACTGTGTAGTCACTTTTCTTTGCATGGGTCATGATTTTGTAGTGCATGCACTATTGGGACGAGTAGTAGTGC
Source organism: Anacardium occidentale (assembly GCA_026122585.1). Taxonomy (NCBI): domain Eukaryota; kingdom Viridiplantae; phylum Streptophyta; class Magnoliopsida; order Sapindales; family Anacardiaceae; genus Anacardium; species Anacardium occidentale. The sequence continues at coordinate 595,253 of JAJEJH010000037.1, read as the reverse complement.
TTTAGGGATCATAACCATGTGCTTTAGGGACATGGTTGTGTACTTTTCCTAATTTTACATGGTTGTGTCTTATGGATGCCATGACCGTGTAAGAGATTTGTTGCAGACTCGTGTATGTAAGGAAACGACCGTATGTGTGACACATACAGGACCGTGTGTCCTGAAGTGCATGACTATGCAGTAAGCCAGAACTTAGTGAGAAAATTTTTAGAATCTAGCATGACTTTACACACGACTATGTGCACGCTTGTGCATCTAGTAACAATAACAGATTAAACAGAATAAGAAAAGAAACAACAAATTGATAACAGAAAAGAAAAGAAAAGGAAATAAAATGAGAAAGAGACATAAAAAATTGTAGCAAAGAAACATTCAAAATAAAGAATAGAAAATAGTAAGTTAAAATATTTTTTTAGACTCAGTAAACTTAACTTACATAAGTAAAATGAACTCAACAATAGTATATAATTAACATTAATCGGTAAATTATGATTAAAAAATGGAAATGGGAACATATACAAAAATAGATACAATTATGGAAACAAACGGAATAAAAAGCTATCAGATACACAACAGATCACAAAACAACTTATACAAAACTTAAAATTTTAGCAAGAAATACACAGAATAGAACTCTAATAGTAATTTAGTTAAAAAAAATATAATGAAAAAATATATCATGCATGATAAATATTTCATGAGATGATATACCAAAATGGTATTTTCAGAAAGGTATTAAGAAATCCATATGTATATGTTTTTAAAGTAAAAATATAATGATCTAGATGCCTTCTAGGGGTGAATACGAGAGGACATTATAAGTACACATGCTCGATAGTTAAGGGAATCACCAACATTTGGAATGTGGGAAGACATTTATATATGATGGTCATGTATCAGTTTTGATTTTCAGTTTCATATTTCAACTTCAGTATTAGATCTAGTTTTAGATATCATTATCAAATTATTAATTCCTCCACCCATGCACATTGTCATCATCAACTTTCATATCCTTTCTTTACCCTATATTTTCAAATAATTTTATTTTCTCATACATCATTTTTTTCTCCTTTCATTCTCCTTTTCTTCCTTCACTCTCGTCTTTCCTTTTTCTTATTCTGTTATTTTCTTTTCATCTCTTTTCTTTAATAGAAGTGACTATTGTTTATACTATTGGTAGCCAAATCTAGCCATTTATAGGTCAATTGGCTATGGCCGCTTTTTGTAACCATCTCATATTCTTGGTGAAAGCTTTGATATAGGACATAATTGATTTGATGAAAAAAAATTAAGAAATTAGGTGAGATTAAAATGAAGAGATGGATGAGATTTTGATTGAAGGGCGAAAATAAAAAGGTCGATGTAGAATGAATAAAAAAGAGAAAGAAAATAAATACAAAAAAATGAAGGAGATGTACAAAAAAATATTTTTATGTTCATATAAAATGACATTCTTGTCTTTTCATGTAATGATTTTCATAATAAAATTGAATTATGGTTATACAAATAAACTTTTCAAACTTAAAGAGTAAAAAATAGTTGGTTCATCAAAATTTGGGTGAGAAATAGTCATTCAACCAATAAAAATATTATGACGAGTTAATAAAACTATTTTACTTGTATATTTGTCTTTAATAAGAAGATAGCTGTAACGGTTCGAAATATCTGTGTGTCAAATTATAACTAAACTTTTTATTTATTGTTTAAACTAAATCTTTATAAACCTACACTCAATTATTTCAAACCTAACAAAAGATTCTAATAAAACTCAAAATATAGTTACATTGGATACTATATAGATCAAGGACAGGAACACCTCTTCCTCCAAGCAAAACAAAATTAAGAAAAACACAAACAAAACAAGATGAAAGGCATGACATAATTAAATGCACTCTTAAAACTTAATGATTTTCTTTTTATTATACTTATATGAAGTATTATGATTGGAGTTAAAAATGATATATACGAGTATTTTGATTTCTTATAGTTTTAATAGGATTATAATTGTAACGATTAGAATTGTTTGTTGCACGCCAAATTATAACTGAAATTTAAATTTAATGGAATGTTAAATTAATAAGTATATATCATTTTTAACTTATTAATCTAACAAATATTATTCTTAAATCCCAAAAGTTCAAAACACAAGTACATTTGATAATATATGGAAAAAAAAAAAGAAAAAGAAAAGAACACTCTCCTCTTTCGGTTAAAACAGAAAAAACAAACTTAAAACATAAGAAGGAACCCAGATAGAATAACTTGAAAGCACTCTTAGGATTGGATTCAACTAAAAGTGGGATTACTTATAATCCTCTTTAATCTCGACATCAACAAGATTAAACTTCTCTTCCACAACTTCCTTTTGAATCTCACCTTTTTCTGGTTTCTTTCCTCGACCCTTCTGAGTCTTAGAAGAAGAAGGAGAAGAAGAATCTTCTCCACCATGTGGTGTTAAAACAGTCAACCCTTCACTTGTTTGCACAACTTGAAGATTCTTCTTCTTATTCTTTGTCCTCCGCCTCTTTTGCCTCTCTTCCAGCGTCTCATACTTGTAATGTGCTGATGACACATGAGCTGCAAACAATTGAGATGTAGCAAACACTGCTCCATTGCAATTAGGGCAAACATAAGGTCCATACTTCTTGTGTGGAAGGCTATGAGTCCTTCCATCCTGTTTTTTTGCTTCTACATGTTTACCTTTTTCATCATCTGAAATCACAATGTAATTCTCATCACGGTTTTTCATTTTCTTGCCTGAAAGTCTCACTTGGTTTCTAGTGCTTTCATTCAACTGAACGAAATTAGGGTTTTGTTTAGTGGTGTGATAAGAGTTCAAGTTAGGGTTATGAGTCCTTCCAGGCTCAACATACACACTAATTGGGTTAGGATCAAGAATTTCATCACTTAATTTCTCCATGGAAGGATTTTCTGTGGGGCTTCGTTGATCATTAAGATTATTGTGAAACAAAGTTGTTTCACTTTCTCTGGAAGGATGATCTTGATTAGTTGTTTCATTAGACGACATAGCTTCAAACTATCTTTCTTGGCTGGATTTGTCTGGTTTTTGGAGTTATAAGGTTATTTAACTTTACAAAATGATGAATTTTTTTTAAAATATTTGCAAAAGTTGGCGAAATTATCAAGCCACTCGGATAAAGCTACGCCATGCGAGTACACAAGTGACTTGAAAGAGCCAAAAAAGGCTTCATGTTTTTAGATAAGAAGGAATCTGCTCTCTCTTATTATTAATAAATGGAATTAAAGGCTGTAACCGTCAATTAATGCTTCTTCAATTACACATGAAATTCTGAGATTTTTTGAGAATCTAATTTTAGTTTATAATAATTATAGAGCAATAAAATTTAGTTCAATACGAGTATTAGTTCAAGTAAGAGATGAAAATTCATAATTATAAATTATGAGACATGTGATATTGAAAATACCGTGAAGATTTTGTTTAGCTTTTCATTGATTTACAAATTGATTTGTTTACTCTATAATGAACATCATTTTGTTGGGTTATATCTATTATTTGGTGCCTTCAATTAATTTATTATTCTTTTAAAATATATATAATTGACAGAGTAAAAAAACCAGCATTAACAAAAACAGCCAAAATCATTCGATAATTAAGAACTAGAAATATTTCTTTTCTTCTGTTTACATAGGATTGAAAACCATAATAATGATTTTCTTTGACTTTGTACATGTTAATTTAAATCTATACATTGCATCTAGATCTCAACTGCATGTTGAATTAGTTCCCAAATTTAGTTCAAAGGAGATTGTAGTCATTGAAGTCATCTGTGTAACCTAATAATACTCACTTGAACAGAAAGTAACTTCAGCCAAAAAAGTCTCTGTAACCAGAGTTCAACATCAACAAAAAAATTTACCATAACTTAAGGGCAGTGATAAGCTCCATACAAAGCTATGCTCCATATGTACTCAGAGATCAACATAACTAGAGCATCCACCAAAGCCAGGGACAGACAGCTACTAGAGAGCTCACCATAACCAGAGGATAGTAATAACCTCCTTACACAAATATACCCCATGTACTTCACACTAAAAAACAGCAAAAAAAAGAAAAAAGAAAAAAGAGTTTTAACTAAAAATAATTATGATAGAATAAATATCTAATGACTGTAAGTATAAATTTCATGATTTTAGTGATTAATTATTTACACTTCAATTAAAACTAAATAAATTTATATTTTTAATAATGAGTTTTTTAAATTTTTCACTAAAAACTCAAAATCTGTTAGTTATTGGTATGAATGAGTATGAATTGAACTAGTTTAATTTTGAAAGTTGATTTGATTCGATTCAATTAACTCAAAGTTGAGTTGAATTGAGTTTGAAAAAAAAAAGTCAACTTATTTTTGAGACAGAATCGAACTTAAACTAGAGAAAAGTTGACTTGCTTAGATTCGAAAGTAAAAAATGATTCATATCTTAAGTTAAATTATGTCAAAACTAAATATAATAGTGAGCCATGTTAGGCTAAAGGCAGTATGGCTTCTCATGTTGGAGAGTCATACCATACCGATACACATTTTTGTAGGGCGATGTGTTATTTTATAGTTTTTAATATTTTTTTAAAAGATTTTAATCAATTTTTAATTGATTTTTATTTTTATACTTTTTTATTACATTTTCCCGCAACTTGTCTCCTCCATTTCTCCTATTTCAAATTTTCTCTCTGCTCAGTGCTTCCTTCCTGCATTCAAAATTTTGTTTTCTTTCATTTCACATTTTTATTTCTCGGTTCTCGACTCTTTCCTCCATTATTCAACAAATAAGGTATGTAATGTTTCAATTATGGTTTGGTTTCGTTTATTCTTCCATTTTTAATGAATTAAATTGTTTTAATTGTGGTTTTCCTTTTACTTAAGTTCAAATAGTTTCTAAGAGACAGAATCGTAGTTATTTGTTATATTTCATTTGGGGGTCTCATATGTCCAGTTGTTAGAAGATAGGTTTATGTTGTTAGAATGCCACAAATACAAGCCAGTCTTCCCTAAGTGGCTCAATCTTTTGGGATGTGAATGTTGTTAGACATTTCAGTATTGGATTAAGAATACTAATGTATTAGTAACGTAAAATAGCTTATCCGATTACCAGTGATGCAGAATTCCATGATTTCCCAGGATTATTATCTCAATACATTGTTGAATGAGTACTTGGAGGAATTGCTCATTATCCTCTATGGGTCAAGGATGTTTAGTTTTAAAGGTGGATAATTATTAGGCATTTTATTTATATTGTTGAACCAAAAAATGGGGCATTGATTTTGATTCCATTCATCACCTTCGTTGCTTTTAAGTCATCTCAACTCTGTCACGTGAACAAGATTTGGATACCCAATTCTTTCAATTATGTCATCTTTAAGGCCATAGGTGATAAAACTGGGATCAATGCGATATCGATTCTCCAGTTTGCAGTTATCCCTCTCTTCTGGTTGGCGAGCTCTTGGAAAAATTTGTTTTGTACCTCATGCACCTGTAAATTGTTCATTTTCTTGTCAGAGCTTGGCATACGTGCATGCCAGTACTCAATATATAAAGCTGGTGTCTGGACTCCTAAAAACTGGTGTGACAAGTCTACACAATAGCTCATCATCTTATGACATTGTGCAAGGTATCTGAAGGTTGCAAATTGTGTGCTTTATTTGTAAGGATTATGCATCATAGATAGTTTTTTATTAAGTTATTTATTGAAAGAGTTAACCTTCCTTCATTACTTGGGGTTTGGCTTCCTACATGTTATGAATAATTTAAATTAACATATTTCTTTGAACTGAGCATTTTGTACTTGGGGAAGGTGGAGGAATTTCTCTGTGTGTTATGTTAATCTATTAAACCACTGAATTTCTTGCTACTGACTCTTTAAGCTCAAAGTATTGTTAACTGTTGAGTAAACTCTTGGCCTGTACATTTTTTTTTTCTCATGAATCAATATGTTTAAGTTTTTTCCCTTTTTCTTTTTTTATTCTCCTTTACTCTTTTTCTATAAAATTATAAGGACTAAAAAAAATTGACACCTACCCAATTAATTAAAACTGATTTATTAATTTTAATTGTTCATGTATGTCTTTTTGAATACACATGTTGCCTAATATACGAGCAGACTTGCCCATATATATGATTTGGTTTTGGGAATCTGAGTTGTAGAATTTTAAAATAGGACCTGAGTGTCCTACCTTCTCTTATTACTTCTTGGATGTGATTCTTTTCTCATCTCCTTTCTTTTAAATATAACTCGAGATTTCTGATTTTATAATGTAAAAATTAAAATAAGAGTTATTTGCACAATTCTTAAAATTATATAACTACGAGTATGTAACTAAGAGACAAAACATTGTAATTACTTGAAGATTTGAAGTAGAAAATGAGTAGTATACTTGGAGTCTCAAGACTAAAAAAATAGAACACAAGCACAATAAATTCTACTCTAATTCATTAATCTCATGATAAACTTTAAAACAATGTAATTTAATAATAGTGATATAGACAAACTTGTTTACACCTTTTGATTATGAACAATTTGATATAGAAAATGATCACAATCAATTGTCAATCACAGGAGTCAATCTTCCTTTCTAGGTTCACAATTACAATAGAATAGGGTGCCAAAAAAATTTGCGTACAATGTTTTGAGAAGGGGACCTAACCCCTCCTATTAAATTAAAATCCTATTAACTTGCTTATTGGGCTTTTCCTATCACAAACCCAATATACAAAGTATGTTCGGCCCAATTCGTACAATCACATTAAACCCACAATAATTAATTCTTTCTAGCAATCAAAAATTTTAATCAATATATGCCCATATTGTCCTAACACATTCGTTGTAAGGTGAACAATCCTTCCTTGGCTGTTTTTCTTAATTAAATTTATTCAATTTAAAATTTAAAATATGATTAAAATGCCGTTGTAACATATATGTAGTTGTTACATTACTCCATCAACTTTTGTTATCTTCCATCACATTTTTTATTTTTGATGACCGACAACCCTTACGCATACTAGTCGGTCAACTCTAACTGATCAGATAATTTAAATCTGGAGGTCTGTGACGACTTAGACCCACAACCATATTGTCGTTAACTAAACTAACCATTTTGTAACTCTCCCTTTTTACTCTTTACAATTAAAAACAATCCCATACAGCCCTAAACCTTATAAAGTTTTAAAAAATAACACAAATCTTTTTGTTTTTAAGTGTTATTTATTTTAACCCCTAATAAATAAATAACACTGAAAAAAAAAAATTGTATTTCTTCTAAAGCCTTGGAGGGATTGTCGTAATTAATTCTTTAAGTAATAGTATACTTATGGAAAAAGGGGCACATGGAGTATTATTGTGAGACCAAATAACCCAAAAGTAAGAGGAAATTCTAATACCAAATTCATATAACCTTATTTTTTCAGTGGGAGAGAGGGTCAGGCTTGTAGATTTGGTTATTAATAATTTACCTTTTAAACATCCTAAAATGGGAATTTTAATTCAGATGTAATTATCAAATTGAAATCAGTTTTGGTAAGTATGATAATAAGGCTTAATTATGATTTTAAATATTTTCTTTTTAGGGCTAGATTTGAGAATTTATTAATGTTAAATTGGTAATTATAAAACCAGAAATAAACATGAAGATTTTTGTTAAGAAAATATGTCCTTAATTTAAAGGCAGATTCCTAAATAATATCATCATAATTAAATTACCGATAATAATTCTCACATTGGATTCACAAAATCTGACTACTATATTACAATAATATATTTAGAAAATTTATTTGAAATTAAATTAATTCCAATTATATTTTGTCTTAGGTATGAATGTATTAATTCAATTAGAGTTTTATTGTAACTAAAATTCAACTTTTATTCAAATTGCATTGATACTACAAAGAATATGCAATTAAAATTTTGGCTAAAAATAAATGGATAATAAACTAATAATTAATTAATCAATAATATTATCATGAAAGGGGAACTTTATATTATATTATGGAGACAACAAATATCATTAAATTAGTATTAAGAAAATTGTGTACATGCCTTGATTTTTTTTCAAGTCGACAACATTTGGAAAAATGAGGTGATAAGATAATTCGAATAAATTCCTGAAGTATCACACTGAGTACCTACAAACTCTCCAAGTATTAGAAGCATAGAAGGAACAATTAGACAATGAGAATAGAAAAATATTAATAGACAAAAATTTACGACCGTTTACAAAGTAGATTATATACTGGGATATTAATAAAAATATCTATTTTTTTAATAAAAAACAATTTTATGCAAAATTTAATAGGTTTTATGATTCTAGTTATTTTTCATGCATGCCTGCTTGTACGCGACACATAGTCATAAATTGACAATTTCTAATTAGTCTAGGCATACTTGTTATGTATAGTCGTTGAAATGCACGAGTAGAGATCATATTTGATGGTATTGAGGGATTTTGGTATCATCGATGATTTTAGACAATTTCAAACTTACTCTAGCGACGAAAATGGTTTAACATAGTGACTAGATAATTGTTTTTCATATTGAATTTGTTATGGTATAATAAAATTGATTATTTGGTACAGATTTACTTTGAAAATTAGATTGGAGTTTCGATTTAGAATTTCTATCTAAAATTGATCATTATGTGTTGCATTTGATTATATTTGTAGTTGAAATTATGTTATAAGAAGTCTAAAATATTAGGTATAAGTATTTGGAGATTCAAAAAGGTAGATTCATAATGATTTAGTTACTATCCATGATTTTGCACCATCACGTGTACTTTGCACCCAATATATGTAGTACGCATAATCATATAGGTTAGAAAATGGGGTGTGAAATAAATTTTAAAACTTTGAACTATGTTGAATACAGCTTTTGAGGGATTTTGGTAACTTTTCAGTACTGTAGGGGTTTGTGGTTAGATAGTTATGTGAAAATGACTAAAAATTTTAATTAAAATATTTATTTTACCCTTAGCAACTCCTCATTTTTTATATCACACAAATATCAAATTTTGAAACATACAATTCTCTCAATGTTTTCTTTTATCAAAATTCTCACGTCACACATTTGAGAGCACATGAATATGTTCAATAATCCAGTTATATATATATGTATTTTTAATAAAAACTTTATTTTTGTTACATTTATAGAGACAGGGGCTTTAATGATAAAATGATAAATATGTGAGATTTAATGAAATTTATCATATATTAGTAGAGGTTAATTGATATTTTTCATGTATAAGGCTTAGATTAATAGTATCGTAGAGGTTTAATTAATAGTATGATATTTAGCACATTATACAGGGTCTAAATGTTGTTAATTTAGTAGCGAATTAGTCAAATGAATTCATAAAACCCTATATTAGAAAACCATGAATCATAAACCCTTAACCCAAAATCATACATTATGAATTTTACCATAAATTGTAAGTCAAAAATCTGAAACTCTAAGCTATAAACTCTAAACCTTAAATCACAAATCTTAAATCATAAACTATAAATTCTAAACTAAAATTCATAAACTGAAAACACAAAATTGTAAGTCTTTAACCATAAACCATAAACCATAAATCTTAAATTGTAAATCCTAACACTAAACCTTAAACCATAAATTGTAAACCCTAAACCTTAAATCATAAATCTTAAATCAAAAACCCTAAACCCTAAGCTATAAATCGTAAATCATAAATCTTAAACCCTAAATCGTAAATTATAAATCGTAAATCATAAATCGTAAATTACAAATCTTAATTATAAATCTTAAACCCTAAATCTAAAACCATGAATTTAAGTTGTAAATCATAAACACATGAAAAATCTAAACCGTAAACCCTAAACATTGACAAATTGTATTCCTTAAGGATTAAACCCTAAAGAGTGAAACAACCAAACCCAAAACATTAAACTATAAATCTTAAACCTTAACCTCATTTACTGTAAAACATTAAAACTTTAAACCATAAATCCAATACCCTAATCATAAACCCATAGCGGTATATTGAAAATTTTGACAGAAACATAGATATTTCTTTTCAATTATAGTATCAATTGATATGGTTGAATATGTATTGGTTTCATATGAAGGTGAATACGTAAAAGACAATGAGAACATGAAGTATGTTGAATCGTGAAAAGAGCTGTTTTAAATTCCAAAAAACTCAACATTTGAAGAATTTCTCCAAATGTTATGTCAACTTCTCTAGATTAATCAAAGGTCAAATAAGATTAAAGTATTAATGAGATCGAGCAACCTCTTGAAGACCATTAAACAATACATGTAATCGGTATGTGACATGTATGATTAGATCATCAATTAGATTGAAGTATTCCAATTTCGGGAAATGCATCCATAAGTTTGATTTTCCATGGGAAAGTACTGGTGAACACCTTTTCCATCAACAAGAAGATATATGACATTATTTTGAAGTAGGCTCTTCATATAAGGTAAAAAAATGAACAGGTTACAGAGGGTAGTGATGAAATTGATAAGTCATCATCGATGACTTATCCTAAGCAATGTTTTGATTTTGATGATAATGATTATGTTTGTAAGGATAAGGTTATTGATGACGATGATGAAGTTTTCAATGATGGTGCCATAAGGACGGTTCCACCATATAACTTAGATAAAAATCTCAATGTCAAATAGGATTGTATAGATGGTTTCGAGGAGACAAAATAACACAATGTTCCCAATTGGTCATTTCATTAGTTACCTCTATTTCTTAAGCAATATTTCACATCTATTACACATTTAAGAGATGAATTCAACTCAAAACATATATGACAATAGTATGATGGATGTTTTCCATCGTAAATACATAAATAATGGTTGTCAAGTCAAATTGAGTCAATTTTCAAAACATAAATGAAAGGTTGTCTGTTTATATGAAAATTATGACTCGTTGGTTAGTTAGGATAAAACCATCTGAGTTCTTTATCCTTAGTCATTATGTCTTCACTCACACATGTTCAAAGGATGAAATGATGCCTCATCATTGGCAAGTTGGTGCCCTTACTCTAGGTCAAAATTTGAGGCCCAGGTTTGTTACAGTTGACGCTATATACCAACTAAAGAAAATCATTAGGGATATAGTATAAAGGTATAATATGTCGTATACGTAGGCATGATGTGCTAAAAGTTAGGCTTTTCAATTATTGTGTGGCTTGTTAGAGGAATCATTCCTGTTGCTTCTAAATTATTATCATAATCTTGTCCTCCATAACCTTTGCTTAATCACACATTTGGAAACATACAAGTAGAAAAGGTTTATATACTTTTTTCATGGCCCTAGGATGCAATGTCAAGGCTTTTTTATGTATTTTTTGACTCGTTTTATGTATTGACAATGCACATTTAAAAGGGTGACATCTATGGACACTATATATTACTATAGTGAAGGATAAAAAAATTAGATATACCTAATAACCTTTGGCATTGGTGGATGAGAGGACTATGCTTCATAGAGTTGGTTTTTGTTAAAGCTCAAAGATTGCATTGGAAAAGTTACAAAATTGGCCATAATCTTGGATCAATACATAAGTATCATGTCTACAGTTGTTAAAGTATTCTTGAATATGCATCACAATTATTGTTGTCATCACACACATAACAACATGAATACTATGTTCAAGGGACTTTCAAGGATTATAGCATTGTATTGGAAGGCATCTAAGGCATATACAATGTAGGATTTCGAAAAATCAATGACAATTATACAAATTTTTCTCAAGAGGGTAGGGTTCTTGTAGTTGTTGCTTGTTTTGCGGGCGTTCTCTTGCGCCGCGCTTAGGTTGTTAGGGCTTGCCCTTTGTGTTTGGTGTTTATAATTATACTTACTTACCAAAAAAAAAAAAAAAATTTCACCCAAAAGTAACATATTATTTGTTTAGCATCGGGTATGACAGATGGTTCAAGGCTTATTATCTAGGGATATGGTAGAATATAATGATAATAAATATTTTTGAGTCCTTCAACACTTTCGTATGACATGCACGAGTTTTCTCTATCATCATACTTGTTGAGTTCATTAAGGCATGCTTCAGTTATGGTTCCATGAGAGAATAAATCATAGAAGTTTGTTCTTCCTGATTTCAACGTATCTACCTTACATTTTTTTTTTCTAATAAAGTCCATTATTATGATGTTTATTTCATTTTATAGTTTCTTATAGTAACCTCGTCACACCTTGGGCAAAAAAAAAACTTATAAACCATGTTCAAAAGTCATCAAACTTAGATGTTTCTCCTACTAACAATGATTAATTTGAGGTCATCGGGAATGGACAACAAACTATAATTATAGACATCCAATCGAGAGAATACATATGTTAGAAATTCTAGCAATCATAGCTCTCTTATAAGCATGCAATAGTTGTTAATAGATATATGGAAATATCCATGTGTGTGCAATGGGTCCATACCTACTACATACTATAAGAAGATGTAGGTAGAGAATTTTAATATGTTGTTATACTAATCATAATGGATTCAAACTAAGCCACCCACCCACTATGTAGATAACTTGGACTTTTAACTACTGGAGACAAAATTCCATCACAAGGGAAAAACATTATTCCACAACAATGTAGCCGTTGCAAATAACCTGGTTATACAAGATTGAATTGTAAGAGCTTGAAACCATGCCCTACCTTTGTCCCATGGGATCTACCCAAAAAATACAAAAAATATCGTTAAAGAGTTGAACAATAAATTTGATTGAATGTTTATTACGTTCATAATATACAATATTGTAAATGTATATATGTAATTGAAGTTTTTTTTGTGTGTGTGTGTGTATACATATATATATATATACATATTCATATATATATATGAATATGTATATGTTATTTTATATAAATTGATATGGTTAGTTGAATTGGTTTTAGAATTTCTTAGTAGGTTGGTTATCTTGCCTTAATTGAAAATAATATGTACCTTTTAATAGCAATAAATGATGAAATAGAAAGATTGAAATATAAGAATGTAATAACATATGTATGCTAATATACAACCTAGAAAATGAATAATAATGTTGTACAAATATGATAACTAAATAATACAAAAGACAATCTATAACATTTTAAGGTTAGAATGGTCTTTCTAGGCCATGATCATGGGTAAGAGAGAGATTTTATAGTCTAATTCTTGATTCAGGAGAGTTTTGGGCGTAGAATATTCTTTTTAAAAGCTTTATATATAGGTTGAGAAAGGATTATGTCATACATCTTGGGACACACGTCTGTACATCCTTGCCGCCATGCACGCCCGAGCATCTTATTGCATGCCTATGCATGCTTATTAATATATAAAACTAAGTTCTCCTATAGTAGATTTCCCTAATTCTTTCTTATTTCTTTCTCTCTAGCTAACCCTAACTAATTTATCAGAGAGAGAAACCAATGTTTTAGCAGTCAATCCAACCAGGATTCAACTAGAGATAAAGATATAAAAGCCAATAGCAATTTCAAGTAAGTATTTTCTTATCTCTTTTCATGTTCTCTATTTATTTAACATGTACCTCATTGTTTTGGGGTGTTAGATAAGATAAGAAGCATGTTCTGAGTTTAAGTAGTAGCATGACATAATAATAAGTTAGAAATTGATAGATTTGGAATCAAAAACATGCTTAGAGTAAAGTAAATATTGCATGAATATATGCTAGAATAAGTTTGATTGAAAATTGATAGAGATTTAGGTTGAGATTAGACATGATTCTACACATATTAGCCATGGTTGTCAAAACAGAGTAGGAAGCATGATCGTACCCCTTATGGATGCACAACTAGCACATGGCTTATGCATCTTCATGCATGCCTGTGTATCTGATAGTGCATGCCTGTGCTCTTGGTAAATGTTAGAGATTTTTCTTCCTATTTAGTAAAATATCATTAATAAGGGAACATATCAAGTATTTTAAGTAGAATAACAAAAGAAACATCAGATTAAGAATAAAAATAAGCAGAAAGTATAAAGAGACCACAAATTATAATAAAGAGACAAAAAATTATAATGAAGAAACCTTTAGAACAATGAACAAAAAGTAGGAAGATAAAATATATTTCCAGAATCATACCTTTAATCTCATATAAGTACAAGTAACTCAACAACATTTTCGTACAACGTAATCTAGTGATAGATTATGATTAAAAAACAGAGATACAAATAGGAAAATAGTAACAAAAGCATTATAGAAATATATAAAGACATAAATAGAAACAGTTATGAAACATATAATATAGTAAACGCACAGATACATATAGAATACAAAACAAACTATATAGAACTTATAAATAAGCTTAATGAGTTACAAAAACAGTAACTTCAGCAAGAAATACACAAAACAGAACTATAACAGATGTATATTTAAGTAGAATATAATCAGAAAAAAAGAAAAAATAAGATATCATGCATGATTAGCATTACATGACATGACATACTAGCTTAGTGTTTTTAAAAAATGGATCAAGTGATCCACATGCATATGTTTTTAGTAAAAAAATGATGATCTGAACATCATTTTAGGGGTGAATACAAGGGGACGCTTGTGAGTTTTACACACCTGTCAGTTAAGGGAACTAACATCAGGGTCTATAGTCATACTAACCATTATATATAGGCATATACTGGTGTACACTCAGCTAGCAGTTTAGGTTTCAATGATCAGCATTCAACTTCAAATTCAATTACTACACGCATGTTAGTCAATTACTATTTACATGTCAGTATAAGAAACTTATATAGCTAAGATGCCAAATCCATGTATTCATCAATCTACACAGTATAATAAGTATCTTCAAATACACAAAGTTTCCAAATATAAATTTTATTCAGCATTTTAGGATCTTTGAATCCCAATAGTATTTTTAGAAAACCAATTTTTAGTAAACGGGTCCAAGGGCCCAAATATGATTTTCAACATTATTAGATATGATTTCAGCATACTTTAAATCATGTCATACTTAACACGAGATTAATTAGAACAAAGAAACTATAATGTATACTAGTAAAACAATAAGGGAAACAATCAGACAGACTGATAATTAGCAATATAGTCAGAATATGTGATACTAGAAATATAAGTATGTATATAACACCATATACACAACAGGAAAAACAAGTTTACAGAATAAGTTATTATAGAATAGTATATGAGAAATAGAATAACTACGAATCAAAACCCATATAGCAAGATAAGAGAGAAGTAAATCATAAATAATAAACAGAAAATAACACAAACTAGTTACATAATACATGTCGTAAATAAAAACCTAAAGGAACTCAGTCAAGATCTTCATAAAACTCATGAGTACTCTAGATTTTAGAATTTAGATAAGAGGACATGATAATGAATATCAAAATGTAAACCTAATAAATTAAGTTGTATAATTTAGACTCTTTTTGTACTGAGTTGTATACGTATACCCATATACATAATTACAACAAGGTGTGAATAAAAAATTGAACAATAATTTAAGCCAGAAATGATATTTTTATTATACCAGTAATGAACTAAGTTGAATCTTTTAGATGAATGGTCAATTAGTTATAGATGAAGTAGAACCTGCTAGGTTAAAAATCAAAGAAGTAGTAAAATAATAAAGATAAAATGAGGAAAAACTACGGATAAGTTAAGAAAGAGTTCAGAAATATCCTCGATTAAGAATTTAAACAAAAAAGAAAGTAGAGAATAAGATAAACTGCTAAGCTAGTTAGAAACTTAGTTAAGTTCTCTAGTTTATCAACTAGCCAAGTGATAGGTCAGAGAAGAGTTTAGAAATGCCCCTAGTTAAGAAATAAAACAAGAGAAAGAGTTTAAGTAATGAGTTTCAAAAATAAGATAAGCTAGAACAGAAGAAACTATTAGGCTATCACAAACTTAATTGAGTTCTTCAGATAGCAGTTAGCCATTCAGCTAATGCTTAGAACATACTTGAAGGTAGAGATAAGAGATGTTTACTAAGTGACTTGTCACTCAACCCCTTCAATTTTCTTTCTTACAGGTTAGTTTCTTGGGGAACTGAGCTTAAAGCATGAGATGGTTGGAGAGTAGGATATGGCTTGACTGGATTCTTACCCGAGTTTTTAGTTTATATATATGTATGTATATATGTATGTATGTATGTATGTATGTATGTATGTATGTATGTGTGTGTGTGTATGTATGTATGTATTTAGTTTTCAGCAGATGATATGTTAGCTCACATGCTTATATTGCTCATGCACATGGGTGTACAGTATCATATATGTTTTCAATATCTATAAAATGTAATGAAAAAGTTATAAGTTTTTCTTCAAGATACTATACATTCAGTTTTAACGTTCTACCATATTTCATTTGAAACTTTTGCACAATGCATAATTTTCATATAAATGATTGTTTAGAATTCCTGTTGTATATATTAATAAAGTGTTTTATTAGTACAACGAAATAAAGTAAAATAAAATAATAATAACAATAAAAATAGTATGTAATATAACATGTACAGTAACATACAACAGGGGTCCTTACACAATCTACGTAGCCCTAAAATAACTATATGGCCAAACACCTCCAAAGTCTATCTATTTGATGCTCCTTGAAGTTGATGTCATGATGTAGTGCCAAACATTCATGTATACACCACAATCATTGGACCTTGATGCTAGCTAGGGAATGTCAACCCTCCTTACTAATATCAAGGGATCCTACCTCACACACAAACTAGAATAGGCCTAATATTGTATCTTGAATAGAATGTGAGGGATTAATATTGTGTAAATCATCATCCTCCTCTCAAAGTAAACTATACTAGCAATATAGCTCTCGAATGAGTCATATATAGTTGTCCACCACCAAACTAAATCCACGATACTGTATACCCAATGTGCATTATGCAAATTAATAAAGATAAACACATACATACACATTTATTAGGTTAATGATTGATACAAATAATAATTTTTATTACAATAACAATGACAGTAAACCACACCTTATCCACCTTGCTTTAAGGCCAAAATACACCCCAGGTCGCATTCGTTCCTTAATCACTGAAGTAATACATGTTTGGTCACACAAATTATGAAGGTAGAGATGAGCCACCCAATGATAATGAATGGTCTTCCAATTCTATTCAATAAATAACACTCTAAACATCTAGCGTCAATGTAAGAGTACAAAAATGCCTCTATATGCTGAAAAAAAAAATTAAGTAAGAACATTCATTCAATTATTTATAATTGATATAAATAAGAAAAAAATAATAAAAAGTTAACTTACATTGTATCCTAACCATTTAGTTGATTCAATAATGGTTTTTTAGAAAGGTTTTTTTTTTTTTTTTTCGGGTCTATAACAAACACCTCTTATGTACTCGTGGGAGTCATCAATGAGTACCATGCTAGGAAATCCACATTCTGATCTAACAGGTAATACTAGGTAGGACTTAAGTCAATAACCCTTCTGTTTTATAAGATCGATATATAGGCTTTGTTTCTGAGGGCCCTTTTTCATGACTTGACCATGTTTAGTTATTTTCACCTGTAATACAAATATAGTTTATTAATTACACTAATATAAATAATAAAATGACATAAATCATACATACCATGCTTTGGGTCAAATGAGGTAGACATATCCATCTAAGAACTAAGGTCCACCACACTTACTTGAGGGGGTAATTATGTAACATCCCTCTAGTACACAATGATCTACAAACTTTCCTATGCATAGTCATCCTTCTTGATATCATCTAAGGTATAAATAAAAGGGTGAGGTGTGACTAATACCCTTAGAGAAAGTGTCTCCAAAAGTGCCTTCAAGACAGTCACCTCAGGCTAAAAGACCTCTTAACATATAAACATTCACACATTACACCTTAAACCCCTATGACATGCCCTTATGCATAAATAGTCTATTAGAGGGCTTCTACTTAATCTAGGCACCTTATAACATAATAAAAAATCAATTAATTATATAAAAAATATATATGTAAAACAACATTTATTTAATAACTCATTGCTAGTAGATTTTTTAGGCAAGATAGGTAGATTAAACCTTTAAGAGTGACAACCATTACCAAAAAGACGTCCATTATCATTAGTGAGGCCTTTGTCTAGGTCATCCTCACCCTACGTGTTATTTGTTTATTAAACATAAGCAATGTGAATATGAATACATCATTATCTCACATTAAGAAGAGTCTTGATATGGTCCATACAAGAATTAGAGTACTAACAGTTCATCACTACATGTTAATTACTTTGAGAGTTACTCAAAACTAGTAACAATAAGTTCCCTCATATTGACCTTTCGCGAGTGATCAAAGGTAGATCTTTGTATAGTTGTTGGCTAGTGTATAGGGGCTATATGAATGGGGAGCTCGATAATAGGCTCATGAAAAAAGCTAAAACCCACAGTTGTTTACTTGTTAGTCTAGATTAGATTGCATATGGATGCTCCAAATGATGAAAACTCTAATAAGAAAGATAGGCTCAAGTTCAAACCCATGGAAATCACTATGACACTATGCTACTTCTTTATTGCCTCAACATCTAATAGCTTTAATTGTCTAATAACATTTCCTTGTTTAGTATTAAACCAAATTTTGGCCAAATGTTCTTACTAAACAATAATGTATGATTATTGAAAAAGGCTTACAAACTTACCATATCTCCATAAAAAAAGTAAAGCCAATATCCTCACATTCTGGGATGTCTTTGGTCTTTCATCATAGGATAACAGGTTGTGTTAAGATTGTAATATTGTTTCACTACTTCAAAGTATCTAATGTCTCATATATTCACAACTAAAAATTACAAGACAAATGTTTTATAAAAAAAAAATATAAATAAATAAAAGTTTATACTACTGTTTTCTCCAATATAATGCATTTACCTAGAACACTAGTAAAAACCCCATAATGGTATATTTCATCTTTTGAGGTCTTACCTAAAGGGGATCTTATCTTTCACCAGTTGGCTCATGGAACTTCTCATTGAGTAGTACGTCATGTCCTATACACATGCTCTTTATTGGTATGCATTAAACCCTTTCATGTCATCAACAATATGAAATACCTTCTTAGTAATGAATTTTCTGTAATCAATGTCAAGTAGCTTAAAGTGAAAAAAGTACAAAGTCTTATCTTCATTATATCTAGGTCATCCTCACCCTAATCAGTATCCTCAAATACATGTTACACATTTACATATATAATTGATTTAATGCCTCTAAAATAGGCCTACCAGATCTGATACCCCATATCAGATGGAATATAGTATTACATTTTCATTTGGTGGCTAAATGACAAACTTGTGATCATGGTAAACTTATGCAAGCTAAATCAAACATCCACACCATTGATCTAAAACCAAAATTGATCACTCACTATTATCAGGCCTACCATTTCTCGCGGCATGAATAAGTGGAATAAAACTCTACTAGAGCATGAATCCTACAACCTTAGGAACTACCTTAAACATGTTTGTCAAAAAACCTTTAGTTGCCTTATGGAAAGCCTTTCTCTCACCAAAGATATTGCATCTCAAGTCCCATAAGCAATCATTTACGCCTAAAAGTGGTATTTCGGTGGATATCTAAAAATCCTCTATGGGCCTTTTACTCTTTACCTTTTTACTTCTTCTTTTGTTGTCATCATTTGCACAAAACAAACAAATCATTCTTTTAATTTTCAAAATATATGCTTATTTCAAAATTCATAAACCAAAATTTTGAAAACAACACATCAAGTATAAGAAAGTGCTTTCACATTAAAAATATCATAAAACCCCGTAACATGGAAAATTGCAAAAAAACCTAACCATGCGTACCTAGTACTTGCATCGTGCGTAAAAGAATAAAACAAGTGTAGCAACGAAAAAACACAATCACCAATTCTTCCCATGTTCACCTTATCCAAATGCCCCTATTATTTTGCAAACTAACAAAAAACCCCCGTTAAACTTTTAAAAACTATCAACTACACCTTCGACCCTAACCTTTGCCACTATGTGTGATTTGTAGTGAAGATGCACATCACGCATGCTCACTACAAATCATGCATGATTGTTGAGTAGCTTTTTTCCTAGAATTTTCAAGCCCCAAATCAATCCTAATATTTTCTCTAGCTACTCTAACATTTGTGCAATAACAAATTTGAATCAAAATCATCAATAAATCATGATTACAAACAAAAAAAATTCAAAATTTTAATTACTCGAATATGCCCTAAATTACCACCAAAATTAGTTAAATCTCTACTCTATGATGCTTAGAATTGATGTGCTTGCTTTTTTTTAATATTTTTATGGTTGTTAGTCATCCAAAGTTATTGAAAAATGTTCTCCTTTAGCCAAAAAATTCAAACGCTTTGTATTTGTTTAAGCAGTTCATGGGTATACAATTGTGTGCCACCCATTCAACGCTTAGTTTATATACAAAGGACAACTTCATCATTTTTGGTTACATGTGATACATGTAATATATATGTTGTCTACACACAATCTACATTAAAAATTATCATTTCGACTATTACACAAGGTATACACATGAAAAATGGCTAGAACCATAAATCTTGTTAAATTTTGACTAAATTTTTTATTATTATTATTAAAAGTGGATTTTTTTGGTATCCCTTATTTACCACCTTAAAGGAAAATTAATTAAATTAACTTAATTTTAAACATCCTAAACAAAATTAACTTAATTTTTAGGTGTACAACAAATATATTTTAATTTTTAGGTGTATACTATTCAAATGTGTAATGTCTGTTTACATCAATCTGTACAAGTGGAAAGTGCACTACACATATGAACAAAGTATCATACGCAATAAGTATGCATTACGCATGTAAACAATATCAATATGCGTCAAATTGAGGTCATTTTCATTTTACATTTAAAAACTAAGTCAATTTATTAGCAATGTTTAAAATTAAGTCATTTAATTAATTTTCTTTCTTTAAATTCATATATCCAATCATCATTATGACTGAAATTTTTTAATATAAATATATATAGCACAACCATGACGAGCCCAACATAATAATCTTATTTTCATTTATATGAATAATCTAAAATATAAAAAGAGTACAATATTATCTACAATTAAGACTGTCAATTAAGTTGGGTAAATCTAACGTCTAATTAATCTATTCAAAAAAATTAATTTCAAACCAAATAGAATTTGATTGTTGGACGGGTTTGAAAAAAAATTGTTTATTAAATTTTTGGGTTTAGATTTGAATAAACGTTGTTCAAGTTCGAGGTCTAATAAATCCAAAAATTCATTATGATAAGGGTATATTTGTCAAGTGTAAAACTTGCTAGACAATTGTAAGGATGATTTTATAGTCAGAGTGTTTCTGCATATTTTTTAAGTTACAAAACAGGTTTGATATCGGACTGGAACATATATGAAGCTTAAAAATTTTTATAAACCACGTCTGAATAAAAAATCTGAGAATCAAATGCACAAGCCCAAATTCTAAACCTAAAATTTTTTAAGGACTCAAATTTAAACGAATACCTAATTCGATAGATTCGATTGATAGCGACATCCACGGCCGCCATTAATGCACTCCAATCTCACCTTTTACATTTGGTGTGATGGGTGGTTCCGCAATGATGCAAGGATCTTATTGTATAAATTATAAACCCTTAAACCTATTTATCATCCCCACATTAAGCCTCTTCTATCTCAGTGCCGTTTCCTATCTAATTAACTACTTCTTACAATTTCTTAAATCTTCATGGATGACCAAAATAAGATTGACTGTGATCCCCAAAAATATAAAGCTGAGTGGTTTGAAATTGCAGCCTGCATTCCCGTTGGCAGAGAATTTGAGCTTCCGAATTTATCAAACACTTTCGCTTATTCCCCATTAATGGAGGTTCAAAGTATCAATACTACAAGTATTGCAGCGAACCTGAACGACCAAGAAGCATTACTTATCAGTCCAAGAACATTAACCCATGCAAATTTTAGCCCCCTAAAAGACGAAGAAATTACAGAACAGAAAGTTGAAGAACCAAAACCTGAACCTCATGAACGTGGGACTAATGATGTGGATTTATGTGACCTTGATGATCTGAAAAGGAGCGAAAGCCGAGCTGAAGATGAAGAATATGACGGCGATAAAGATGAACACAAATGCTTCATGTGTAACGTGAAATTCGCAAGTGGAAACGCTTTGGGAGGGCACATGAGTGCGCATGCTAAGAGAAGGAAGATGGAAGTCATGAGAAATGGAGGAATGTCAATATTCAAAGCCGATGGACCATTACTCCCAGGGTTTGATTTGATACATAAAAACTCTCACGAGTAAAATATTTCAAATGGGTGCCCCATTGTGATTGGTTAAGAGGATACCATTGTAGAAATTTGCAAGGAACGAAGACGAAGAAGAAAGAAATTAGCTTATTTAACTGAGTTACGAAAATATTTTTCTAGGATCAATGTGTTTGCGTGTTATTGTGACTATGTTTCTCCGATAATATCTTTCTCTGTGTATCAAACATTTAATTAAAATAAGAACGAAGAATTATGATTCTTACTCTATCTACCAAGAATTATGATTCTTACTCTATCTAATTAAATTGAAATAGGAATAAAGACTAGAAATTAAATTATCTTTCTTAAAGAGTGAGGACTTTTCATTTCCTTTAATTTCTGAATTTGTATTTGGGAAATTAGTTTCTAAAGTATAACAAGAATTAAGGTGAAAACTCTGCTTCAAACACATTCGAAAATTATATATAAATAAATAAATCAATATATCCACATTATATTTTGATTCAAAATGTTATTCATGGGAGGAATTTTAATTTAAATCAGGCATTAAAATATCAGTTAAAGATATGTGGTTTAATTTTTTCGATAAAACAAAACAAAAAGGCAGAAATATAAATTAATTTAAATATGAAAAAGGTAAATTAAAATTAAATTATGTGAGATATTAGGCAACAATTGCTGTATATGGTTCATTTTTGGGCTTACCATGGAAGTCAAAATTGAATCTTATTCTATTAATTTAGGCAAGTACATAAATTTTTTTTACTATGTATACATGGCATATTTAAGTTTCTACTTATTATGAAAATATCTAGATAATAAATTTGTTGAAATAATTATAATAATTAATCCTGTCTATTAATTTCAAGTATATTATTGAGGCAAAAGATGTAAATTACTGTAAATAATATATGTATTAATTATATTAGAGACGTGGTAGTTGGATTAGTTATTTATGAAAACATAAAAAAGAAATTGTAAATATGTTAACTCAAATATTGCAAAAAAAAAATTCTTAACATTTTATTACTAGCTTTTTCTAATCCATAGTTAAAAAATTTCCTTCCAAATTAGGTTATTCAAAAGAGATAACAATCACTTGGAATTATCAAATTATCAATTTTTTTTCTTTTAATTAAGAGACCCAATTTTATTTTTTTTTATGAAAGTTATTGAATTTTTTGATTTTTTATTGAATAAACCAAACTTACATTATATCACACAAAAATGTATCCAACCTCTGACATCATTAAAAATTAAAAACGTAAATTTTTTGTTATAATTAAAAAATGATAACCAAGACAATTCTTTGTTGACGTGGATAATTCTTTTTCTATAAAACTTTGTTTTTTCTATTGAAAATATTAAATTTTATTTTTTCTTATTGAAATGACTAAATTTGTATTTCGCTACACAAAAATAAGTCTAATATTTAAATTTACATTATGCATTTCCTATAATTTTCTTTATTATATATGCATTCTTTCTGTTAGAATTCTTCTAATTAAAATGGTATTTATCGACGCAAAATTTTGCATCATTTTATTTTTTAAGTTTGTTCATTTATTTTTTTAATTAGAATGATGTTTTGTTGAAATCCATGAAAATTATTTTTACCATTGTTCATGAGTTCCCGAGTCCAAATAATAAAGAAACTTTTATCTTTCAACTTAAAATTTTTTCCTATAAAAAACGAAGGGATAACTTAAATTTGGTTGAGTTTCGCTTATGTTAAGTAGGTTTTATTTATTCTAAATTCGTTTTCTGATTTTTGTAAAAATAATGTTAGGAAAGAATATAATTTGAAATATTTAATAAAAAATCATAAAATTTAATTCATTTAATCAAATAAAATTAAGTATGACTCTGTTAAGACAAAATGATAGTTTTTATCTGTTCTTGGAAATTGAATTCTAAATTTAAAGCCTTACTATATTCCTGCAATTAAATTATAAACATTAATAATCGAGCCTGAATTGCATCAACAAGCTAAGATGTATGCATAGACAGTTTCCAATTTAAAATCGAGTCTCATTTCTGTATTAACAATAATATAAGAGAATAATTATAATGCCACTATAATAATTAAAAGTTTTGAAACTAATAGCATGTAAGTAATACATTATTTTCTTGATTTTTTAGGCGGTACATGCAACCGCAACCACATTTCTAATAAAATATATGCTAATAAAAGTAGGATATATTTAACTTCAGCTATCGTTAGCCATTTCAGATTTTGTTCCCGTACCAGAAAACGCCTTTTACCGGAGAATCCTCGTCGGGCTCAACATAAAGACACTCTTTGGCCTCCCTCCAAATTGCCTTGTAAAATGGGGTGCCATCAAACTGGTAATACTCTCCCAATATTGGTTTGATTGCATTGGTTGCCTCCATTGCATGGTAATGTGGCATGGTGGAGAAGAGATGGTGAGCTACGTGTGTATCTGTAATGTTATGGAAGACCTGATTCAACACTCCATAATCTCTGTCTGTAGTCGCCAAAGCGCCCCTCAGCCAGTCCCATTCTGACGAGTCGTAATGTGGTAGGGCCGGATGTGTGTGCTGTAAATATGTGATCACGACGAGGAAGCCGTTCACGATAAGCAATGGTATTCCATAGATGCATACGAGCCAAGATAGTCCTTTGGCCATCGAGATGCGGTAGAGAATGTATAGCGCGGTGAAGATGCCAGCGTCAGAAATGTAAATTTGGATCCTCTCACGAGTCGAGTAGATGGGGCTATCGGGATCGAAGTGGCACGCGAAGCGATCGTAAGGCCTGCCTGACACATTTAAGGTTAAGTACAAAGGCCAACCAAGAGTGAGTGTGACTAGAAGGGTAAGAGCTCTCCCTGGTGGGTTGTTCAAGTATTTGCAGAACCATGAGATTTTGGACTTGGTTTTCGGGACGAATACTTCGTCGAACTCGAGAGAACCGGTGTTCGAGTGGTGGCGGCGGTGACTGTACTTCCACGAGAAGTAGGGAACTAAAAGGGCTGAGTGAAGGATGAGACCAACGGTGTCATCGAGCCATTGGTAATTACTAAAGGCATGGTGACCACACTCGTGGGCGATGACCCAGACGCCAGTAAGAACACAACCTTGGAGAATCCAGTAAACGAGCCACGCTAAGTAGGTTAGCGGATAAGGGAGGAGAGGGAAATAGTTGGAGGCAGTGTAGTAGAAGAGGGACACCAAGACAAGGTCATAAACAACATAGGAGAACGAACGGATGAGCGAGCGCTGGAAGCAGTGAGGCGGAATGGCCCTCTTGATTTGGCCAAGCGTGAACGGAGGCTGTGTATACGGTGCACGCCGGACTGGGCTTTCCTTCCCTTGCTGCTTATCATTGGCGACTGCCATTCGGCCACCGGCTCCCATGGTTTCTTACCTAAAAATCACCTGTAGGTTAAGTTATCTGAATTTTTTGTTGAAACTGCTAAAAACAACAGCATATCTATGCATTTTCATAGACACATATATTATGAATTACCTTCATAATGGTACAAGGGTCCACTCTAAACTACCCATGCGAGGATCAACAGATTTTTGCCGGCGCCCAATCAATTTGCATTTACTTTATAGACACATTAGTTTGATTACAACTTTTGTGGAACCAGAAACGAGCTTTCATGGCTCAAAAAGATAAAAGCTAATTATAATTGATAGGATGAACAATTCATATTTTCTTTACCACTACAATGTATTTATTTGTAAGAGATGAAATAAATAATTGATTATGAGTCTTTTCCACCTGAAACTTCATTAAAAATATCGTTTTATCATATTTTGATTTTAAAAAAATATAAATAAATTTAAATTAAAAAATAGATATTATTTTATTACAATAATAAACCGAATTTGAAACAAGTTCTACCTTAGGCTCTTATATCATTGAACAAATAGGTCCGAACTGATCTTACTGAACAAATGAAACCCTAAATCTGACCATTAATCTTATAGTCATTGAATCAAGTTAATCAAGAGCTTTATTATGGTAAGTCAATGATATGAGGTCATGTTAGGCAAGTGCTTTAAAAGGGCCAAAGGACATAGTCCCACCCATAGTTTGAGGTGGCGACGTTCTCACCCACTAACTTTTAAAAGCCCAGCTTCCCACCCTTCATCAATTTCCATCCAATTTCATTAACATATTTTATGAAATGACAAAAATACCCTTATTATTAAAAATTTATAATAAAAATATAAAATAATATTTCAATATATTAAAAATTTATAAAATTATAAAAAATATTTAAATTTAAAAAATTAAAAATTAGCCACCACCGCCGTGGCAGTGGCCACAACAAATAGCATCAGGTGGTCGTTTCGATCACCTGGTTCCAAGAGAGGCTAGATCTGGCCTCCCAATCCAGTATTTGTTTCTAGCGAAGGCGGCCAGATGACATTAACAGTCATCTGGTGCTATTTGTTGTAGCCACCGTCACCGGCATGATGGTGGTGGCTGTTTTTATTTTTTAAATTTTAAATATTTTTATAATTTTTAATATATTTAAATATTATTTTATAATATTATAAATTTTAACTCTAAAATGATAAAATTATCTCTTGATTAACAGTCAACATGTGAGATTTTAGGGTTTTTAAACTTGGTGAGGAGACTTTATTCCCCCTCAAACTATGGGTGGTAACATGTCCTTTGGCCGCTTTAAAATTGATTTGACAAATTAGAAAACTTCTTGGCATTGATACAATGCGAATAAATTAGAAATTAAGGAAGAAATTAATTATAAGAAGGGAAAAATTTAAAAAAACAAAATAAATAAATAAAATGGACAGGAAAAAGTACTAGAATCAAGAGGGCGAATAAGCAATCAACCAATAACTTACCGGAGAAGACAACATTTTAATTATTAATAATTATAAACAAATAAAACAACGTTAACAACAGAAAAAGTGTTGAGAAAAGAATATATAATCAGAACAATAACAGAAAGCGCTGAAAATCTTCCCACCTGAAATGACTTCCCCAATATTATCTCATCAGTCAAATTAGATCATCATCTTCATCATTTCATAATTATGAATGAATTTACATGGTTATTTATGAACTAGAAATTCTCGAGGTCATTTTATAAACGGGATGTTTAAACTCAAAGTTAACATATGTATAAAACCTAAGTGAAATACAGAATAGTTATGAGTTTAATATAAATTTTAATCTCATGTGGGTATTTTTTAAATATTGTTTGTGATGATTTATGCCAGAAAATAGGGGAAGAATGCAAAGAGAAGAACACATATGACACTAAAAAGCAGAAATAATTAGAAAATCAAATAAAATAACAGCATCTTGGTTCATAAAAGTCTAGGCATGCATGTTGAAGTGGGAGAAGTACCTGGTGCAATTAACAAGTGCTTTTTCGGAAAGCACTTCTGGGAGAGGGAGAGAAGAAGAACCACTTTTCTCTTTGTTTCTTT
Organism: Anacardium occidentale; assembly: GCA_026122585.1. Taxonomy (NCBI): domain Eukaryota; kingdom Viridiplantae; phylum Streptophyta; class Magnoliopsida; order Sapindales; family Anacardiaceae; genus Anacardium; species Anacardium occidentale. Next base: position 567,505 of record JAJEJH010000037.1, on the reverse strand, counting down.
GATTTGGCAGGGGGTCTCCACAAAGGATCTGTATTTAAGCGCCAAGGATTGGTAGCATCTGCATGTTGTGGAGGGTTTTCATTGGGGTGAGAATTATCATCTGATTGATCGGTAATTAAGTAACGCAAAGAACGGTCTTGATCTTGCGTGCATGGGTGAGTTTGTAGATGACAAAAACTTTTTTTAAATGATATTTTTTCATAGGAAATATATCCTGGTTCAGACTGAAAATTCAAATACACGTGAGAAGATTAAAGACCCTTTGTTTACGTATATAAACAAAATTCAATCTCATCAATATCAGAGTCTAATTTCAAGGGGATCGTTGAAGGTAATTTTATTTTTATATTAAAAAAATCATATAAAACGTAAATTTATGGACAACTTTATATAACATGTCTTGTTGTGGAACATAAAACCAAAGAAAAGTATTAAGGTGTGTTATTTTATGATTAATTTTCTATATTTTTTAAAACACGAAATTGAAAAAGTACTATGTATAAATTTGTTAGAAAATAGTATTTTAAAAATATATTAATAAAAACAGGGTAGCCATATTTGGTTGAAATCACAAACAAATGAATGAAAAATATGATATCCCTCTACATTACAATTTAATTAATCCATATACAATCCTGGAAATTAAAGCCTACATTCCATCCTTGTCCCTTCTTTACGTGTAGAGGAAGAGGAGAAATACTGTCTCCTATAGAGGATTACATAAGAATCACTCTAAGATAAACAATGAGAATTGTTGTATATTTTAGAAAATTTGCTTGTAAACACTACTAATACCAGACTAAAATACTTTCTTAGAGTCGTCAATAAGTTAGCTGTAAATGTAAACTCTTGAGTAACAAGTCAAACTACGTCAAAAACTTTATAGTGGCTAATTCACTTAAAGTTTTGTTTCTTTTCATATAATAGATAATAGGAATCATTTATTTAACTCTAATTGTTAATATCGTAGCATATTTATGTAAGACTAAAAATTTTGTATTTCAGTTGGTGATAAAAAATATCATCAATAGTTTGATGCTAGAAAAAGAGTCCCCTCACCAAATATATTGGCATATCATCAACCTATGATGTATCGTTTTTTTGAGATTTTGTTAAAGACAAGTTGAATCTACTAATCTTAGGTAAAACATCTAGGTTTTTTCGCAAATGATGAAAATTTTGAATTGAGGCCTTAAATAATAGTATTCACCCTAAAATGCCAATACAACACATAAATGACCTATGTCATAAAGATACCAAACTTGATGTGTAAATAACTCTCAAGATATAGAGTTTAATCCACAAAAACAAACAACTAACACTACAGTAGTATCGTTTATGGCATACTATGATTTTTTGAGTGAAAAAGTTCATCAACCTTGAGTAGCCTGCTTTCTTCCCTCACAAACCATTTCACAGTGTGTTATTATTCATATCATAAACAATTGTCCATTCTAACTTCTTTAATGATAGAATAACAAATATTCGTGCACATGAAACAAGTGTTCTATCCGGTCTATTCGGCCAAATATCCTTCGAATGCCCTAACAAAAAAATATAAGTTTTTAAGGTACAAGGGTCATTCAATCATCCCATCATAACAAGTAATGTGCTATATCATTGGATAAAACTATATAGTTGTCATAATCAAAGTCATAGATTCTATAAATGTAGTTTTCACGTTTATCTAACATCAATTACGCCATCAGTTTTAGTTATGAGTATTAAGATTCTACTTCCAACATTAAAACTCACAATCTAGAATCATGCCTTCATCTTTAGCAAGTTATTTCCACCACAATCCGTTAGAATTTCATAAATAAATAATAATGAGAGATTCTACTTACCTATCCTCATTAGATTACAATAATCTTGAAGCTTGATTCTTTGACCCTGAGTTTGGAACACTTGTGAACTTAAAAGCTCACAGTCTTCTTCTCCCTTTACTATGAGTATATAAAATGTATAAAAGTCTCATTAAAAAATGAGGCTCTTTTATATAGATTTTAATAAACAACTATTTGAAACATACATTCCAAATAGTTACCCTACTTAAATCGTGTGTCTCTTTCTTTTGAAATCTTGTTTATCCGATAACGTCTATAGTAGAACAAATATTCTTTCTAATAGAATGAACATTTCATCAGACAATCATTCTCCACTTCAAGGATATTTATTTATTCTTTTGAATGATATGCAAGCTATAGAACAAGCATTCCACTCTAGTGAATGACCATTCTACCCTTTAATTCAATACTTAGAATAAGTTGTTACTTAAAACTTGCAAATATATAATAAATGACTAAAACACCCCTAAACATATATGTGGATGTTTCAATTCTATTGCCTCAACAATGATAAACATACCTTAAGTTCTTCGTTTTCTCTAAATACCTCCTCAGTTATGACTTCCATATTCTCTCCATACTTCTAGAACCTGAAGGTCCATTTCATTGAATCTTAGATTTCATTTTCCTTGATCAATCTTTATTACAACTTGTGTAATACAATGACTTTAAGTTTGTGACTTTGCTTTATGGAAGACAACTTTATCTCTAAAGCTAACACTATCTCTCTTGTTGGCACAATGCTTTCTTTTTCTCCTCTTAAGAGAATAGGGTATGCTTTCTCACAAATTAGAGAAAACATGTGTAGAAGTTGTAATCACAAGCATCAATCAAATAAAATTATCCAAGAACGATCAAATAATGTTAAAAATATGATAATCTACCTTAACATTACAATCAACAAAGACCTTGAGCCCCACAAATGTAGCAAATTCTTAGAAAGTTTTCAAAGTCTCTTCCAAATAACTTTATTTAGCCTTCTAGCTGTCAAGACAAGGTCTAAATTGGCTATGACCTATGGTTCTTCACCATGATCTCGAAAAGAATGAGGAAGATAAATAAGAGCATATGACCACTTTGATAATCAAGTAACGCATGTCAAACTACCATTATAACCATGTTAGGAAAGAAATCACGAGATTTCATATTCTTGTACTCTCTTAAAAGATGTTTACCCTTATCCACCATGTTATTAATGGTATATGCTTCCTATCGCTTATTTTGGAGAATAAGTAGGATGCATGTTTGTAAATCTATCTCTTCTAGAAGAAAGATTAGACTCTAAAGCCCCTCGTCTGCTTTGGATAGATGAACAATGCATAACTAGATAACTCATCATCTTATAATTGATATCGATAACTCATCAATCTATTGTTAGAAAAGACCTTCAAATTTTGAAAACTGTCAAAGACTTAAAGACTTCCAAGTTCTGAAAAACTAGAACATAGTGCTTTCCTTTATAGTTAAATTGAAGTAGAATGAGAAGTGACTCAATCGCCCAAGCCAGTCCTAAGACACTTGTCACCAATCATATTATGTAAACAAAGTATGCCTAATAAAAGTTCTGTCGTGACTTGAAATGAAACAATTGATGTGTCACATGAAGCATATGAAACATTATTATCAAAAGATATTATTAAAGATTCTAGATGTCCATATTTTATTCATTCATTCAAAAAGGCAAAAAGTTTTCAAAGTCCTACTTACATTTTAGATTAGGGGAGAATTGTTATGCAATAAAACTCCTCATTAACCAAACTCACAAAGTTACATTCAAAGAAGCAACTAGCTATAAAAATACAACAAACAACTAACCATGAAATAAATATACCTTACCTAAATGAAGTGACTTGCTAACGTACATTCCACCCTTCTCTTATTTCAATACAAAAAAACAAAATCAAGATCAATTATTTATCCATCAGTTACCTTGTTTTCAGTGTAACAAAATATGAAGTTAATTTTTAAATTTAAATTTAAATTATAATTAATAAGATTGTAAATATTTTTTTTCATTCAATAAATATAAAAATCACTTAAAATGAAGAGGAGCACTGTTTTTCTCAAAGGACTATACAAGAGTCACCCTCAAATAGACAAAAAAATTCTTAGAAAAATAAAATAATAATTTTTTAAAATCAAGTTTTTTCAAGACATCCCTTTTGTAAACACTATTCATACTCTATTGTAATACTATTTTAAAATTATAAATAACATTGTGGACATCGCTCCCAAATAACATACTGAACCGTGTTGAAGGCTTCTTTTATCTCCAATTTACTTACACTTACATTTATTCTTCTACAATGCATAATAATATTATTTATTTACCTCTAATTGTCATTATTATAAACTATTTTACATAAAATTTAAAATAAAATAAAATAAAATAAAAAATTACTAATACAAACTAATCCTAAAATTTAATGGATATGTCACGAATTTATTTCACCGTCACATGCGTTCATTTAAATTGGTTAGTACCCTCAATGAAAACCATATTTTAAATTTAAATTATGAAATTCAGTTTCAAATACTTGTCGAAGTAGTTTTGTAATTACTAAATCATTGACAAACTTAATTTTAGGGAAAAAAAAATCAAGAATTATGAACGAATGATGTTGACATAAAGCTAGTCAATGGCAGGGTGCATTAATGGAGAGGTCAGACAAGTGTCAGGTAAGCTGCTGGGATCTTAAATATATTCAATAATTTTTATGCATCAAATTTTGGTATTGAAATTCCTACTGGTGTAATATCAATATTTTTGTATTTTTGATATTAATATGAAAAAAAAAAAAAAAGATATGTAAAATAAATCACGTCAGTCCGTGTTGATATGATACCTTTGTACATGTAGCCAAGCCCAAATATATATATTTTTGGAGTATCTCGAGGCCAGCTTGGAATATCTCTGAGACCAACTTGGAATATCTCGTCCTTTTTCTTGTGAGAGGTAACATCCTATCGAATTAAAAAAAAAAAAAAAAAGATCCTGTCGAATTAAGATTTTTAAATATTTGTTTTGAAATGTCAGTTAGTGTTTTGTTTGTTTGAGTCTTAAATTGATTAAAATAAATTTCATTGATATTATCGAGCACCTGTTGTTGATGGAAGTATTTACTATAAAAAATATTTATTTATTTACTATAAAAAATATATAAAATTAAAAAAAATATCCCAAATGAGATGAGAGCTCGTCATCATGTTTATTTATTTTAATTAATATATAAAAATGTGTATATTTTAATTCAAATCACAAAATACATATTTACTGTATATATAATTGATATTTTTTATATATTTATTTCATATTTTAGATAAATAAAATCTAATTATTATTTATTAATAATTAAATATTCACAAATAAATATTTTTTAAGAAATTTGAATCGTATTTTTTTCAATTTAATTTTGTTTAAATTGAATCTTAAAATAGTTTGAATTAATTTGAGATCTTTTCAAACCATTTTTTTTAATTTGATCAAAAAAATTTATGAATTATATTAAACTGGATCGTATATAATTCTCTTAATATAAAATATAATTAAAATTGAATTTGTATTAACAAATATAATTTATTATCAATTATAGTGTTTTGTATTAAAATAAAAACCTAATATTTTGGCCTTTAACTTTTATCTGATAATCAAATAAAAGTTGAAAAACCAATTAGCATAAAACATCTAAATTTATCAAAATAATTATATTCAAAATCAAGAGGAAAACCAGCATCTAATATATTTTATGCCATCAATGAATATTTTTTTTACAGGTATTAAAATGCCTTGTAGCAGACTGGAAGGCCTTTTTTTGTCGACACATCTATATATCGAAATGATGTGGTGTGTTCGTTCTTCTAGGCTGCTTTTCTCACTGTTTATATATTTTAAACAAAAGCGTTTCCAATTGACCCAAAAAAAGCCTAAACACAAGGCGGAACCGTAAAACTGGGCCAATGCTCCAATGCCATTCCAAAAGGCTCATTGTCATCTTGAAAAGGGGAAGAATCCTAGAAGAATGCCAACTGATGAGATGAATCAAGACAACTTTGTTAGCATTCTGAGCCACATAGACAACGGAAACCTCTCTTGTCCTTTCTCGTAAAGCATGCTTTCAATGTCAGTGACAATGGTATATAAATGCTCAACTGCCATTTTTGGGGCATAAGAGTTGGATTGTCACTCTAAAATCGTTTTCACTTTTGCACTCTAGCTAAAAGCGGTCTAGCCACTTCAAGTCCAAAGCCTGATACCTTACAATTCAATTTCCACCACACTCCCAAGTTCTTTGTGAATCCTCCAAGTAGAGCTAAAATTCGAACTGAACCAAACACAAATATATATATATATATTCGTATTCGGGGTTTTTTCATACAGTTCAACATTGTGACATATATTCGGTTTAAATCTAATCATACCTCTAAAAGAGTTAACTTCTGCATTCCTAATAATTCCCCTACCTCTATAATACCAGTCACTTTCAACATTGTGGCATCAATATCCAATTTCCATGTGTCATCCTTTAAAGGTGACTAGATGTGTCATAGGTTGCAACACCCTCTTTTTGTTGAGGTGAGATTGGTCTATCACAAAATGATGGTATAATAGAAGCATACATTTTAAAATTCAAATATAATTCAAGAACACATCAATAAGGATAATATTTTAATAGTACATACAAAAATATACATAACAGATATAAGAGGTTTAATGAATCCATACCTAGAGTATGGCTCCTTCAAATCTTTTTATGGCAGTGAAAAATTAATCAACATTCACTATCCAACCTTCTTGAGATGACACAAGTGATATCCACATGAAACATGAGTCTCGAAAGGTTTGAAAATAATTCTTATATGCTAGTATAGTTTGTGTATGTGTGGGAATGTGTTTATCTACAAGTGTGACTCAAGTGAAATGAGAAAAATGTAAAGAATGAAGAAATATGCCTCATATTATAGAAAATAAGATGTACAGTTGTACATGTCACATATACAGTCATACACTTAACGCATATTTGATATTTATAATCATCATAAAACTCCATAATAGATAAATATCTCAGGTGTAGATGGATAAGTTTATTCTAAATCTAAACTGAATTCATACTTGTCCAAATCCAATCCAATAAGCACTTAGATTTTTTCACCTAATAGTCATGTACGGGCATACACATGATGGTGTAAGGTCAAAATCCATTTTTGACTTTCAACCTTATCCATTTGGATTTGGCAAATCAACCATGACTTTATTTTAACGCACACCTCCTACTAAGTTAACAAATCCCTTACCTCCAAAGCTCGATCAACTCATATTGTGTTTAAGCCATAAGCTTTTTATCGAGCTAATAGTATTTGGATTTATATTGACCTGTAAGGAACGCAACATAGGAGAGTGAGTAATAATTCACTTTACTAAGTATTTTTTATCTTTATTCACAAGTAAGTTTTTATTTTACTTTAGCTTAGTGACTTGTCACATTATTTCTTAATTTCATACTTCTTTATTCTATACACTATATAATATTTTGTGTTTGTCTTATTTATTCTTTACTTTACTTCATGTAATGTTGTGTATGATATGATATGAGTATGCTAAAATCTTGTCAATGTTAGAAATCATAAGATTTGCTCTTGGGCCTATTTTTTGAAAACATTTTTTGAAAGTAATAGTCGTGATCCGAAGATCTTAAACATATACATATCTAAAAATAACGACTATGCTGATCAGAATAATGAATACAAAGATTCGACACCCTAGTCGTATGAGTTTAATTATACTAAAAACCACTAATGCATGACATATACTTTCTCTAATGAGTTTGGTTAATAACTATGTCATCTCTAATAAACACTGGTTTCCCTTTCTAATAGGTATGTAAAATCACAAGTGTCTTATTGTATTCACCTTTAAAATAATGTCTAAAATATCGTAGTTTATTACTTTAAAAACATGCATATAGGTTCTTGGATCCATTTGCTAAAACACCATTGGCATATCATATTATGTAATGCTAATTATGCATGATATCTTATTTTCTTCTCTTATTATGAAGTTTTGTATGTGTTGGAATGGCTTATTGATGTATTGTGTTTCATTCTATAAATTTTGCTTAGTGCACGATCATGTGATCAGGCTATATAGGACATACAATCGTATAGGTTGACACACGGTCATATTCCTTGTATTGCATAGGCATACCGACTTCTTGCTTAAAGTTACTGTGTCGTGCTTACATGATCATGTAAATTTGGTACAAGCACATGGTCATGTCTTTCATATTTATCTAGGCATGCACAATTGTGATATTGTAGAAATATGACTACACCATCGTATGCTTATGGCTATATGGTAATGCTTTATACTTTGTTCTTATAATATCACGTTTGAAAATTCTAGAATTAGGCTAATCTTATCCAATGTACATTATAACTCATTCAATCATTTTCATAAATTCAATACATCAGTCAAACACATATTTATTGCATCAAACTCATTAAAACTCATCTTATACACACTAAATCCCTTAAATTAAAGTATACAAGCATATATGCATATATTAAGTTTCTCAAGCAATAACTTCATCAATATGTTTCTAAATCATTATCTTAACACTCAAGCATGATAATCAAAAATCAAGCATGAAATAGGCATTATTACAATCCAACCAAATAGGAACCATATGTTAGAAAATATAGTGAAAGAGGTAAAGAAACACTTACCTCTTGCCATAACTATTAGCTCTCTGTCTTTCCAAGCTAAATCTTGTTCTCTATTTGGGTTTATTATTGCTGACTACTCTCTCACCACTATTGGATTAGGATTCTTTGGAAAAAAAAAAAAAAGAAGCAAAGTGAATTGAATATGGGATAAGGATGAAAAAATGGCTTTATATATGACAGTGCAATACACTGCGATGCACAGTCGTGTGCCTAAGGCATACGATCATGTGTTAAAAAAATCATATATTCTTTCTCTTCCCATGCTTTATATCGAATAGTCTCTTAATGAAACCTATGCACATGTCATATATAGCTTCTAAATAACTATTTTACCCTTAATTCCTCTTAACTATATTTTCTTTTATAAAATCTTACTTTTAACCTCAATTTTTAACCTAAAAAGACTATTCTATTCTTGAGATATTATAATTTATTTTCTCAGTCACCACATTTTTTTCATTAATCAGGCTATCCATCTTTCTTGTCAATTCATCAAGCATGTTTCCCTTAGCTATGCTTCTTTTCTCACACTAAATGACTACAAATATAATGTTAATGCATATATGCATGATATGTTCAAATATATCTATGTTATATAGAATTTTGGGTTTATTACCTTTTGAATCCTAGTTAGCAAAAATTAATTAGGTCTAACACCCCAGATGAAACTTAAGTTTTTTAAATAATAAGACTTAGGTCTATCATCCCTATGGACCTAACTGAACACTTAGGTCTAATGCCCTTAAAACCTCTATTAAGCTTTTACAATACTTGAGTCTAGTGACCCTACAATGATAACAAAGCTTTAGGCCTAAAACCCTTAATAAAATTAGAAACCTAATGACAACATTTTAGGCCTAATACCCATAGGATCTTAAAACGAAAACAAGATTTTAGGTTGAATGCCCAAAGAGTCCTAATAATACAATAACATAAATTGGTCTCAATGAGATGTGAGTTTATTGGCCTTAAGGTCCTAAGATAATAGTGGTGATAATTGGGCTTAATGGCCTGACAACCCTACTAAAAAAATCACAACATGTGAACCTAATGGCCATATGCTCTGGTAAGATAATTACAGCATTTTGGGGTAATACTCTTTGATAACTGTAGGACCCGCCGTCACGCGTACCCCTGCTGCTGAATATATATATATATATATATATATATATATATATTTCTTTTTATTAATAATCTAAAAATCGGGTACACGCGACAAGAATCCTACGAAAATAAATCTACTGCTATATAACTGAATACAACTACGGAAGCGTAACTGAAATATACAATGTATAATGAGCCCATAATGGCCTTTTCATATATTTACAACTGATTCTGTACACTGTTCTTACATATGAGTAAAAGAAAACATTTACAATACAAGACCCAATAGGTCCAAAACTATACATATACATACTGAAAACTGAGTGTGGAGTCCTCTCCTATTAGCCTCGGTCTACCCGCTCCTCGCTAGCAGCAACTGACTTGAAAAGGAAGGAAGAAGGAAAGAGATGAGTGATAAAGATCATCTAGTAAGCATTCCTTACTTTCCGTAACCCAAGAAAGCAACACATAGCACATACATACCTGGCATCGGCCCTAAACATTCATCTAGTCGCTTGCTAGCGCTGAAACTGCTTTACTGATTATCTGATTGCTTATTGATTACTGGATATCATTATTAATGCATGTCATGATATAGATGTCATGTCATGCTAAATTGGAAACTGAAAATACATATATCTGAATCTATATGTACCCGAAGGTACCTGCTGTGCTGATCAGGCTGATGAACATAGGAATTCGACATCTTGGTCATATGGGTTGAACAGTGTAGCTACTAGCTAGAAAGCTGAAATGTAATGTTGGACAATCTGACTGGTGTCAGAAAGCTGAATCCCACAGATGCTCCCTCGAGTTCACCTAAACTCTAACCCGTACATCAGGTTCTGAATGTTGAATGCTACTGAATTTGGATCCCTTGATCCTCTCTCATACTACATGTCATGCTATGATATGCTCATGTTGCATTACTTGTCTGATTATGTTATGTTATGATGTTATTTTGCTTTTAATTTGGTTTCCCAAGCTCTGCTTATTCTGGAAAATTATGCTGGCGCACGGGCGTGTGAGCAAGGCACACAGGCGTGTAGGAGACATACACGGGCATGCATGGCAAAGGCACACGGGTGTGTGCCCAGACGTACGGGGTCGTGCACTGGCTATGCATCTGATCATGCTCACTTCTGGAATTTCTACTCAAAATACTGGAAAAACTAACACACGGTCGTGTCCCTTAGGACACATAGGCGTGTCCTCTGTATTCAGGTCGTGCACACTTCGTGTACATGGGTGTGTCCTTACAGAAACAAGGGCACACGGGCATGCTCATGCAGGCACACGGATGTGTGTCTTGTTCTGCATCGACAGCACTCAGCTGGAAATACAGGAAATCCATCCATTTCTCAACCAAACTCAAATTAACTCCTAACAATCATTCTAGGCACTTCAAAATGCACATATCCAACATCAATTTCAACATTCATGAAACACAACTCATTCCACCATGGAAATATCTCATTTCTCTCACTAACACACAAACAAGCAAAGCAAGCATGGTTCTTAGGTGGAAATAAGTGGAAATCAGTCTTTCAAGCATCATTTCATCACATATCATCACATATACATGTCAACTAACTTATAAGCATGTTGGGAACAAAACACACAATACACATCATCATCAAACATGCTGGGAAACTCAAGGAAGAAGTAAGGGAACACTTACCTCTTGCCATGGCTGCTGGAATCATCTCTAAAGCTAATCTCTTCCTTCTCTAGCTGGATTGGGAGCTGCTGGTGGTTGGAAATCTTGTCTAGGGCTGGGAGCTGCTGAGAACAAAGAAGAAATTTTGATTGAAATGGGTGAGAAAGCTAATAAATCTCTCGTCTCTCTCTTCTCTACCCACCTGCACGGGCGTGTAGGGTACTGTGCACAGGAGTGCACAAGGGAAAATGAAGGAAATTCATTTTTTATGTTTCGCATGATTGAAATCTCCTAAAAGAAATCATGCGAAAGTCACACAGGCTCTGGAAACTTATTGTCTCACCCCTAAACTCTTCTAGACTCTCAATCTATTACTAAATCTCACTTTTAACCCCAAAACTCTACCCCTAAAGGCTTTTCTAATCTTGGGATGCTACAATGACTAGACTAAGGTCTCACAAAACTTAGACCTAGTTCCCTTAAAGATATACAACGTAATCAAACTTAGGCTTAATGCCCTCAACAACAAATTGGGCCTGATTAGGGCCTTATTTATAATGACAAAATTTTAGGCTTAAAGCCTTGTAAAAACTTTAATAAGAATTTGAGTCTAATGTCGGTTCAAACTCTTATTTGTTTTTTAAAATAAAATTAGGCTTAATGCCCTTGACATAACAAAAATTGGGTTTAATGACCTCCAAATTTACAACTTTGCTCCCTTATCACTCATTTCGCTTTTTTATCACTTCGGTTAGTAAAAGGTCAAAAGTTAAATATACCTTAAGTGGGGTCAATAACAACTTGGCCATCATGGGGCTTAGCGATTTACGACTTAGACTCTAATGAACCCACATGCATAAGGCTTGAATTTCATATGCATATTTACAAATACATCGAGTCATATCATTAAGATTTCAATAAAATAATATTTCAGGAAGTTTTCCCTTGATAAGGACCATTTGAAAAAAGGTCGATAAAATTTTGGCATCATGGGACAAAACATATTTTGAAAAGAGTGTGTAAAAACTTAATACTTCATACATAGGAATTCAATTTGACCAATCACACACAATAAAGTCATAAGGTTGACTTCTAAGGGAAACTACATAGGTGTGACTTAAGTAAGGTAATACACTACCAAAGTTGAGAACCATAGGTTCTTTTTATATCCATAGATAACCCTTAAGGCAAGTAGGCTTTTGATAAATGTCTAGCTTGTTATCTCAAGTAAAAAGGACAAGTTGTGTAGTTGTGCTTAGTATGTGTGAAATATAGTGTAATACAAGGGAAATCTTTCAAACATGGAAACATTTATCAAATGAACCATATCGAAATCAACTTTTTGTATATTTCCTACTGGAGTAACTAGAGCTACGACAAGTTTTTGTCGTAGCATGCCAAGTAAGACCTACACTCTCATTTAGTCATCCAACCATAACCAATAGAAGTATGTAAATGGAATTTTAGCCTATCATAGAGTTTATTTAGTTAATACATCAGTAAAGATAGACGACTACTTAAATTCCTTGTAAAAGACCAAAACCATCCTCACCTATCCAATGGGAGAGTTTGAAGAGTTTTATACAATAGTAGAAAAGTGTAAGACACATCACCCAGTTTGATGGCCGACCTCTATTAAGGTAGTTTTTTATAATAATGATTTCCAAATTCTTAAGATTTCCAATAAACAACAAAATGTTACTATCTTAATCACCCAAGAAAGCAATAAAAAATAATTAATTACAACCCTTTGCATACATCCTCATATAAAATCCAATCCTAAACAAGTCTAAAAATAAACTTATGAGACAAAGGGTTAAACAATTAGTAAAACAAATTAAATAGGTGAATTAAATAAATACAGATAAAATAAAAGCGTGAACTCCAACTCATACTTGTAGAAGGCTTCGCTTTAGTGCTTTCACCGGTCCCTTGATCCTTTTGCTTTCAACTCCTACATGTTTTGCATATGGTACGAAGAACAAAAGACACACAATATCAAAATAATGCAAACATAACAAATATGTGAACACACCCTTTTATATAGATTACATGGACTTTAATCATTAACAACAAGAATCATGCCATCAATCCTCCCATACATTATACACAATCAATGAATGATATATATTACCAATAGTTATGAAGATATGCATGTCTGGCCCATATGTTACAAAATATATATAAACCTTCGCCTTCTAGTGTATGACATATAATAGAGTACAATGATGAACTTAATAATGTTAATCTAATGCAAACAACTCTAACATGACAAGAATGCAAGATGAAGAAAACAAACTCCTACTTGTTTAACCATTACACATAGAGTAGAAGCCTTTAATTATAATTATTTGCAAACCACTCTTGATCTTTTATGGCCAATACTAGACAAGAAGAATAATAAACACAAGTAAAAAAACAAGTAAACAAATCAATAAATCAACTCAATTTCCCCTTAGAATATGTACCTAGATGTTGATTCCTTTAGTACTTCTCTTTGATACATTGTGATTATGTATAATTTGAACAAACACACATACTTGGTTCTTATAGTCTCTTAATATGTTTCACAAATCCTCAAGAAATCTTATAACTGTATCCCTTTCCCAAAATTCCAGAAAAGTGTCTAGAATAAGGTTTCAAAAGTATTTTAAGAATTCTCTAGAAATTTTGGTAAATTTTCCCCTAGCCTTGAAAAATTTAGAATCTTCTCAAACTAGAATCGTAACCCTATATATAGGTTTCCTTAAGAGTATAATTCTTAAGGAAAATTCTTCTTCTCAGATTAATTTCTTAGTTAGAGTATAATTCTTCTTCTCGGATTTTCCTACATAAACTAGAATTCCTTAAAAGAGGTTTCCTAGTTAAATCAGAATTTCCTAAAAAAAAATCTCATTCAAATTGGAACTTTCCCAAAAAAGGAATCAAATTTAATTAAAACGTGATATTGTATTTGTAGGTAGACATATGATAGGCGTCCACAAAAGTAAGGCATCTCCTTTTGAACAAGGAAAACTAAACCTTTTTACCCACCATAAAATGTTACTATTAAAAACATAGGCGTTACCCTTTAGCCTGTGGGTTGAGCCTTCTACCTACCTATAATGCTAGTTAGGTTTTAAAAGGCTCAAATTTGGCCTTAAGTTGATTTCTTAGGAAAATAAGCCTAATGGGTGTTCTAAAGACCATAAATTATAGGCTTAGGTGCACTCACTAAGGCTACTTGTTCATTTTCAATCCATAAGCTTCAAGTTATCAATTCAAAGTCCCATTTGAAAACCATGTAGATTATCATCATTAGGGAAAACCTAGTTGAGTCAAAATGAGGTGTCTACATCAACTTAGAGGCAACATCATATCTTCTTCTTCTTCTTCTTGCCTTATCTCTCTTAGTCTACATGAATTGACTTCTTCCATATTCTTGAACTTGTTTGTAACCATTTAATGATTTGGACTCCTTGAGCTACCATGCATGAAGGATGGAAGGCTCAGACATAATTTGCTTACATTGATTGGAATCGCTCTTGCTCTTCTTGAAGGCTTTGGATTTGGTGTGCTTAAAACTTCATGTTTAGCTTGGATGGTTTGTTGATTCTTTGACTTACTTGAACGACACTTTAGAAGAGTAAAGGAGATGTTTATTGCATAAATCCCAAATAGCTTGCTATGGTCGAATCTTGATTTTTCTTGTAGGCATGTTATTGGCTTGCACTTCATTATTCTTCCTTGAACTTCACTTCACTCAAACAAAGTGTTTTATGACTTGAGTGAGTTTTTGTCATGTCAACTAAATAGTCAAATATGTTATGCTTTTCATCCCTCTAGTGTCATCAATTGAATGATCACCAAGTTACTTACAAATGGATTAGAACTTGTAAACTTATCATAAAGACATCCTTCTAATTTTTATTTTTTTTTATAATACCTCATTCATTAAATAAATATTTTTCATTTCATTTTTTTATTCTAAAAGAATAAATTAAATACTTCTCATTTCTTTCGCAAATGTACTTCCTACTATCATTATTAAAATGAAATTTGAGATAGTTAACTTGAAGGTTTAGAAAAATTAGAGGTACATTTAAAAAAACATTTTTGATTTGGGGTAATTTTTAATTAATCTACTAATGTATATTTTATTATCAAATATTTAAAATATTCTATTTTCAATTAAAATAATAAATAACTTAAAATTATTTTTTAAAAAAGTTTTTAACAATAAAATAACAACTTAATCAATTAAATTATAAAATGACAACATGAAAAAAAAAATCCTAATATATTATTAACTAGAAAAATATTTTATTATTAGTTTAAATAAATTATTTTAATTTATATACAATAATCTTTTCGAAGTATTTAAGTAAAATAATATCTTAATACTATCAATCATACTCAATAATCATTTATAAATACTAATTTTACTAAATACAATAGTAATTTATATGTTCATCTATTTTTATGATAATATTTTTTTTGGCCAAAGGACTATTTTCCACCCATAGTTTGAGGCGGGAACAAAGTCCCACCCGCTTAAGTTTAAAAGCCCAGTCTCTCACTCATAACTCAATTTTTTATAATTTTTCTATTGAAATGACTAAACTACCTTTTTAAAAATTAAAAATTTATAATAAAAATATAAAAAAAAAATTTAAATATAAAAAATTTAAAAAATATTTAAAAAATTTTAAATTTAAAAAATGGAAGCAGCCATCGCCGCCAGCACCGGCAATGGTGGTCGCCCATAATAGAACCAGGTGGCCATTTCCGGCCACTTGGTTCCAGGCCTCCCCTTTCGGTAGAGGCGGCCAAATCGGCCGCCTCCAATTTTGGAGGAGGCGACCAAATCTGGTTGTCTCCGATAAAATTAGGAGTCGAAAACGATCGTAAAGGGTCGGTCTTGGCCCCACTGGCCGTTTTCGACCTTTATTTCGGACGGAGGCGACCGATTTGGTCGCCTCCACCGAAAGGGGAGGCCGGGAACCAAGTGGTCAGAAATGGCCACCTGGTTCTATTATGGGCAGCCACCGTCGCCGATGCCGGCAGCGATGGCTGCTTCCATTTTTTAAATTTAAAATTTTTTTTAATTTTTTAATATTTTATATTTATATAAATTTATTTTATTAATTTATAAAATTTATTAAAAAGATAAAAATGTCTCTGATTATTACTGTAAACTTATTATTTTTAATAAAAAAATTGGACTAGGATGAGAAACTGGGCTTTTAAACTTAAACGGGTGGGACTTTGTCCCCGCCTCAAACTATGAGTGGGAAATAGTTCGTTGGCCTTTTTTTTAATAAAAAAAATCATAATCATGCACAAATTAATTTATTTTTTTTGTAATATAAATTTATTTGCCCTTAAAAAGTTACTGTCAATGCAATTGATTATTATTTACAATCTTTTATTTGCAATTAAAATAATTATAAAATACAGATGTTTTGGGATGGATTAAATGATGTTTTTTAGAAACAATAATTTTTTTCCCAAAAAAATCATATAACAATTGTGATCCATCAACCATCACGATGTCTTGATGGTTTCACCTCATAATTATTTCTCTGGTATTCAAGTGATTTCTTACTAAAATGAAGCATTCTTTACCTCCTTCCCCTACGACTTTGTTTATTTTTCGGGTCAAGTCCTTTTTTCAATACAAAAGTAATTGCAATAAAAATTATCAATTAAAATCAATTATATCCTTCTAAAGGTGCTCCAACAAATAGTCTTGCGGGATAATGTGCACCAACATGAGGGGTGGTTTCGATACTTACTGAACTTAATCCTAGTCCCATATTTAAAAGGCATCTATTTTACCTTAAAAGGCAAGTTATAGGCCAATAGAGATTAAACACATTTTGATCTCACAAAAGCCGAAGCCATTTTAGGAATTTTTCTACGAATTCACTTGCCATTTATTCTTAAAAAAACATTATCATCTTTTCCATTTATGGAAAAATAATTGATATCATAACCCAAATTTTTACAAGAAAAGAGACAAATTCATATTATGAAGTTGCCATCATAAAAATATATCATTTTAAGAAAGTATTTTGAGCCATTTTACATTTTCATTTATGGTATATCTTACTAATTGATTGATCATCAATAGATTATGGATTTAATTCTTGATCCCTTTGTTTAAAACGTAAGATACATGAAAAAATAAAGTTTCTTTTAACAAAATATATTTAAAAAATATTTCATCATTGTTTGTTTCGTTTTAGTAAAAGTACATTCCAAAGAATCAAAATTTAGTATAATTAAAATTTGATCTTATACGTACAATGACTTTATAATATATGAAAGACTAACTTTTAGATATAAATCCTCGAGGTTTATATTTCTGTGAAATAGTTTTAAGTCAAATAATCTTTTAAATTGAGATTAAAATAGTCAAGGTTTTTCAAGAGGAACACTTCGATTGGTGATCACATTTGCCTTCTGTACCAAAGGAAGAGATTTTTGTAGCCTTACTTTCGACCATGGGAGTTGGCTAATGATTTTATATTTAATGGGTTTTAGGGTTTAAGGTTTATCAATTGTCTAAACCTACCAATTTTAGTGGTCAACCCTACATTTGGATTCAAAATTACTTACAAAAGAATTTCAAAGTCATTCAAATTATTCTTATAAATTGTGTGAATGAAACAAGCAAACATTGTCTTAAATTCCAAACCTTCCATATAAAAAATCTCTTCACCCTCAAAACTCTATAAAATGAACCTCACTTTGCAATTCATATCATCCCTTTAATACAATAAATAGTGGTAAGTCTCTTTTGATTTCTCTCTTGTTGGTTTCCTCTGCCTCTCCACAATAATATTCTTTCATTTCTGTAGCTATAACATCACTTTTTTTTTTTTTTTACTTTTTTTTTTCACTCTCAAGGGAAAGCCCTTATTTCTTAAAGTAATAGTAGTTTATTATTATCAGGGTTCATGAATGATACTTAACTGTATCTGTATGAACCAATACCTACAAAATCAAGTTTTTAAGAATAATATCTAAAGTGAGAAATGAAATGGGATTAACTGATTCATCAAT
The DNA here is from genome assembly GCA_026122585.1 of Anacardium occidentale. Classification (NCBI taxonomy): domain Eukaryota; kingdom Viridiplantae; phylum Streptophyta; class Magnoliopsida; order Sapindales; family Anacardiaceae; genus Anacardium; species Anacardium occidentale. The sequence continues at coordinate 549,121 of JAJEJH010000037.1, read as the reverse complement.
GTGCATACATGATTTGTTTTATTTTATTTTTTGTATTCTTCAATGATCGAGATGAATTCTCAATCTTTGAGAAATCATTTATATCTTAAAGCTATATGATTAAGCTTTAAAATGTCATCTCTAAGAGAGAAATGAGGTTAATAGATTTGCAACATAAAAGATATAAATATTTCGGATCTTTCTGTGTTGCTAAATCTTTTAAAGAAGTCTCATTTTATTATCTATTTTGTTCTTCCTATAAGATTGTAAATTGATATTTACGGGAAGAATAAACTGAGATGTAACATTTAAATATCATTTTACTATTTTTTGTTACCCTGATGGTTTAAAATGTTTACATTGTTAACAAATTAATTTTTATTTATCATTTAAGAGATTACTTAATTTCTCTCAGATCTATGATCAAATCAAGCATAGTGATAAAATTAACCCCAGATAATAGTATAATTTTCCATGCATCCAAATACCTTAATTTCATCTTCTTCTAACCGTGATTTTTGTGATCTCATCCCAAAAACGATGCGTTTAAGTCATCACAACTTTGCAAGATATGTGTCAGTATTCCAGGTCATTTAATTTTGTTTTATATATTGATTACGGCTTCAGTTTCATACTTTTCATGCATGTCTAAATTATTATTCTTATTATTTTATAATTTTGGATTCTATAAATATTATAATATTTGTTACTTTATTTTGTTGATTCCTATAGAGAAACGAGCACATCGAAGTCTCATCACAGTTTGATCACCATCTATCATGAATTCTCAGTGGTTCTATCAGCAAATGAATGATCAAGATCTTCCCAACGACATTGCAGGAGACACAATTGACCTCAATCTGAAATTAGGGTTGCCAAATAATAGTCATAATTCTGAGAAAAATAAACAAATCCAATTTGATTTTGCTCCTTTGGCTCCAAATCTTACTTCTAAGCCTCCTCAGGTATGAATCTTTGTCTTCTTATTATGGGTATTTATTTTATTCTATTAAGATTTGAAATTTATGTGAAAATATTCATGGTTAATTTATTTTCATGATGGTTATGTATATAAATAATATGCATAATACTTTTATATGCCTTATAATAGAGAATTAATCTTTGTTTTTCTTCAAATTTTTAGTTGAGAAATGAAGATTTACTAATTGTTGATCTTGATTTCATGTTATTCTTATATCAATCACTACTTCAAATATTCGTTTTTTTTTTTTTGAACAAATAATTTTTATTTGAGTTTATCATTTTGATAGTTTTATGGTGTTATTTTTTTTATATGTGAAATTAAGGTACCTAAGTAATTGTGGTATTCCTAATTCATTAGCAAAGTTGGTAATGCCAAATAAATTTAACGATATATACATTTATGTGTATGTGTCCATGCACGAGTGCTTGTGCACGTGTGTGTGCATGCTTATGCATGTGATAGATGGATTTATAAATAATGAATAATCTCATTAAGCATTTATTATTTTGACAAAATAAGTTTTAATGTTTATAATTTTATTAATTTGGTTACCCTCTTCTTAAAATATTCCTGAATATAAAACTATGGTAGATTAATAATTAAAATTGTGGTTATTCTTTATTCATAAAGTGTGTGATAGAAGACTTTGTGAATTACTAAAATAGTCTCATTCAGAATTTAACTCTTTTCTTCTACTTTTTTTTTTTTTTTTAAATAATGTCTTATGTTTTTAAGTACATCATTAGGATTTATCTTTTAAATTCTTATATTTATTCTTCAATATTTTCCAACATATAGACCTTAATTTTGAAATATTCTCTTATTCTTTTAAATTCTGTGCTTGATTTATATCACATAAATATGCAATTATCAAACATCTTTACTGTTTTATTTCACAGGGCCAGGAACAAAATGAATTTATCAATGCTAGTAACATCACTAGCGGACAAAGCTTTAATGCCAATTATTTTGCATGGCAACCCAATCTGGAAAACCAATTCCATGCACAATATGTGCAGCCAAATGGGTATGGATTTGGCCAATTTTCAGCTGCTGCTGCTTCTTCTTCATCAATGCCGGGGCCGCCACCACTGTCGACATATCCCATATGCCCAAATGCTTATTATAATAACAACTTCAATATGAATCTTTACCCTAATTTCATGCGTCCACCACCACCACCACCAACCATGAATAGCTACACACTCCTTGACGTCCCAGCAAGGCGAGCAACAATTAACGAACTTGAAAGGTCCTCAAGCTCTCGAAGGTATGGCATGCAATCACAACAATGTGTTGGAAACTATAACGATCCATACAAAAGATGCACCAATTACAATTGTAACACCAATGACACCCCGATGTGGCGCAGAGGTCCCCTTGGTCCCAAGGTATATAACTAAGATAAAATATAGGAAAATTAATTAAATTAATATTTTTAAACCATAATATATAATTTTAATATATTTGTGTACATATTTTATAGATATATTCAAAATCTCAACTCAGTACTCATTTTACTACTATCTTTAACCTTGAGAAGCTATGAATAATAACATAAACAGGGTTATAAATCATACTCATAAACAGTATCTCTTAATGCACCTCTTCTTTTATAAACAATATCGATAAATAGTATTTTTTGTCAATTACTTCTTAAAAAGTCAAAGTAGTTTGTTTTTCATCACTTTGATCTTAAAAATGAATCATTCTTTCATTTTAATGTAAATTTGATATAAATAAATAATTTTTATGAGTAAATTACTTGAATTAAACTAATTTTAACGTAATTTTTTATTATTTTAAACTGATTATTAAATGAGAATATGTATGAAAGTAAATTTAAAAGGTTACAATTTTTAAGAGTAAAGATTAGGGTAAAACCAATATTGAGTTGAGGTCTTGGATATACACACTAAAATTGCATTGTATGATAAAAAAAAAATTAATTAATTAATAACCCTAATTTATTTTTTTTTTTTGAAAATCAAATATTTTTTAACTTCATATATTCATTAATTTTCTCTTCTTTGTTGTTAATAGACATTATGCAATGCTTGTGGGATCAAGTATAGAAAAGAAGAGGAGAAAAGGAAAGCTAAAGAAGCCACCAGTAATCAAAACTCAAACAATGATTTTGGTTGAATCTTTTTTTTTTTTTTAAATGAAATTGTAAAAAAAAAATGATTCAAAGTGATGTATTCTCCAATTTATTTTTTGGAATTAAATAAATGATGAGGTTCGGTTGTATTTAGTTAATTGTTGAGTTTTGATCATTGTCAAATTAAATTGTGTATTTGATTTAGGTAATCTTTTATTATTAAAAATAAAATATTAATACAAAATTTGATTATTTGTAAAATTAATGGGTATAAATTATAACTATATTTGGTTATAATAAAAGAATAACGAAATATTATTTTACATAAATGCCCTTAAAATTATTATGTATAAATTGGTATTATATTTTGTTAAACTAGCATATCTTATATTAAAGTATTTGTTTTGTGCATTTTCTAAAATTTTCTCAACATTAATAATATATTAAGATTTTTTTTATGTTGTTAAATTATAAAATTAATTAATAAAATAATTGTTTTTAAGTTTACATCCTATTGCAAATATTTTTTTTTTCTAAAAATTTCTTCATAATACTTTTTATTTTAATTGAAAACTATGGTGTTTCGTTCTAAAAATTTAACAAAAATAAGATTATAACAAAATTAATATCATCTAAACAATCTTTTAATACATAAGATAGGGATGATAAAGAGATTAATCTTTATATTACATAATAAAACAAACAAGATAATATCAATAATAAAAAATAGATTATCAAATAAATAAAAAATTACCTCGAACCAAATGCCCCGTAAAAATATCTAACCAATTATCAATGTCTCTTGCCTTATCTATAATACATGAATAAAATATCCAACAACAAAGTCAAAAATTCAAATTTGAAGGACCACGAGGTAATGCAAAAAAAGTAAGTATAAATGTAATTAATAATTGACTTTAGCAAGGTTAAAAAGTGTAAACTCTGTTTAATTTTAGAGAACAAAAGTACAAAACTAACATTTTATATATAAAATATAGGTTGAATGACTATTTTCCACCTAAACATTTGATGAAATGATGCTTGCGTAAAAATTGACTGGAGTACAATTTTAATTGCTTACGAATTCATTGATAATAAGTGTACATATATACAACTTCGTTGGTAGCAGTGGAAATTAAAATAATGATAGAAAAACAACTAAGTAAAACTATTTCTAAAATAAGAAGCAAATAATAAATCAAGACAAGTCAATATATTGAAGGCCAAAATAGGAAGTCAATATATTGCAGGCCAAAAGAGGAAGTGAGCTTTAAAATCTTGTGCTGTGTTCAAGATGAAAAGGAAGAAGTAGCTAGATCATGAAATAGACCACAATTTATGCAGTAGTTGTTAGAGTGAATCCTTCATAGTCATGTATTTTATTGTAACTGATGTACTTTTATTGATTGTTAATAAAAGAGGTATTTTCTATTATATAATGTTTGATGCATATAAGATGTTTTTAGTATGATAGAACTAATATGAGAGAATCAATTTACTTATTATGTTTTCCCTATGCATTTATTGGTGGTAATACTAGAACCATCTATAATGCCAACATCACTATGACTTTAAGCACAAGTGATGGTGATAGGATCATAGTGATAAGATTATCATAGTGTTGAATAACTCCATCAAAATATGATGACAATTTACATATGTCAAAGTTGTTATTTGTAGCTTAGTGTAACATATGTGTGCATGATTTGATGTTCATGTTTATTAGACAGACCCATACAGAGAATTTTATATAAATGGTAACTACTATATGTAATGTTCTAATATCTTTTACCTATAAAAGAAACTTAGCTACCAAGGAATTCAACCTCTCAAGAGCAAAACATATCACAACCTTACTCCCCCAAAACAAGCCTATAAAGTATTACTTAAACCAAAACTCATAATGAAATACTTAACTAAAAATACATCTTTATTATAAAATCATTATATAATCTATATAGTTAGATCATTAATGAGTTCAATATAATACTGAAAAATCTTAAAAGCAAAATCTGTACATATTAGTAATCTACTAAAAACATATAAAAGCATTGCTAGTCCTCACATAGTTGGTAACTTGTACATTAAACTAAGTCAATTGACAATATTATAACTTTACCCTCGGCTCACCCTCTAACTCACTGGCCATATGTACTTGTAAGATAAAGGTAGAGAGAGTGAATGATAAAAACTCAATGAAAAGAATAAATATCATCTTATCTCCTTAATCTTTTACTTTTAAGTAATATCAAAACTCATGCTCACTTAACCTTGACTCACCTCTTTAATAAATTAGGACATAGATCACCTTATTGTGTGATTTATATTGCTTACATCTTGTGTTTAATCGGGAATTCTAAATAACATGATAAACACCATTAAATGAACTATCGAGTGGAGGCTAGCCTTAAGGGTGGATGAGATGGACACCTAACCTAACTCTTCAAACTCGTCCATTAGACAGATGAGGATGGTTTAGGTCATTCACAAGGGGTCCATAAGTTGTCTATCTTTATTAATCTTTTTCCAAATAAAACTTGGGTGGTAACTTCTAATCACTTTGTGATAACCCAAAAACCTATTCACGTATTCCTTTTGGTCATGTTGAGTGCTTCAAACTATTTTAGATTTGGAGATTGAATTTCGTCTCTTCTTTGTTCAAGGGTTTTATTTATTATGAGCTAAATTAGATAAAAGAAAAAAAGTGGCTAAATTATTTAGAGTGATTCCTAAAGGAAGGGAAGTTAAGCACATTTTTAAGCTAATGCTTTGTTTTGTTGATGGTGATAAGAGTCTGTTGATTACGCACACGAAACAATGACCATAGTAGAAGTTACAATCAAGAAACGATTTGATAGTGAGACCAAGCATGGACGTATTTTGAAATTGTTTGAGAATCATAGAGTAAAAAATGTCACGGCGTTTTAAATTTGGCCAAAGGACTATTTCCCACCCATAGTTTGAGGCAGGGATAAAGTCCCACCCTCGAAGTTTCAAAAGTCTAGTCTCTCACCCATAGAAATAATTTAATATTAAATAAAATAGAAAACAGTAACACTTAGGGGTAATATTTTTATTTTAGGATTAAAATTTTATAAAAAATAAAAAAATTTTTAAAAAATATAAAATTTTTAAAAAGTAAAATATATATTAAAATTTTTTTTAAAATTTGAAGCAGCCACCGTCGCCAGTGCTGCGGCGGTGGCCACCGCTGACGGAGCCAGGTGGCCGGTTCCGGCCACCTGGTTTTAGGAGAGGCCAGATCTGGCCTCCCCGTTTGGTGGAGGCGACCAAACCTGGCCTTCTTAGTTTTGGCGGAGGCGGCCAGATCTGGCCACCTCCATAAAAAATAAAGACTGAAAACGGTCGAAAATGACCGGCCTTCATCCCAGCGGCCGTTTCTGACCTTTATTTTTGGTGGAGACGGCTAGATTTGGCCATCTCCTTCAAAACTGAGACGACCAGATCTGACGCCCTCCATCAAATAGGGAGGCCAGATCTGACATCCCTTGAAACCAGGTAGTTGGAAACGGTCACTTGACCCCTTTAGCAGCGGCCAATGCAGCAGCACTGGCAGCGGTGACTGCTTCAAATTTAAAAAAATTTTCGAATTTTTTCAAAATTTTTTAATATATTTTTTAATTTTTTTAAAATATTTATATATAAAAATTATTTTATAATTTTATTATAAATATTAATTTTTTAAAAGAATATTTTAGTTATTTAAGTATAAAAATTATAAAAAATATTTTGATGGATAGGAGATTGGACTTTTGAAACTTGGAGGACATGACTTGTCCCCGCCTCAACCTATGGGTGGGAAATATCCTTTGGCCTTTAAATTTTCTCCGATAAATGACAAGAAGTCTAGTCACCCAACAATAAATGGCGCGTCTTTCACAACTAAAAAGGTAACCAAAAGCGCCAGAATATACAGAGAGTGGCAGAATAAGACGCGATCTCGGTTCTCTCCGCAAAGTTTCACTCGGGGTCTTCACTTCACTTGTCAATTCGACAGATTCCTAATTTGGCTCAGTAAGTAAGGATTTAGAAAAATTAATATCTTTTTACTTTCTGTTTTATTAAATTTTGAAATATTTCTCATTTTGGTGCTGCTCATTGTGATCATGTTCATTTGATTTGAGTTGTAATCTTATTGTTAGATAATCAGTTGATATATCTTGAGATCTGATTGGATAAATGCCTGTTAGGATTCTAGAAACAAATTTTGATGATCAACTTTGGCGTTGTTTCTTGTTGCTTGTGTGTTTGGAGATGGAGTTTTTATGAAGTATGAACTAGCCTTTTGGTATTTGGAAATGTATATTTTGAGAAGAGCGTTATGAAAAATGAGTAAGTGTTTGATCAGATATTTGAAAAGCATAAGACTACACTAGAAAGTTTGCGTACGAAGTCTTCCTTAGGGCAGAAAGAATGACAGAGAGTGAAGATAAAAAGCCAACTTGATTAAAGAAGGATGAACGGTAAGATGATTAATGGACAATGTCACAGTACTCTGTGCATTTGACTTGGTATGCAAATTTGGTAGGGGTAGTTATATTCATTTGTTAAAGAATGAAATAGTTCTAAATATGGCCATTATATAGTATTAGAGTGGTAACTTTACTCACACGCGGTTTTAATGATATGCAATGGTATTTCAATAACTTAAGGATTGAATTGTAAAATGTTGAATGTTACTGAAAATCATTGTATATTGTCAAAGCAAATATCATTCTTTGGCTACAATATCATTCCTACGGGTATCAAGCAATCTGTCTTTGTATGAAAAAAATGGTGCACTAAAAGACTGAAAACACTAAATATTTTTTTCAACTTTCTTCATAAAAAAATGCAAAAAGATTTGCATTCTTTTTCTTTGCAAAATAAGGAACGATGTTCAAGAAAAAACGTTGAACAATCCCCTTGATGAAAATTCATGAGTTTGGTGTTGTTTGGTCAGGGCCTCAGTGTTGAACTTAAGTTTGTAAGCATGTTCAAGGATTTATAGGTGACCAAAAAAAAAAAAAAGAAGAGTTTTTTGGTATGAGCCTATTCTCTAAGTTTTTACTTGGCAATGGTTCCCTCAGGAGGTTATTTCATTCTAGTTGTTAATCCTTTAGGCACTTCCTTTCGTCATTGATGTTGCTTAATAGTAAGAACATAACTACATAACTTTATTTATATAGGTGCCAGTTCAACTATCCAAGAATGGGATTGACTTGGTAACATACTTAAATAAGGACCTTTGCAAACTTACTATCTTATCCATTGTATCATAGTTGTCAAAGGTGAAAAGCACCACAAGGCAATGAAGGGTCTTATCACCTTGGCGAAAAGGTGAGGGGAAGCATCACCTTTTTATCTAAGATGATTAAAAAATGTATTCTTATCAATGATGAATCACAATCTAAATTATGAAACATTTCTTCCATTTCTCCCACATCATTAGATTTCTCATCTCAGAAATTTCTTTATCTAAAGAGTTGTATTATTCTTCATCAAAAGACTCATATTCTAAAATATGCTACATTTTAGATTGTATTCTACCACAATCTAAAATATGGAACATTTCTTCCATTTCTCCCACATCATTAGACTTCTCATCTTCAAAATTTCTTTATCAATAGAATTGTATTCTTCTTCATCAAAAGACTCGTATTGTAAGACCTCCTTATCCTTAGACTTTGACATAGGATTAAAAAAAGATAAAATCTTGACCCTTTTTGTTGTTGTTGTGCCAATATTCAAAGCTTGTAGTAGCTCTAGTGGCATAAATAGCTTCGTCAACCGCACTAGTCCTAGCAACATCATTCCCAAGTTAATGAATCTTCTTCCAATAACAATTCTTCATCATTAGCAACGCCCTCCATTTTCCCCATCAACCATTCATTGCTAATCAACAACCTAGAAATTATTGGTAACCCTCACATCTAGCTAGAAATATCCCAAAAGTCGTCAAAAATCTTGGGACCATGTCGGAAACAGCCCAAAAATTGTTAGTAACCCTCACATCTGGTAGGAAATAGTATAGAAACTGCTAGATTGAGTCAGGTTGTGCCAAAAACAATTCAGAAATTGTCAGTTCGTGCAAGAAACAACTTAAAAATTGTCGGTAATATCTGGCCCAAAATAGCCTAGAAGTTGCTAGAAAGCCTGAAACACTGCCAAAAACAGCCCAAGAACTGCTGGTAACCCTCAAATCTAATTGGAGATAGCCTAGAATGATAATAAAGGACACTTTTTTTGGCATTGAAAAAGTGCTAAAGGAGGATCAACTTTAACCAGTGGTTGCCTTGACCATTAACAGGCGATGATCAAATCACCTTGAGTAAAACCTCACCTAGGCATGCCTCAGGTGTGCCTTTGACAACTGTGTGTTGCATCCTATTTTAACAAGGTGATTTTTTACTTGCACTTCAGTCTCTGGCTTATAATATAAGTTGGCACTATTTTTAGTTGAGGTTCGTACACAAGTTTTGTCTCTGATGTGCATACTTACCGGTTTATTGTTCTTACTATTTGCTTAGTTGTGTTTTTTAGTTTGCATAAGTTAAAATTAGTTAAATTTGATCTAATTTCCTGTGGAGACCAACAATATTCTTTATTTTTCTTTACCATTTGAGATCTCCGAAAAAAATGTAAAAGCGATTATTAGACTTTCTGCTGGCTTAAGGTGGGTGACAGATATTGTCAAAATGCCCTGTTGTTAGGAGCAGAACAAATGATGATCAGTTGTTTTTAAGTCTGTTTTTCATGTTTTTTTTTTTTTTTTTTCTATTAGGATTTGGCATTTTGAATGGAGGAATGATTGGGCTTTTTTCTCATCTTAGCTTAGTATTCAATTGTTTGTATATGTTAGTTTTTATTGGTTGATATTTTAAACAATATATTACTGATGAATTAGAAGTTATAAGTATTGTGGAACAGTAGATACTTGTCAATATCCTTAAATTTGTCTTGTTTTCCGTTCTTCTTGTGTATATGTAGTGACATCAGATTCCGTCTTCGTTTGTGGTTTTTTGTCTTATTCCTTTTTGTTTTCAAAAGATGCATTGCAAGAAATTTTCTTTGAAAGATGTTAATTGCTGATTCATTACATATCAATACTTTGATGATGCGGTTCACTTTCTTGATAATGCAAATCAAAATCAAGTACTATCAAGCAATATTTTTAGAACCTTGGTTCAAGTTTTCATGTAACAACTTCAAGATCAAATTGCCAATCAGCTCTTTCATGTACATATCTAATTTTTCATTTATTAGATGGTTTTATTTTATAATAAAGAACTTTACATTTTGAGATTTTTGAAACATAGCTATAGAATGATTTTCTTTTCCTTCTTATCTTTCTTTTATCTAAATTACTAATTTGCCAAAAAGTTCTGCCAAAAACAAAATATTAATATTATAGAAAAAAATAATTGTAATATATCAATAAAAATGGAGGATTTTGAACAAAATAATTGTACTATATTATTATTCTTTTTTGTTAAACTGTTAGTTTTAGATTTTACTAACAAATAAAATGATATAAATTATGATACTTAACATTTGCAAGGGCAATTACGTAGGAATATTAGCTTTCAGATTTTCAATCTAGGAAACAAAAATGTTTAAACTCTTATGGTTTAAAATGATAAGGAAATAAGTGAACACATCTTTAGGATGCATGCATTCTTAAATATTCAAAATTACGTCAATTTAACATATTAAGACTTAACAAAGACGAATGCAACTTAAATCTCACTACTAATTTTTTACATGCAGAAAGTGGAGACTAAATAAGAAATCAATCAGTGGAAGAGTGACAGCTAAAATGGGCAATCACAACGGGAAGGCGATTAATGCAGATGTAATTCCAGGGGATATGATTTTTCAACCTATCTTGGAGGATGGAGTTTTCCGATTTGACTGTTCTACAGATGACAGAGATGCAGCATATCCCAGTTTGTCTTTTGTAAATAACAAAGATAGGGACACCTCAATCATGACTCACAAGGCCCCTGTATATACCCCAACATATCAATCTCATAAAGGGCAGCAGATTGTCAAACTTGAGGTTGTTAATATAGTATTTGTTTGGTCATTATACCTTGCAAAATGCTTTTTATGATGTGTTAACTTCTATTCCTTGGTATGTGTTTAACTGCACCTTGCTTAATTTGATGGATCTGGTTATGGTTTAGCTTCCTTTTGGTACCTCGTTTTATGGAACTGGGGAAGTTAGTGGGCAGCTAGAACGGACAGGAAAGAGAGTGAGTTTTGTTTTTAATATTTTTTTTAACAACATCTATCAAAACATATTTCTCTTCTGTAAATTTTGATTGTTTTTTTTTTCCTACAGATTTTTACATGGAATACTGATGCATGGGGTTATGGTCCTGGAACCACATCCTTGTACCAGTCACATCCATGGGTGCTTGCTGTTCTTCCAGATGGAAAGGCATTAGGAGTTCTTGCTGACACAACCAGGCGATGTGAGGTGTGATGTCTATTGGTTTTTATGTCACCTGTGAAGATTGTTGAAGTTTATTATTGGTTTATTTCCTATCAACTTAAACTTTTGAGCACAATAATGCCTTAACCTAGTATCAAAGCCGGGTTGACCAAGATCTCTTGTGGTTGAATCCCTTCATTCTATTAATAAATTGGATTGTTGATCAAGATGAATTTTTATTTCATAAATTTTTTTTTTTATCTTGAGCATTGTCAAAAAAAAAAAAAAAAAAAAAAATGTAGGCCCATCTTTGGATCTAAGTATGTGTTTTTGTGTATTTGGTTCAATGTTCTGAATTTCAATTTAGTCATGCATGTGAAGGGACATGTTTAGACCTTGGTTTTGTTGGCTGCTTACCAATTTTCTTAAGCTTTTGGGATTAATAGTATATCAACAAAGTTTAAATGTTTCTGAACTTTATGATATACATAAAATTATGCATTTTAATGGTCCACCACATTTTTTTATGGCAGATTGATTTGAGGAAAGAATCTACTATACAATTTACCGCACCATCCCCATATCCTGTGATTACATTTGGCCCTTTTATGTCTCCTACTGCTGTTTTGGTTTCTCTGTCTCATGCAACTGGTAATCTACTAAACCACCCAGACATTCATTTCTTCAAGTGCTTTACATGTATTCATATGTTTTTATGCTGCGATGATGACATATTATTTATTAGAAAGTATTTTTATGTTTGTGTAATTGGAAAAAAAATGATTTGATTCTGCTTTCATTTCATCTAAATAAATTTTGTTGTTCATAAAAAAGGATTTAGATGAAAGGAAAACAAGGTCAAATGCCATATAATATTTTGTTTCTGAGACACTCATCTATCTGAAATTTGGTTTGTTGAAGACTGGAGGATATGGTGAGTATTAATGTTAGTGTATAAATACATGATACAATAGGACTAAATCAGGAAGTAAATAAAAAAATTACTAATTCTTAACTAAAAGAAGATAATAATCCCTAAATAAAAGAAAATAATAATAATAATCCTAATGATAATAATCCCACTAATTTTGGGATTTATCATACTGTTTTTTCTATTTCTTTCTTGAGTTCATAGATGTGTGAGCAACTCCCTTGTGAGAATTGCTCCTCAAGCTACTTCCAAATCCTGTTAGCAGCATTATGATACGCCATATTGTCATGTAACTCTTCATTAAGTGTGTTTAGCAATCAAAATGTGATCATTTCATTGTTGGTGTCCTAATCTTCTTCTAAAGGCTTTCCTTTTGATGCTTTTAGTATCTTGCCATTTACAAACCCAATTTTGTGTTTGGAGTTGAGTGCATTCAAGATTGTTCTTCTCCAAGTAAGGTATTTGACCCTTTGAGTAGATAACAACACAAGTTGGTCCTTCAGCTTATTGGAATTTGTTCATTTGATAGTGCAGAGGCTTTTCTCAGTTTTTCATTCTTGAGCTGGCTTTATTGGCTAAGCTTATTACTACCAATGAGGATGCCACCATGTTAAGTTGAGTTTGAGTTTTAGTCTTTCAAGAGTTGGTATTGCTTACTTCAATCTTGAATATCTAAATTTACACCTTTTTTAATCAACTTTGCTCTAATAAGCAAGATTTTAAACCTTTTTTTTTTTGGGTTAATGAAAGAAAAAAAAGCAATGGCTTATTTGGATGACCAAGCTTTAATAAACACATAGTCTAGGCTCTGACTGAAAGAAAGTGTAGCATCATGGCATCTGGTTATGCCTGCTATGAGTTAACTCTATGTTGAAATGGTTGAAAAAATTATGCCAGCAATAAAGCTCAACTCTAATTTTCCAGTCGAATGAAACTGAAGAGTTATGGCTTCTAGTTTTGGCGACTCTATGGCCAGAGAAATTATGACAGAAAGAACACTCAACTCTAATACGATGATAGTTTTTAGGCAAGACTGGCTTGATTTCTTTTTTGAATTTTTTAAGGGTATAAATACATGATACAATAGGACTACATCGAGAAGTAAATCAAGCAATAACTAATTCATAAATAAAAAATAGAATAATCCCTAAATTAAAAAGATAATGATAATAATCCTAAAGATGATAATCTCACTACTTTTGGCATAATAATCTGTTAAACCACTTATCTGTAAGGTGTATACTAGGAAAAGGAGAAGAAGTCGGAGATTATTACCCCATAATGAGGTGGCATAATCTAACATATTGCCCAGTCTGTTATGACACGTGGAGGGCTACTAGAATATGACAAAAAAGAATAAGGACAAACAAACAATTTTAGGTTAGGGCCATAGGAATACAAAGAGGAGGGAAAAAAAAGGGTTAATTCTGAAAATGGTGGTTGTTGCCTAGAGAGGACCTATGCACCTCTTGTTGCCAGGATTCTTATTTCTTCTTTGTTGTGTACTTTTCATTTTTGCTACTGTTTCATGTTCATTTTAGAATTGCTGATTTTCAGGATTGATAGTTATTAATATAAACAGTTGGTTCATAATTACTCTTTACTACTATACTTGTTTTTCATTTGTTGCTTACGGTTGTCATATGCTTGATTGTGGGTAGTCATTGATTGGGTAACCTTTGAATCTAGAAAATTCTACTTGGTATTAGAGTGGTAGAATCTGGGGTATAATGTTAACAAGAATGGAAGGAAGAATTGAAGATTTGGACTGGGGAAAAATGGTTGAGCAGTTGACTAGTATGAGATCTAATTTGGAAGAATTAACTTTAAGGGTGAACAACAACCCTTGGTGGGATGAATTAGTCATGAAGATTGACAAGAACACAAATGTGGCTATTCAACAGCTTATGCATGAAGTTCGGAAAATAAAATTTAGAGAGAGAGGCTAAAGGAAAATCAATGGAAATTGAGAACCCCACACCCTAATCCTCAAACCAAACTCTCACCTATCCAGAGGTAACAACCGGCCACCACTTTATCCTTTCCACAAGACCCAAAATCACCCAAGCTACAACACCACTTGAAATTAACCACTCATTCTTACCGGAATTGTCAAGGGGCTAAACACCACCCATAATGACTAAGCACAAGACTTGAAATCCAGTCGGGAGCATCAATCCACTAGCCACCTCCTAGTTTTTTCATCTCAGCCACAACTAACTATTTAGACACCAAGTATTTAAGACTGGTCCGACTGCCATTGGTTACCAATGACATCCCAAGAATCACTCCTCAAGTGACCTAACCAAACAACCCATGTCAAACCATGATTCAACAAAATTTTCACTAGTCCAAATAACCTAGCTCCAATTGAGTACCCAAGGAGACTATAGGCAAGATAATTTCAATTTGCAGTGGCGTGAATTGCATTTTGAAGTTGGGGATAAAGTATTTCCTAAGCTATAGCCTTATGAATTTTGTTCATTAGCCACTCAACCAAACGAAAAACTAAGCCCTTATTATTATGGACCATTTGAGGTGATTGAGAAAATTGGGAAAGTGCCTTACCAATTATCCCTTCCCCCTTATACCTGCAACCATCCCATCTTCCATGTTTTACAACTTAAACTTGTTGTCGAACCCCCATTCAGCCTAACCATTTTCCCTTGGCTTAACTCAAGACCTAGAGCTACTCTAAGAACCAACAAATGTGATGGTTGTTCAGTAGAGGGTGGATGGAAACCTTGAGGTATTGATTAAGTGGAGCAGTTTGCCAGATTGGGAGAGCACATGGGAATTCTTTGATCTCATAAATGAGCAATTGTCTTCTTTTCACCTTAAGGACAAGGTGAAACTCCTTAGGGAGGGTATTGTTAAACGACCTATCCATAAGATGTATACTAGGAAAAGGAGAAGTAGGAAATCATTACTCCAAAATGAGGTGGCACAATCCAACATATTACCCTATTTTGTTATGACATGTGGAGAGTTACTAGAAGATGACAAAAAAAAGGAAGGACAAATAAGCAATTTAAGGTGAAAGGGCCATTGGAATGCATAGAGGGAAAAAAAGGGGTTGATAATGAAAATGGTGGTTGATGCCTAGGGAGGACTTGTGCACCTCTTGTTGCCAAGATTCTTATTTCTTCTTTGTTGTATACTTTTCATTTTTGCTCTTGTTTTCATTTCGGAGTTGCTGATTTTCATGATTGATATTTATTAATACAACCGTTGGTTCAGAGTTGCTCTTTATTGCTATACTTGTTCTTTATTTGTTGCTTACAATTGTCATGTGCTTGATTGTGGGTAGTCATTGACTAGGTAGCCTTTGAATCTGGAAAATTTTCTATCATAATCAAATTAAATCAATCCAAGGAAAATTCAAATAAAACCAAGCTCTCATGTGACAGTGCTTCATAGAGTGACTAATTTTGTTAATTATAATAAATTTTTCAACTCTTGATCACTACATGACTTTGTTTTTTTGTGTTTACATGTAATTTATTGTCTCACTAGTGAAAATAGATAGTAGCCTTTTGCCGAATTGGGTAGCAATACTCATGACAAAAGAGTCTTCAAGTTTGCATTGTCATCAATTATCATTAGATTAATGTTAGGTAGCTCTTTGAATCTTCTTTTATTTTGTTCTTAATTCTTAATCTGACGGGGTCTTTTGCTGTATAATTGATGACTTTCTCATTAGGAACCATATTTATGCCACCAAAATGGTCTTTAGGCTATCACCAATGCCGTTGGAGTTACACTTCTGATAAGAGAGTTCTTGAGGTTGGTAATTTTGCTTTCTTATTGTTAAGGACGCTCTTTCTGATCTGTTGTTATTTATCAAGAAATAAACTTTAAAAATTTTGTTATGTTTAATATTTGTTCACTTGTTTCTTTATAGATCCTTCTGCTCTTGAACATTTTCTCAATATTGATCCAACGTATATTTGCAGGTTAGCAAAACATTTCGTGAGAAGGGTATACCATGTGATGTAATATGGATGGATATTGACTACATGGATGGTTTTCGTTGTTTTACTTTTGACAAGGTATGGATGATAACTGTCATGCACTGTTAATTCGTACAAGTTTTGGAAGTGATTAAAACGTTCATATAGAACTATTGTTATGTTCTTTTAGAGGTTTTTTTTCTTTGTTATAAAGAAAAAAAATTGATTAGGAAGATGTTTTATGCAAGAATAACAAGAAATAAAAGGGACATAAGGAGAAATGGCAACCTAGTAGTATCATTTTCACGTGGGAAATAAGTTATGATGATTTCTTGCAGGAGCGTTTCTCTGATCCAAAATCTTTGGTAAACAATCTCCACAGCATTGGCTTCAAAGCAATCTGGATGCTTGATCCCGGAATTAAGCATGAAGATGGTTATTTTGTGTATGATAGTGGAGCAAAAAGTGATGTTTGGGTTAAAAAGGCAGATGGGACACCTTTTGTTGGTATTTTTTCTTTATTAATGGTCTTAAATCTTAAATCTGTAACTCTTAATTCTAGGTGTTAAATTTACCTGTGTCTATCTTTTAGGGGAGGTATGGCCTGGTCCTTGTGTCTTCCCTGATTTTACACAATCAAAAACTCGTTCTTGGTGGGCTAGTCTGGTTAAGGATTTTGTTTCTAATGGGGTTGATGGTATATGGAATGATATGAATGAACCGGCTGTTTTTAAGGTAATTCTTGTGGTTGCCTCTGCTTAATGAGCTTTCATCTATTTGTATTGTGGTCTCATTATATTCTTTTTCAGTCGGTAACGAAGACAATGCCTGAGAGCAACATTCACAATGGAGATGAAGAACTTGGAGGTTACCAGAATCATTCTCATTATCATAATGTATAGTCTTCAACACTTTTTTTGGTAGCTTTCACATTGCATGTTATCTAAATTAAAAGAAAAAAGAAATTTTTGTTGTGCAAATTTTACTTGAATACATCCTTAGTCCTATAAAACTTTTATAACAAAATGATAATCATCCATTTAATAAACTATTTTTTATGATAGTTGTACTTTTTTGTACTTTCTATATCACTAGACAGTTCAAAACTTGATTTTTTGATATTGGTTGTTGATCTTAGGTCTATGGCATGTTAATGGCAAGATCTACACATGAAGGCATGAAATTAGCTAATACAAATAAGCGTCCTTTCGTTCTCACTAGAGCTGGATTTATTGGTAGCCAGAGATATGCTGCAACATGGACTGGAGATAATCTTTCAACATGGGAGCATCTTCATATGTCCATTTCAATGGCACTTCAATTGGTAAGTATGTACGAGTTATTTACTATTTGTAGGAAGCATATTTAGAGCACTACATATATTGTGCCTTTTCATTCTACTTTTGTGTATTCTTTCCCCCTTCGTTCACCTTTTGTACTCTTTCATCTTAGAAAACCTTTAGAGCTACATGTTTCATTGTACATGTTTGTGGTGTCAGTTCTGTTCCTTAACTATAATATAGTTGGTAATCATTGTATGCTTTAATACATGGACAACTTTTTGGTCAGGGACTCAGTGGCCAACCATTTTCTGGACCTGATATTGGTGGATTTGCTGGAAATGCAACACCCAAACTTTTTGGACGATGGATGGGTATAAGTGCAATGTTTCCTTTTTGTCGTGGGCACTCTGAAGCTGATACCAATGACCATGAGCCTTGGTCTTTTGGTGAGGAGGTTTGTCCAATCCTTTGTCTTTTTGTTAGGCAACGTGATAGTACCTTCTTTCTGGTTGCTAACTTGAATATGTAGGTTTCTTCAATTAAATTACTATGCCAGAACTCTTAGGTATTAAAGAATGTGAAAATAAATATGATTTAACTATTATTTATCAGTGAAAAAACTAAATATATGTTGGAAGCTAAATCTAACATGGGTAGACTCCCTGTATACAAAAAAAAATGTTGTTTTTGATACCATAGAAATATTAACTTTGAACATTTGAATTGAAGGGAATCACTGTTACAAATTTTTCTTATTCAAGGGAAATTTATACATTTTTCTATTTCTAGCTAGGAAAGTACCTTTCTACTAGGAAAGATAATATACAAAAATTAATATACATTATAATTTTTCTATTCTAACCAATTTACATTGTACAAGGAAAACCATATTGATTTATTTTCCATCACTTCCCCTCAAGTTGGTGAATAGATGTCTATCATTCCCAGCATGCTTAGTAATGATATGAAACTTGGTTGTAGCATGACTTTAGTCAAAATGTCTACTTTTTGTTTTGTGGATGGGGGTGTAGGCTAAATTGATTTCTCTTTCTTCAATCTCTTGTTTAATGAAATTTCGTTCTATTTCTACATGTTTCATCCTATTATGTTACACTGAATTATGGATGATATAACTGGCTTGCTATCACCGTAAAGAGTTGAAGGACTTATCATAGGAAATTGCAAATCTTCAAGAATTCTTCTCACCCAAATTAGTTCACAAATTTCTTGAGCTATTGCCTTATACTCGACTTTACCACTACTTCTAGCCACCTCCGACTGTTTCTTGCTCCTCCAAGTTACTAAATTGCCCCATAGTTTAGTATAAAAACCTGAAGTAGACCTATCTTCTAGTGAACCAGCCATGTATATATTAACAAACCCAACTATACTCTTATCTTCAATCTTGCGAAATAATAACTCTTTTCTAGGAGTTGCCTTGAGGTACCTTAGAATATGTCGAGTTGCATCTAGATGAACCTGAGTAAGAGAATGCGTAGATTGGCTAACTACACTAACTGCATAGGCAAAATCCGATCTAGTGAGAGATAAGTAGATCAATCTCCCCACCAATCTTCGGTAACCTCCTTTATCAATCGGGCAATCCCCGTTTTTTCCTTTATTTCTTTAATTTCTTTCCAAAGGTGTATTCACAAGTTTACACCCTAACATCCTTGTTTCCTTCAAAAGGTCCAGTGTATACTTCCTTCGAGAAATTAAAATCTTTTCTTTACTTTGAGCCACTTTCATGCCAAGGAAGTACCTTAATTTTCTATGGTCTTTAATATCAAATTCTTCTCCTAATCTCTAGTTCATATTCATAATTTTTGTATAGTCATCTCCTATAATTATGATATCGTCAACATAAACAATTGAAATTGATTACTTACACTTGGGAGACATCTTCACAAATAAGGTATGGTCCGCTTGGCTTTATTGATAACCCATCTTGCAAAGAGTTGTACTGAATCTTGTAAACCAAGCTCTAGGTGATTGTTTACAGTGATTTCTTCAACTTACAAACTTTTCCAACCCAATTTTTTTTTTTCAAAACTAGGTGGAATTTTCATGAATATCTCCTCCTCAAGATTTCCATTTAAAAATGCATTTTTTATGTCAAGCTAGATAAGATCCCAATCAAGGTTAGTAGCAGTAGATAACAATATTCTAATAAAATTTAGTTTTGTTATTGGTGCAAATGTCTTTTCATAATCAATTTCATATGTTTGAGTAAATCCTCGGGCAACCAACCTTGCTTTATATCGTTTAGTGCTTCCATCAAAGTTGTATTTCACAATGAATACCTACTTGCACCTAACAACCTTATTATCATCAGGCAAATCAACAACATCCCATGTACCATTCTCAACCAATGCTCTCATCTCTTTATGAATAGCATAATTTCACTTAGGGTCTTTTAATTGTTCATGAACATCCCTTGGTATACTCACTCTATCAATTGTTGTAGTGAAAGCACGGAAACTTGGAGACAAATGGGAATATGTCATGAAATTATAAAATGGATGTTTTGTGCATGATCTTACCCCTTTCCTGTGAGCAATAGGAAGATCTAAGTCATTCTCAGCCATTGGTTCTTCCTCAGGACCTATCTCTTGTTCAAGCGTTTGACAGTATCCAAGAATTGGTTTAGGCTTTCTAAAGTACACAATGACTAGCTTTTCAAACTTTTGTTTTTCGATCTGACATGACTTAGATTCAAGCATTGGTTCTGGAAATAAAATGTGGGTAGTGTCTGAAAAGGAAGGTTGTTCAATTCTAGATTGCTCTAGAATAGATACATTTGGGGTCATAATGGGAACAAAAATTGGTAGTGATATTGTAGAATCCCAATATTCCGCTTTATTTTGACTCTCCTGTTAAATATGAGGATTGGTATAAAATGGTTTATCTTCAAGGAAAGAAACATTCGAAGTTGCAAAAAATTTTTGAGTTGAAGGAAAATAACATTAATGGCCTTTGTGAGTGGGAGAATACTCGACAAAAATACATTTTAGTGTTCTAGGTTAAAGGTCATGTTAGGTGGGATCATGATTATGAACATAGACAATACATTCAAATACTTTGGGTTGCAAACCAATAAGGAAATGGTGTTTAGGGTAATGGTTAGAAAGAATACTCAAGGGGGTTCGAGATTGTGGATTTTTTCTGGTAAATGGTCAATAATGTATGAGGCAGTGAGAATAGCTTCACCGCAATAGGTATTAGGGCTAAAACTAGAAAACATGAGAGAGCGAGCAGTTTCAAGAAGATGTTTGTTTTTACATTCAACAATCCTATTTTGTTAAGGTGTATAAGCACAAGCACTTTGATGTATGATCCCATTAGAGGTCAAACAGTCTACGAAATCATGAGGAAAATATTTACGACCATTGTTTGTACAAAGGATTTGGATAGGTGTTTGAAAGAGGTTTAGGATTAGCTTATGAAAGGCTTTAAAAATGCTATTAACCTCGAATTTTTTCTTCATCAAATAAAACCCAACATACTTTTGTATGATCATTAATGAAAGTAACAAACCATCACGTACCAGTTAAGTTTGGGACTCTAGAGGGATCCTACACATCACTATGAATCAAATGGAAAGGATGAGAAGGTTTACATGTCTAATAGGGATGGGAAAAATGAGATTGTTTAGTCAGAATACAAGATTCACATGAAAAAGAAATGTTCTTTTTATTAATAAACAAATGTGGATACAATGATTTTAGGTAAGATAGACTAGGGTGCCCTAGACGTTTGTGTCATAATACTACATTTGTATTAGAGACAACAGAACGTGTAAATTTATTTTGTAACTTATCTTTTCGGTGATCTTCACTTGTTGAAATGTTAAATAGGCCATCCAGTTCTTTCGCATTATCAATCATCCTCCCCAAAGAGTGGTCCTGAAAATTACAATAGGAAGGACAAAATATTACATTGCAATCTATATCCTTTGTGAAACAGCTCACTAACAAAAGATTATATGTTAATGATGGTACATAAAGGACTGTATTTAAATGAATATTAGGCATTAAAATACTCTCTTTTCCAACAACAAAAGAGTTTTTACCATTAGGCATTAAAATACTCTCCGTATTCCCATCTAAGTAGTTATACTCATTCAATATATGCTGAGTGATTTGTAAGGAGAAATTATCCATAGTCATAGTGGGTTTAGGATTTGAGAATTAAGGTTTTTCTAGTGGAGAATTCAGACACGGTTAGGGTCATTGGGTCTCCAATATTTTTATCCATGCTTTAAAGAAACAACAACAAACAAAAAAATTCAATAGATTGAATGCCTTATCTGTAAGCACTTTCTAAAGTTTGGTTAGGTAAGAACTTGTTGATTGGTCCTAAACAGAACTTGTTGAGGCTTGATCAGTGCTTCTAGAGTCCAATTGCTAATTTTAATATCTAAGACTAATTATAGTTCTATTGATCAGTGTGAAGAAGTTTGTCGCCTGGCCTTAAAGAGGCGCTACCGCCTTTTACCACACATATACACTCTCTTTTATATCGCTCATACAACTGGTGTTCCGGTGGCAACTCCTACCTTTTTTGTTGGTATGTCTATATGTGTTGTGATTAATCTATTCTGTTGTGGGACTTCATGAAATATGTTTACTCTTTTAAGAGGAGATTTTAAAAATATGCATTTGCTTGTGCAGATCCAAAAGATCCGAGCTTGAGAACACTAGAAAATTCATTTTTGTTGGGTCCACTTTTAGTTTGTGCAAGGTACTTGCTCTCTACCTTGAAGTACTGGTGGACAGTACAGCGTTAGTTTTATTTGTATGCCCAATTTTTCATATTCAATTATTTTTTTATTTCTTAGAGTGTAGCACATTAAAGCTTAACCCATTTTTCGAACTGTTAAACCTTTCCATGCTTTCAAATGTGTTTTCTCATATGCTGCTGAAGATTGCCTTCTAAGATACAGGCTTCAGTGCCGTAAAAGTTTGTGATAGTTCCTTCTTATTCTTCAATATTATTATAATCTTTATTTCCAAATTATATATCGAATTGTTTGAATTTCTAATGCTGGATGCTCTCTTCTAGCACGGCAACCATATGTTGTTGAGAGTGAACATAAGTTAGAGAACCTCGTGTTTTACTTTGAATATACTAATATTGCAATTTTTCTTGATTAGCTCTACGCCTGATCAAAGGTTGGACAAGTTGCAGTGTGCATTGCCAAAGGGAATTTGGCAAAGTTTTGATTTTTATGATTCACATCCGGTATTCATTTCTAGACATATTTATCTACATCTTATAAAGAGCTATCCATTATCCTTTTTTTATTATTATAGATGCTTGTTTTACTTTGCTCTTTTTTTGGTATATCAGGATTTACCTGCTTTATATTTGCAAGGTGGATCTATTATTCCTGTAGGTCCTCCTCATCAGCATGTTGGTGAATCTGATCCATCTGATGACTTGACACTTCTTGTGGCATTAGATGAAAATGGTAATTTTGATGCATTCACTGTTTTTGGTGCAAGAGTGGAAACTCTTATTTATTAGTTTCTTATAATATTCATCTTGAATTATACTGCATTTATAAATCAACTCTCTGAACTTTGAGATTGCACAAACATGAATTTTTGGAACATGCTCAAATGGATTTCTCCGTCAGGAAATAAACTAATACCTGGGTTCTTTCCATGTAACTTAAAATTATTAACTGCAATGAAATCATTTTTTTTGGATGAATTGCACACATTTGAACATGCCTTCATATCTCTAGTTGACTTTTTAAAGTTTGATTAACTCTTCCAAGTTACTGCAATGATATTATCCTGCTTGCCATTAGCTGTTATAAAACTTGTTTCTTTTCACTTGCAGGAAAAGCAGAAGGTGTTCTATTTGAAGATGATGGTGATGGATATGGATTCACTGAAGGTCAGTATCTACTGACGCACTATGTGGCCGAGCTTCAAGAGTTGGTGGTGACTGTTAGAATTTCTGGAACTGAAGGATCTTGGAAGAGGCCGCAACGGTGTCTAAATGTTAAGTTATTGCTTGGTGAAGGCGCAATGGTGTGTCTTGCATTCATTAAGAGTCTACATTTTGTGTTTTTGTCTTGTCCTAGGGTTTTCAATAATTTATTGAGAGCCTACATTATGGATTATCAGCTCTTCTTGGGGTTTTATTTTTAACTTTCCTCACAGATTGATACATGGGGAACAGATGGTGAGACTTTGCAAATTAAATTGCCTTCAGAAAATGAAGTTTCTAATCTAGTATCCGCTAGTAAAGAGCAATACAATACACATTTGGGTAAACATTGCTTAAGCATTGTTGTTTGTTGCTCACAATTTTTTTCTTATCCCTTTTATTTGTATTTGTAACTTTCAGTAAAACTAGCTTCATATAGTGTAGCTGAGTTAAGTTAGTCAGTGTATCCATTGATTCTAATGAGTAGTTTGTTCAATGCAGAAAATGCTAAGCCACTTCCAGATGTGGAAAAGGTTTCTGAGCACAAGGGAATGGAACTTTCAAAGACCCCTATAGAACTGAAAAGTGGTGATTGGTCTCTTAAGGTTGTTCCTTGGATTGGGGGCAGAATTATTTCCATGGAGCACCTCCCTTCGGGTAATGCATTTAATATAATCTGATGTGTGGTGTACAATTTGGAGTTGCAAGAAGCTGGAGCCTGAGTGAATATTATTTTTCTCATGCGTGGTGTGTGATCTTACATGTGCATCATTTCATTCTGATTTCATTTGTGTTTACAGGATCTCAGTGGCTTCATAGCAGGGTTGAGATTAATGGATATGAAGAGTATTGTGGGACTGAATATCGATCTATTGGATGCACTGAGGAATACAATGTGATAGAGTGAGTTGCTACCGAATACTATAACTCCCTTTCTTTATGACGTAGCATAATATTAAATAACCAAGAATGATTCCAATATATTACTTGATGAACACGGACCTGTATGGGGAGAGTTATCCATTTGTATGAGTAGTTTTAACGCATAGGTCGAAGGCATTTTCGTTTCTTCTTTTTAGATTGGCATTGGAGAAAGCCAAACTGATAGCAGTAGATGCTTACTCCAATGTGTGTTTTTCTATTGATTTATGTTTATATAGGAGGGATCTTGTGCATGTTGCTGGTGAGGAGGAAGTACTTCTGTTAGAACTTGATATTGGTGGTGGGTTGGTTCTTGACCGGAAGTTTACCATCCCTAAAAATAATCCAAAGGTCTTTCAAATTGATTCTAGTATTAAAGCCCACAAAGTTGGTGCCGGTTCTGGTGGGTTTTCAAGGTATGTTCCAAGTTATATAGTTTTTGGTTTGTCTTTGGAATGTCTACGGGAAAAATTGCTAATTTTGCTTCTCTTGCCTTTTTTTTTTTTTTTTTTTAAATTGGCATCTGCATACTATTAACAATGTATTTTCTGTACAGGCTGATTTGCATAAGAGTCCATCCAACATTCAGCCTTCTGCATCCTACAGAAACTTTTGTCTCATTTACCTCCGTTGATGGGTCTAAGCATGAGGTTTGGCCAGAATCTGGGGAGCAGTTTTTTGAAGGAGACCTTCTGCCTAATGGTGATATTGTTTTTTTGGTCTTTACCTTTTATAATTAATATTATTATTGTTTTTATTAACATAATTTCCGTTAAGTAATCACATAGAAGAAAATTATATTCAATCAACTGAGACCACTGAAGGATAAAAATTGAAAATTCCCGTTTTAGGATTAGGAGATATTTTAGACTTACCTTGTAGAAATTTGAAACTAGCACCAAACTGGATCCATTTATGGTCAATTGTGTGGTCGGTGATTCATTTGGTTTCATTCCAGGCGAGTGGACTCTGGTGGATCAGTGTGTTGGGATGGGGCTGGTTAATCGGTTCAACACCGAGGAGGTTTACAAGTGTTTCATCCACTGGGGAACAGGGACAGTTAATTTGGAGCTGTGGTCTGAAGAGAGGCCAGTTTCAAAGCAATCACCTCTCAGAATTTGCCACGAGTATGAGGTGGTCAATATTGCATAATTTACTTTGAAAGCAAATTATTCGGACATCAATAGACCGGTTGTTGTTTCCCCTTGCTCTTTGTAAACATCAATAAACCCTAAGAATGTATGTGAGTGGAGACCTGGTGTGTTTCAATTTTTTGCCACGAGAAATGACTCCAAATTTTCATAAAATCGGGCTTTTTTAAGATTTTGTCATCTAAGATTATATGTTTTATTTTCAATTTAAATACTTGATGTATAGTACGACCATTATATTTCTATAATTTCCCAAAAGTTGTACTGGTCTCGCTGCAAACGAAGGCTGTTAGTTTAAAATGTTACAAATAAAAGAGCCAAAAAACGATAACCATAAGATGATCTGACCGAAAATTTAAACAAGAAAACCTAATTACTATTGCATATGCAATTTTGTCTATCTTGGAACCCGAAATTTAAAGAACAAAAAAAACATAATAATAAACACGCCCAATACAAATGGCTATAACAACAATTAATAGTACTAAAACAAGGGAACAAGAAGAATACAAGCCATGCCCATCATCCGCTCCAAGCCCCTCATATCACCGATTTGCGCAATTCTTCTGCTCCATGGGCAAAGTGGCATCTGTCGCCAAAAGTGCAGGAGCCTTTTGCAAAGTTCTCGCACAGCTTTGTCTTGAAGTTGTTCGACTGAGACGAGGTGTTTGATTTCTTTGGAGGTCCAGAGCCGGAACCGATATTTACAATTAGCTCACGAACCATGGCACTGGCTTGCTTGATCTGGTCAAATGTACCCTCAAGCTCAATGTTCCTCAAGCCGGGATCAGACTCGTGGTCTCTAATTGAAAGTTTGGCTCCTGTAAGGCGACAGATTTGTTTGGAGTTCACACCGTTTTTGCCAATGATAGCTCCGGCAAGCTTTGCATCAATGCTAATCTTAGCAGTGGCAGACGCCCCAAAACTAGCTGCAGCTCCAAGGCTTTGTGGAGGCGGCTCAGCCCTACCTCCCATCCTGCCACCCATTGGTCCTGTGGCACGAGGATCATCATAAGAGGGAGCAGTTGGCCTGCCAAGCTCCCACTCACCATGGGCAAAATGGCATTTATCACCAAACTTGCAACCTTCAGCCGTGCTGTATTTGTTGCACAATCGAGTTTTCACAGCTGGAGGGGATGAGCCGTCTGGAAAAGATGGTGGGACTTGAGAATTTCTTGCAGCTGGAGGAAGAGCAGGGGTTCCACCAAGGTTCAGCATTTGAGACACGGCTTTGAAACCACCAGGAACATAATGCAAGAAATGGCATCCCTCTCCAAAAGGGCACCCAGAAGTACTGCAAGACACACAACAGCAGTGCATTAGAGCCCATATGAGACTAGATGCATACGAAAATCCCCAGGGCAGTTACAGAAAGAAACAAAACATAAATAAACTCCAAACAGCCAAAACACTCATGCTAATCCAATGCCACACTGCACTCTAGACCTTGTGGAACTGGTAAGCCATCAACCATCAACTACTAAAGCTAGGATAGCAATAGCCACACAAATCTATCACAACACTTTTAGACAATAAATGGAGTTATACTTTTACACTGATGGCATAGAGAACCTTGATGGAATAAAAAGTAAAAAAGCGCGAAACAATAACGTAGTCGAACATTTTCTTTTTGATTGGCACATGCCGTCCACAATCTAAGTAGACTAAATAGATTATTAGCCAAACAAATGAAAGAAACTTCATTAAGCGTAAAGAATCATCAAACTAAAAATGAAAACCTATCAATTCATCCTGTCTTGTCTATGTAATCTCCAATACTGTTTTATTTTTTTTCTTGTGAATAAGAGGCAAAGAATAATACTCCCTAGACAGCCCAAGCGTCTAGAAATCCATATCTCAAGACACATTACTCAACAAATGATCAAATAAGCAGAGAGTAAAAATAGACTCATCCAAGACCAAGGAAAATGGGATTGTGCTAAAATGTTTTCATCACAAAAAGTGCTCGAAAACCCTTGAAAGCCAATTGATAATCAAATCAATAACTTTAACTCTTCACAAGGGAATCCATTAATCAATGTGTTCATATGATAAGGCATAGAATTTTCAGATAAAGAGTAATGAGGTAAAAATATATTTATAGGAGAAAATTTAAAAACATACACATCATAAAGGGCTAAAAATAATCTTAGTACCTAAGGCATGAAATGTGGACATTTCATTAACACTACCCTGCATCATTGTACATTAAGATTATTTTAAATTCAAATAAGAGAACAAAGTGAATTTTAACGATAATAAGGCACATATTTTGAAAATGCAATTCTGAACTCCAGTTTGCATTAGAACAGCACATATAGTATGTTCCTCTTTCAAAGCATTTAGGGATCTTTAAATAGAGGCATGGCACTAATGTTATTGCATCATAACAATAATCACATGACCTGATAAATACAGGCTGAATATATTTTCAGCAACGAAGCAATTTCACAAATGAACCATTTCAACATAAAACAAGATTTGGGTAAATCTTTATATGATACACAGTTTCAATGTGGTGAAAACATTTTAATTTATATCCAGTTTTGCAGCAAAGGGACTCAGAAAGATGTAAAAACAAGCAATTTAAAGAAAAACAAAAAAAGAGAAGAAAACAATACACTGTGACCCGAAAAACATGGCAAACAAACTGTGTCCCTGGCAAATCAAATCAAGCCATTGCAAAAGGAAAAGAAAAAGAAACAACTATAACCACATTCATTCAGAAAGTGGTAGCACAAACAAAATTAATAGCCTTTTCCAGAACTCTAGCTGCCAATTCATTGGTCCAGATCTCATCGCTTTTACTTGCAAAAGATTGCAATAAATTATAAATAATAATTATATGATGGGCAAATTTTGCATCCTAAACAACACCTTTCAGTTTACATAAAGCCCTGCACGTAGTTAATCCAACGGTACTCTCAGAAATCAACCATTTCTGTGTTCAATAGTAGTTGTTTTCGTGATTAGAACAAAAGTATGACCTGTACCACAACTTGAGTTCCCAATTCATTAGTCCAAATCACATAAATTTTACTTGCAAAGATTGTGTAAGAAAATTTTATTAACAAATTATAAATATTACAAATAGAACTGCATTTGCATTATTCATTTTAGATAGGTTAAGATTTGAACCTGAAAAACTTTGTGCATGGCTTCGATTTGCTTCCTATACCAGTTGGAATGGACTCCATTTCTGTTGCAGAACATTCATTAATTCTCTCAGTTACAATTTCAGTGAGTTATTGATCTTGGAATTTAATGAATATCTAATATCATGTTAATCAATCAATATTATTTTAAATGTACCACCAAATTTGGAATTTAATGAATATCTAATATCAAGTTAATCAATCGATATTATTTTAAATATACCACCAAATTCATTAAATTAAACGATTCAAATTGTGAAAGAGCAATCACATAGTCCTAGAGTGGAAGAGCTTTTAAAGAGATTATGGGCCTCTTACACATTGCCTGTGTTTCACTGCAGATAGTTTAAGAGACTTAAAAAAGGAATATTTAAATTATATGTTTCTCATTCTTTTGATTCCCAAGGTAAACATTACAAGCACCCAACTAAGTCAGACATGGAAACTTGGCTGCGTTACGCTTTTCAACTTTCAAAGAAACTAAATTGCTTGTGGTTAAAAAATTGCACATTCTTTTACTTCTCAAGAGTCTGCTCAGTGTAAAATCATTTTACATCATCTCCATGCAAATTGCAGTATCAAACTTCTAAAACCTAACATAAAGTACAATATAGTACCATAGATTCCAGGATAACAAATAAAATCGAACATCAATGATTTCCACATTTAAGACATGAATGTCAACAATAACAGAGAAAACAATGAGAACAAGAAGAAGAACAAGATATGAAAGAAAATGATCCAACTAAAAGCCAGAGAATCACACACCATTAACACTGCTAAAATGTTCACCTAGAAAGGATGAAACCAAAAGACTTGGCTTTCCGCTCAACTTAAAATAAGCATTGTACTGAGTACTCAAAGCTTGCAACCTAGTAGATGAGATAATTATAGATAATAGCAATACCAAAGAAAAGAAATCCATCAACATCATAATCTATCACAAAGG
Source organism: Anacardium occidentale (assembly GCA_026122585.1). Lineage (NCBI taxonomy): Eukaryota > Viridiplantae > Streptophyta > Magnoliopsida > Sapindales > Anacardiaceae > Anacardium > Anacardium occidentale. Next base: position 519,330 of record JAJEJH010000037.1, on the reverse strand, counting down.
TGACACTTCTGCCATGTGATAATTCCAAAAATTTACCTTCAGCAAAATTAGTATGTCACAGTGATCAAAACCAAGTAGTAAAAACGATGGAACAAGGCAAATAACAGATTTCAAGGAAAAAATTGAAGAAAAAAGGGCTTCCGTATCTTCTGTTTCCTCATGCTTAAACTCACAAACAGTAAGCATCTAAAATTCAAGCCACACAAAATCTTTAGTTACTCTATTCCATCACTGGAAAGTTTACAATAGCTAGATTCGTTAGGGTTAATTAAATTACTCCAAAGAAAGAGCTTGGTCCCCACATTTTTTATACGAAATTAAGACAGCATATTAAGAATCCAGTTCCCCTTGGACTCAATTCCATGGATTACAAAATTAGGCTTTAATCATTTACTTGCTCAATCACTCATTCAAAATGACAAGACTCAAACATCTATATTATAATTCTGTGGATTACTAAGTGGAGAATGACTATTTCCCACCTGCACTCTTTCAAAATGACAAGTTTCCACCCTTAAAAGTCAAAAAAAATGAAATATTACCACCTTCCATTCAAAATTATCTATTATCTTTAATGGTAAAAGAGCATTAAAGTAACTTTTAAAAAATAGAAATAAAGATGTCTTTTTTTTTTTCATTTTTTTTTTTTCTTCTCTCTCTGCCTCCCCTTCTTCCTTCTCACAGCCACTAGACACCTGAGACACTAAAACCATCAAAACCTTAGGCACCCAAATCCACACCCATACCCACCATCAAAACTGCTAGTGCCACTGCCACAACTGTCAAAGTCACCAACACCAGCACTGGCACAAACCAGAAACTGCAATGCCACATGTTCACCTGTAACTAATGCTGGATCCAAGCAGAGCTCATTCGAGCTTGAAACAAGCTCGGCTCAATAGAGCTCGAACTCACAATTTTTATATTATCAAGCTCAAGCTTGAGCTTGAAGAGTGTTCAGCCCGTCATGCTCACAAGCTTGGAAAAATTTAATTCGAATCGACTAAATCAACGTCATTTCAACCAATACACATCAAAACAATATTATTTTAGTAACTTTTTTTAAAAACACTTGTTAGAAAAATCAATTCGACTTATTAAGTTTCAAACTCGAGCTCATCGAGCTGGACTCATTATTAGCTGAGCTGAACTCTCGACTTAAAACCAGACCTACCGAAACAATAAAATCACAAGCTTCAATGCCACACCCATCAAAATCACCAACACCTACACCAACCAGAAACAGTAAAATCACATCTTCTCAGGAAACGGTAAAACAGCCAGCTCCAGTGCCACAACCATCAAACTCGCCAACACCTATACCTACACCAACACTGACACCTCTTCTTCCAATTTTTTTTTTCTCTGAAAAGATTGAATCTGAAAGCAATTAAGCTATGATGAATGACTGTTAGTGACTTTGAAAGGAACTGTTTGATATTTATAGATAGAAGTAGAAAAGGGATGGATTTGCAGAAGACAAAGGTTTTCCAGTGAGGAGGAGATTTTGTGGAGCTTGTTGGTGATATATTGGTTGAGTTTTACTGATGAAAACTGTTGGGACTGAAAGAAAATTTAAAAGAAATTAATTGAATTGCTATAGATTTAGGTTTTAAGATTTTACGGGGTTTGCCGGTGATGTAAGATGAAAATTGTTGGGATGGAAAGAAAATTTACAAGAAATCAATTGAATTTTCATAAAAAAGGGTATTGGGAGAAAGAAGATGCAGATTTGAGAAATAAATTGTAAAATGATAGTTTTTTCATTTTGACATTATTATAAGGGTAATTTTTTTCTTGCTTTTACCCTAAAATGTAACATAATTTATTAACAGAATCTGACAAAAGATGGTAACTTGTAGTTTTTTAACTTAGAGGTAGAAATTTGTCATTTTAACATAGTTTGGTTGGGTTATAGTTGTTCTCCTGTTACAAAGTTAGGCTTCAATCATATACTTACTGGATCACTCACTCAAAGGACAGTAGTCAGACTACCAATATAAAAATCTCCATGGATTACAAAATTAAGCTTCAATCATTGATGTGCTTGGTCACTAACTCAAAAGGGCCGGACTCAGACCATATATGCATTATAAACAGAACCTATGCCCCAAATCCATTAGCAAAAAGTGCTAATCCACAGCACTTACATAACAAATATCATAAGCCATTGGTTCATTTGAGAAAAAAATAATTCCTTAGATAATCAAAACTCAAGCCATTAAATCTTTGGTCACACTAGGTTACAGAAAGGTAACCGTTATAAAATAATGTCCATCATAAACAGCTTTAAAATAATTTTGTCACAAATAAAAACTAAGCCTAACGAATACCAAGGGTGGTATAAATATGACGTTGAGCTCAACAAAAATGTCATCCATAACATTACCAAGATCTAACAATCAAATCAATCTAACAATCCATAAATGCAATCCAGCCCCTACATTTTCAACTAAGCTAACAAATCCAGACTTCAACTTCAGCCTTCAATCCACTATCTCAGCAAATAAAAAGCTTTAAACTTCAATAATCTTACCCCTTCTCTACTCAACCGTACACTTCTAAGAACAGCCAAACTTCGCACCACGAAATTCAAAAAGAATATCCACAAAACGACGACGTAAAACTGACAGAAACTAAAAAAAAAAAAACGGTAACGAAACCTAACCTTGCTTAAATTTCTTGATTCCACCATTGCCGTTCAGCGCAGCGTCGGGCCTTCCTCGCTTGCGGCCGCCACCGAGGTCCATTTTCAGAGCACGCGTGGGACGCACCTAGATCCGAAGGCGGAGAGACAGGAATCGAAGGAGAGAAAATTTGAGGAAGTGAGGGAAAATATCGAAGGAGAAGAGGAAAAACCCTAGAGAGAGAAAGCTAGGGCAGGAATAAAGAAGAGAGAGAAAAAACTAAAAAGGCATCGACAAATTTTTTTAAATTAAAAATTTTGGTAAATCGAACAAAGAGTCGTCGGAATCGAAACTGAGGTTTAAATGTGGTTGATAACACGGGAAGGGACCAAATCTAATACTATTGCACGTCACCTGCGCTCGTGTGAGTTGGTGGACGTTGTGTCATATTTTCAATCGTGTGAGTCCGTCTGGCTGTTGGCGATGTTAGCAACTTTTGGATGTTGTCTCTGCTGTCAAATTTTAGGTCCACGTCACGTGTCAGCGTGTGATTGGTGGTGATGTTAGCTACATGTTTTCAGAAATTTATTTACCTCCTTTGATGCCAACCTTCTAATGAAAAAAGCCCTCAAAAAGATATTTATTATAATTTATTTCCAATTCTCCGCCATCACAACTTAAATAATGATAATCAGGCTGTACACAGTTTGGTTTAATTAGATTAAAACAAATATTTTTAATAAAATTAATATTTTAATTTTAAATCAAATCAATTAACATTAAAATTAATTTGGTCAATTTGATAAAAAAAATGTAAAATAAAAAAAAACTAAAGAATTTTGACAAATATTAAAATAATATAACATAACAAAAATAATATAATGTAATAAAAAAAGTCAATAGAGATTAAAATAATATTATAAAAAATCCACCAAAACACAAAAAAAATAATATTCTAAATCTTAAAGAATTTCTGTTAAAAAAATTAGTAGTAAATCATATATTTTAAAAAAGATATAATTTTATTATATTTATTGGATTTGTTCGGTTTTATTAGGTTTTATTTTTTAAAACTAAAACAAAACCGTATATTTGGTTTATAAAAATTTTATATCATAATCATCTTTTAAACAACTTAAACCATAGTGTCTTGTTTGAATTGAATTAAATCAATTGATTTTTTGTGCAACCCTAATGATAATCGTGAGAGGATTCTTTAAAATTAAAAAAATTGGAGGCAAAAAGATCCCCACGAATGAAACCAGTTAAAAAAAGTTTTTCCTATTATATCAAATTTACTAAATTATTCTTTACATTTTAAAAGAAATTACCAAAATTCCATTAATATATAAAAGTCACCCCTAATTTATGGTTCATCTCTAAAGCAAAATAAAACCCTTCATAGCTTTCTTTCGTCTATACATCCTAATCTAATTTGTCTCTCATTAATGAAAGTTCAATAGGACTAAGGACCAATCGCAATAAGTCAAAACAACCCACTAAAAAATCAAAACAAAAGCCAAATATTGATTTTTTTAAACCTATTGTAAAACTAACAGCGAGTCTTTAATCTTTACAGCAATCAAACCATTAGGGCCAACCCCAATGATCTTCCAAAGAATATGTCAAAGGTTTTATATGCATATATTACTATTATCGATGGATTTTAGTTTGAGAAGTTTTCCGAGTTCTTGGTTTACTCTATCTCCACCTCCAAGTAGCTTACCTTTTCCTAAGTTTTCTCTTAGACCCGAGCTCATCGTTGTAATGCTCAAATTCCAAGGAACCATTTGATGGCGTTAAATTGTACAAATTTTTATGCAATGATTTGGTAATTTTAAGTCAAAAAATCATATATACTTTTTGGATTAAAAGGATATTTTTCATAAACATAAAAGTCTCTTTTTATATAAAATCCTCTTATTAGGTTTGTTTAGTGAACATATCTAGTAAACAATATACATCTTCGTGTTATTTCAAGTTGCATATTATAATTTCGACATTTGCAAACTAGCATCACCATTTAATATAATCATTCAATAGGATGATAGTTTTATTACTATTACTTGTTTCTTCTGTTATAGTAATATTGGGCCTACAAATGCTTTTTAGAATGTTCTTCATATGAGTGTGTAGGAAAAGCACAATCAAATATTTGAATCTCTCGTTTCTAGTTCTACCAACATCCCTACATGTTTGTGTTTATTAATGTCTTTGAACAATCATAAAGCATGATAGTAATGTTGGACCTACAAATGTTTTCTAGAATGCTCTCCATATGATTGTATAGAGAAAACACGATCAAATATCTGAATATTTCATCTCTAATTCTACTATTCTAAAGACACGTTGATTGTTCAAAAACATTCATAAACAGAGACATATGTAGATATTAAAATCAACAGGAAAATTGTTTTTTTTTTATTAATATGTAAAACTCTTTGACTAAAATAATCTTAGAAGGGGTAAATAAAAATTTTAAAAATTTTACGAAGAATAATTTGAAGTGATAAAATAATGAAATGCAAATAGATTTACACAAGAATAATCAAGCTTAACAAAGTAAAGAAACAATTAATACAATCAAATCAAATACAAATATTAACAATCAAAGCAATATTAAAAAAGTGACAGTACAAAAATGTTCAACCAATTTATAGTGGTTTAGAGCGGTGAACATATGGCTCTTACATCTACTTCTCTAATCAACCCAATTGAAGTTCTACTAAACTTTCTACCAAAGATTATAATAGTTTTCTTCAAAGATTACACCATCTTACAATAATAGTAGATTTTGCACAAGCGTTGGAGAAAAAAAGAATAATAAGTGTTTAGCGCCTCTACTAGGTTGATTACACAAGTTGAGTAGTTTCTCTCAAAAGATTTCAAAAAAAGCTTAGAGAGAGATAAGAGTAAGAAAGGTTATTGAGAATGAATGTGTGTGTTGTATGTTTTTTAACTCTGTAAACTTCAAATGAGCTCCTTCATATATGATTTTTTTTTTTTTGCTTGAAACGAAAAAAAGCCGTTTGAAATAAATTTTATCCATTAGGTAGGTAAAAACATAACATTGTAATAAATTTACCCAGGAGCATGATCATATGCCTCGGGTGTATGGTTATGCTTCCTTTATTTATTACCTTAAACAAACTCTCAACGATCGAATTGAATTACCCTGCTAACCAACACAAGGTCATGCTTCTTCATTCCATGAATATTTCCTTAAATTCTATGGGCTTGCATGAGATCACAACACGATCACTACACAAGAGCCTCGAGCCAAGGGATTTGTTTATGCACAGGTGTACATTAATATCACATGGTTGTGCATTCATATAGTTTACTTATTTGACTCTACACAAGAAGCTTGCATGACTTTGCAGAAAATGTGTCTTCAATTTAACATCATGCATAAGCATGTGTTTTAATTATGCATGGTCATGTATCACTAGATTAATTATTAACTTTTGATTGTCATGCATGGACACGGTGGCATGGTTACATGAGGTAGCTTGATAGTGCATCTTCCCATTTTTATTAACAGATGGTCATCTTGAATTTGTGGACATGGTCATGCTTTTTGATGTTTATTAACATTTTGCTTTGACCTTTATATGATGTTGTTGCACGACTTATGCCTCGTTATTGATAATATCCTCATCGTTATCACCCCAAAATTTGGCCATAAATGTTACATGAACATCCTCATAAGTTACCTCCCTTGGTCCTGGAAAGTATTATCATTATAGTCATGGAGCTCTGTCTATTAGCACATATGCCTTCTTGTCAATCTTATAACCAAAACGTAAACCCATTACTAGTGTAGACTCTTGGGGCTTGAATCACATATCCACCCCTTTAAAATGAAACCATAATGCTTTCTTTAGGTCACCTTGATTGATCTATCAAAGAAGCATCAAATGTTTATTGCTCTTGTCAGTTGAGAAAATGCCCAAAGCACGTTACCCCAAATAGCCTCTTCTTGGCCTCTATTAGGCTATCAAAAATGTTGTTAAAATGTCCTTGTATGATATAACTGCTAAGGCATTTCAAAAAAAGGTTGGCCTTGTGGAATTTGAGTTTACCTTCCTACAAGGTAATTGCAATTCTTTACAAGCAAGTAAAAAACACAAATGAAACAAAGCAAATTTTATTGTTTTAAAGAAACAAGTTTCTTTGAACAATGTTGCTAAACAATAACTACATCTATCTTAGTGGAAAAACTATGGTAATAGTGTTTTTTGTTGCTTTTTTTTTTTTTTTCCATTAAGTATAACGTTAGGGTACACAACTAAAGAGGTATTAGTAAGCAATTGAGCGCTCATGATAGAAAGTGAGTGAGAGGGGTGAATGTTTAATAACCACGCTTCAACATTGAACCTAAGCCCACTTGCACACCCCTATATACCCTACCCACTTATTCGTTATACTATCTGTGTACCTATTCACCCCTTTTATAACCTTAAAACAAGGTTACGATGAAAATCAAACTATTTTTAGTATGTTTCGTCATTTTTGATCATGAAGCCAACACATCAACAACTAGAAAACACCAAAACAACAACCACAACTCAATATTAAGTCTAAATCAAAATATGAAAATTGTTTTCCCTAAATTCTAAATCGTCGAAAATCCATGGTTTTTTGGTGAAATTTTGCATATCAAACTTAATATAAATTTCCATTCATCATCCAACCAGATCCCTCAACAAATTCATAAGAAAATCACAATAACACTCTCTAAAGTCCCAACAAATTATAGTCAACAAATTTTGGAGAAAGCGTAGAGAAAAAGTCAAAAAACTACTAACCTTGTACCAAAGACTTTCTTTCATAACAAATGTGGCAAAGACATTGGATGTGAAACTTCTGTTTTGTGTTTCAAAATTTATACTCCAAAAATACCCATATAGATTTCAAAACCACTTAACTAATTTAAGTTTGGACGGTGATGGTGACTTATATAGAGAGAATTGAGATCAAATAAGGATAGTTCTACCTTGAGATTGAGTAGAACTAGTTGAACTTGATTGAATCACTTGAAAATTGTTGATAAGTGATCCTTTTCAACAATTTGTTTTATTTTTCAAGTGATTTTCTTCTTCGAATTTTTCTTCTTTTTCATCTTTTACAATCCTTCTTCTCCAAGGAGCTCATTATTGGTTCAATCATGAATTGTCTGTTATAGATTCAAACCAAGTTTAATATAATTTTTGTTTGAATTTGACTTAAGTCCACTCTTCTACTTATCGATGTATGTTTTGTAAGGGTTAAATCCCTCGGTCGGTGGAGGCCTAAATTCATTATCTTTGGAATTTGCTAGGTATGGCCCAAGACTTCAGCAGCCCATCTATGAAGTGCTAAACCTCAACCTATGGGCTTGTAAGATGTTTCACATTTAGCTGATCTGGGCCTAAAATTGGGCCAGGATCCATCTGAAAAATTGTTTAACCCAATTATTGAACAGGCCATCTTATATTTGATAGGTTATACTATCTATCTGTATATTTATTACCAACTTCGATAAAAATCCAAACTGAGACACAATGCAAACCATCATTTTTCATTCTAACTCCAGAGGACCTAAAAAGTTTGTGCTTCATAAGCCAATCCTAGACCACAGGCCTAGCCAATAGCCCAGTTTGAACCTTAACCACCCAAATGAATGCAAGAATTTCATTTCTCTCTTTTTAAGTACAGAGAATCTTCACTAGGAGCATTTAGTTTGGAGAATATTTTTCCCATAATACGATAAGATCATCTTCCCAATAAGATAGCCATACAAGATTAGATATACAATGGGGAACAAATAAAAAACACTTCCAAAGTGCATCAAAAGTTTGCTGAATTTCCAGCCAAGAGCTTCGTTGACCAAACTCATAGCCTGGCAGAGGCCAGTCACTGGAGAATTATAATCTAACAGTGATATCCTGTCTTGGCTAGGTGGGTTTGTGTGTGTTAACTCACGATTGGCAGACCAACTGCTCAACTTTCTGTGCTAGCTAGCTGGCCTATAATGGAAAAATATATGAAGCAAAATGTCTTGTTTCACGTCATGGTTTTGGATCACATAGAAATTTACTTATTTGGCATGATTTGAGTCCATGCAGCCATGAAAATTATACCAAAGATTAAGTCAATTCAGGTCTGCTGCCAACTTTTAATGATAATTTGACATGCAAAATGAGACTTGTTGGAGCTTCAGATGATCAATTTCGTCCGCCCAAACGAACTATTTTCACTCAAGGTTTTCCTTAATGATAAATATAAATTTTATAAAAATAATTAAAATATAAAATAATATTAATATGAAATAAAATAATAATAAAAAATATAATTTTAAAAAATAAAAATAAAATTTTATAAAAGACAACAATGCTATTGATAACCATAAAAAATCTAATTAAACTGTTTGAAATGATTATCTTGTTCGATTAATAACCATATCTGACCATTTTAATGGAGGAGACGATCAAATCTAACTGTCTCTATTATCAGAAATAACAAAAAACGATCGATATGTTTGAAACTAATTATTTATGATAATTTTAGTTGTCTCTGTCGTCAAGACGACTATATCCGATCGTCAGTCGAACCAGGTAGCTATTTTCGACTACTTAATTAGGTTTATGATGATAGTAATTTTTTTTTCAAAATTTTATTATTATTTTTTAAACTTTTATTAATTTTTTAAAATTATTGTTATTATATTAATATTATTTTATATTATAATTTGTTTTAATATTAATATTATTTTTTAATCATAAATAATTTAATTATTTTATTAAAAGTATTAAAAAATTAGAAATAATTTAACCTATAAACAGATATTTGATATTTTAAAATTTTTTGGGTGATATTGAGTACACGCAGCCATGAAAATTGTTCCAAATATTAAGTCAATCCAGGTCTGCTACCAACTTTTTATGATAATTTACGCGCAAATGGAGACTTGTTGAAGGTTCAGGTGACCAATTTCGTGCTTGCAAACCTCACTAATTTATGATCTTCTGCTTTCAATTATTTCACGTGAAAGTCTTGTGCTATTTTTTCCTAGTAAAATGAGAGGTGATGGGAATGATTTCAAAGCTAGAACTTGACTAAATTTATTAGTGTCGTCACATTTTATCCATTCATTCAGGAGAATAAACTAGACCAATAAGTATGTATCTGGGGAAAGTAAAAACCAGGAAGAGATTTTTGATTTTCATCTCCGCTAAGTTGGGTCCAAATTAAACGACATATTCTAATACAACAGGAGGTGGCGAAAGAAATTGACTAAATTTGTTTGTGTTGTCATATTTTATTCTTTCATTCAAGAGAAAACGACTAGGCCAATATGTATGTATCTGGGGAAAGTAAAAACTAGAAAGAGAAATTTGATTTTATCTCCTTTAAGTTGTATCTAAGTTAAACGTTATATTCTAATACAACAGAAGGTGGAGAAGCTACAGTGCTGATTTGCATTCATGGGAACTCCCTTGAAAACCCAACAAGTGTGTAGATTTTGATAATGTCCAAACTAAGCAACCCTAAATTCTTAGCATATCCCAGTGCGGTTTCAAGGCCGACAAAGTAGCAAAAAGAATAGTGCTTATTTCAATTCATGGCGTATATGCTGGCAACCCTAGAGTTGCCGTCGTATATGCCATTGCAATAACAGTAGTATTGCATACCAAAAACTGATAAGTTAGCATAAATAACAGTGTTCCTTTTGGAATTCGCATGTCAATTCCCTACTCCACGAAGAGGGAAGCCATTAATTTGTGGGACAAGGACAGATCAAGGAGGCATATAGCCAAGCAACTTGAGTTATGTAAACTTCCAGGGACCTTTTGTGCCACACACTTGTTCTCATTCTGTCGGGATATATATATATATATATATATATATATATATATGTAGTTGCCTGTCCAGATGAAAGGAACAAACAAAAGGTTTAATTGCTTTGGAGAATTTAGTACTTCTTCAATGGCTGATCTATATATCAAATCTCATCACAAACAATAGTATTTAAGTAATCAATTATTAGTAGATTATGAATCTCGTTAAGAGACGACAATTTAGCCCAGGAAACCCAACCTTCAGTTCTACTATTTTTCAAATGAAAAGTGAATTTTCCAATAGAAACACGAACGAGAATAAAAATAATTAAAATTTTTATAATTGATGATAAGGCAAAAATAATTTCTAGATTGGTTCTCTCTTTACATATTTTTTAATTTCTTAAATATTAAATTAAATATAACAAATATAAAAGAGAAAAATCAAAGAAATTTTCTCTATAGGGATGAAAAGGGAAAAAGAAAGAAAACTTTTCTATAAAAAAGGGATAAAGATAGGATGATAATGGAGACGGCGATTAAGGTATTCAGACCGTGTTTGTTCTCTCATTATAATAAAATTTTTAGGGGATTGTTTTAGTCCAATCAAAAGATTTTCATACTATAAAGAAACAGTTGACTATGTAGGTTGGAAGCCACGGGATTAACTATAAGACATTCAATATTTTGTGATTCAAAACATGAAAAATTCGCCAGAGTGACGGACTCTATTAGTGACAGCATATCAACAACAGGCATTCTTGCTGTGAAATCTAATAGGCTCGTGAAAAAGGTGACTCACTTACAACGACCTTTTGCTTTGAAGTTCGAGTGGGTTGCTGTGTCCGATAGCTTTCTTCATCACTGTTTGCGTATAAGGTTCCCCATTGATGTGAAAACACTAAGAAAATTTTGATTTAATACGACAGATCGCAAGTTTTTACTATTGAAAATAAATAGTTAATTATGTGACCTTGGAAATTATGCAATTAATGATTAATAAAAAGACCAATATCTTTTGTCAAATTCAAAACATGAAAATATGTGACTGGACGCTTTTAGTGCCAGCATATGATGTGTAATCTGATAGGCTCCTTGGAAAGGCGCCTCCCTTATGATGATCTTTTGCTTTGAAGGGCGGTTGTATTCTAGCACTTAATTCTTCATCACTGTTTGTGTATAGGGTTCTCCGTTGATGTAAAAACACTAACAAAAAAAAAATGAATTTATAGGCAAATGGGTGGAGCATAAGACAGATACATTAGTGCATGCATGTTCATTACAAGAAAGCAATTATACCTTTTTACAATAATTATTTCTTGAACTTCAACTCTCCGGCTTTCTCGATCATATTCTAAAGCTTTTTATTATTAACCGCTACTTCTAAGATTAATTATCCTAGACGTTTCTGATCACATTATCTTCTTGAGCTTCCTCCATCTGAACCAATTCATTTTCGTCTCCTTCAAGATTGATGCACTTGTACCATCTAGCGCAAAACAAGTAAATCACAAAATCAACAGCCGTAAGCGCTGCAATAAGGAAGTAAAATCTATCCATATGGCCGGAGTTCAAGTCATCCGGAATCCACCCGGGGTTGCTGCTCCTGGCTGTGATCCCCATCACCATGTTGACCAGCAAGCTGCTTACGAAATTCCCAAGCGAAATTGACGCCATGCACAGTGAACTCCCGAAGGATTTGATCCCATCCGGCGCTTGTCCATTGAAGAATTCCAACTGCCCCACGTACATGAAAACTTCTGATGCACCAACAAGAATATACTGAGGAATTTGCCAGAATATGCTCAATGAACTTTTTTTTTCTCCTGGAGTCACATATTTGAGCCTTTGAATTTCGGTAACCCCGGCTGCAAGCATCGCCAGCATCCCAATGATGAGTCCTATTCCCATTCTTTGAAGCTCGGTGAGTCCTCGAGGGTTTCCGCTGAGTTTTCCACTGACAGGGACGAGAATATGGCAGTAGATGCCAGTGGAGATGAGGACGCTGCAGATGTCGAAGGCAGACATGCTTGCAGCAGGGAGGTGGAAATTTCTGACGTCGGAGTTCATTACATCGCCTTGTTCAACAAAGAGGGAAGCCATTTGCGTGAAAACTACGGAGTAAATTATGGTGCAGAGCCAAATGGGTAGCATTTTCAGAACACATTTGGCTTCTTCAACTTGAGATACAGTGCAAAGTCTCCATGGATCAATTGGTCCTTGGAGATCATTCTCTGTTATCGTCGCTGCCTTGTCTAAAAACCTGACCAGAATTTTGACATAGAATTAACTGTTAGGTATTTGATATCCATTATCCTCTCGTGGCTTATTTCTGATTTTATCATTAAAAAATAAAAAAATTCAGGAACTGTACAATCTCAGAGTATATATGCAAATGTGAAATTTCTCTACTTACTCAAAGTCTTCACTGTGAAGAATTTTTCTACTTCCTTGGATGGCAGAGTCTGGCCCTGCAACTTCATACAATTCATTATGATCAGCAGCAGGGACATTCCATTTCCTCGCCGCAGCGAGGAACACCTGAGCAACGCGAGGCAATGGATTGCCACACGCCTTTAGATACCGGTAACCGGAGCTCCCCATCAAGTATGAAACGAGAGCTATGACTGCAGAAGCCAAGGAAGCAATGAACCCAAGAGTCCATTTCCCTGAATCTTCAAAATACACCAAAATAGTGTTTGAAAATAGAGAACCAACATTCAATGCAAAGTAAAAGTAGCAAAAGAAAGCGGCCTTTGATTCCTTTTCTTTAGGGTTTGATTCATCAAATTGGTCAGCACCAAAAGTTGCTATTGTGGGCTGATGTCCACCATAACCCAAAGCTACCAAATATATTGACAAATAGAAAACACCAGCATGGATCGATGAAACTGGCGTGCAAGCTATCTCGCCGTCGCCGCAACCTTGTGGCTTGAGCAAGAAGAAAGAAGATGCCGATAGCAAAGCAAGACCCTGATTAAGATACATAAATTTATCAGTAAATTAACAGATATATACGTTAAACGATAAAAATTTCCAATTCTAGATGCCAACATACCAAAACAAAAATGATCTGAAAGACTGTGCAAGTCAAGTAACGACCCCAATAAGAATCGCTTAAAAATGCACCTATAAGGGAACACATGTAAACAGTTCCAGTCCACTTGCTGACATTATTCGCAGCATCGGCATTCTCTTGACCAAGAACTCTAGTCAAAAAGAGAACCAAGTTGACACCAACACCAAAGAAGGCTAGAGTTGCCAAGCCTTGATTAGCTGCACCAAGTAAAATTCAATCAAATGGAATGAGTTTCTGCATTAATTGTGACCATAACGAAGGTAAGTGATTTTAATTGGAAAGTGCTTTCCTTAAAAGTGCTTACCAAGCAAAAGGATTGCATATTTCCACCCTCCTCTTCTCTTCTTGATAAGGGTTTTCTTACCTGTGCCAGAAGTTATGTGCTTTTCATCTTCAAAGCTGCTTTTGTCCGCAGCTTCTGTGTTAACATTTTCTTCTGTTTTTGTCACCTGTTTTTATTATTTAAAAAAAATAGTTCACTAATTTGAATGATAATTACATTTTAAACAATTTTATGCTAATTTCTGATTTGTAGTTAATTAATTAATCAATTACTAACCCTTAGGGCAGCATGAAGGGTGGTGACACCGAAGGAATCCATAGAAGCCATTGTCCGTGTTCTCTGCAAATAAAAAAGTATTAATTAACCAAAGTCCATATAACTATCATGTCTTGTTGATTTAAATTGAAATAGCCATTTCAGCTTTAAATTAACCATCACATTCAAATAGCCGAAAATCAGCCAAAATCAATCAAAATCCAAAAAGAAAAAAAAAAATATAACTCCAGTTATATTTAACTCTAAGTCCTGTTAGTTATTTTTTAAAAATAACTAGAGATTAAATAATATAAGAAAAAAAAAAAGAAAAGGAACAAAACATAAAGCATATTAATAACCAAGATGATAAATAACTTAATACAATCAAACACATAATATATGCTTATGTATTTTTATTATAAAAACCTCGACAAAGCAAGGAGATTATTAAGAAAAAGTAAAACAAAGAGATAAAAACTTACAAAGAGATGAATAATGAGTTTTGTGGGCGATGAAAAATGGAGAGTGAGAGTTCAAATATATAGAGAAGGAGAGGGAAGCGGGTCATTTTCAAACAAACTTTATATTGGTCATTTTAGAAAATTTTCTAAAAGAAAATTGAATTCGGAAGAGTGTGAGCCACAAGCTTGGTCATTTCTTGCCTAAATATAGTGGGACTTTATTTTCATATGAAAATGATGTCTTTACCCAAATTTCTAGGCTTTTTCAAATTCTGATAATCTCTCTTAAATATCACCCTTTTGCAAACTTATAAAATTCATCACTAAGCATTAGAAACAGTATGAAACAGTATTCTTCAAATCACATCTGTATTTTCTTTTAAATCCATAACAATCAAAGGACAGAAATTAGTATTAAAATAGAAAGATTGTTAATTAAAAGCTCTTCTAATAACCTACATGAATGCAATAACTTCGTAAGAATTCTATTTTGGGTTACATGTTACTTTTATTGATAAGTGTAGTTAGTTATCACTATAATAATATAAAAATGTTATAGTATATATCTTCGCGGAGCAGCCAAACAAGAAAAAACTTACCTACATGAAACATTTCAAATTTCTTTCTTAGATGCGTTACAAGATTTGTATATGATGTGAAAGGTTCATGTTCCTTAAAATTTATAATAATATA
The DNA here is from genome assembly GCA_026122585.1 of Anacardium occidentale. NCBI lineage: Eukaryota > Viridiplantae > Streptophyta > Magnoliopsida > Sapindales > Anacardiaceae > Anacardium > Anacardium occidentale. The sequence goes on along the minus strand of JAJEJH010000037.1, from coordinate 504,109 downwards.
CAATATAAGAGAAATAATTGTAACTGTCAAATTAAAGACATCCTATTATATTATTGACAAGCATAGTGGCATACTAAGTATTCAGACTTGTAAATATCAAAAGAAGCCGAAATTACTGAACACCCAAAAATATCAGTAGAAGCTGAAACCCACAAAAAAAATCTCAAAGATAATGCAAGAAATAGAAGATATAGCAGCAACAAAGAATGAGGAACATTGAGAAAGTAAATTAAACAAAACCCTAATTGATTAGGAAGTGCTACGAGCCTTTTATAGAGCTTGGTGACCAAGAAACTAGAATTTTGAAGCTCTGGGGAAGGCGAAGACCGAGTGTCAACGATTTCAATCGGCAAACTAGGCCCGAAAATCACTAGGGTCGCCGGAAAATAACAAGAAAATAAATGAAATACTTTTGTCATTTATTGTTGAAATTTTGATCAAGAAATTTGCTCTAAACAGCAACTCAAGAATATGCCCTAAATCGTCCCTGCTAGAAGCTGACAAAAACAGGCGATCTCATGATGAATAAATGAAGCACATTAAAATATAATTACAAGCCTACGAAATATTGAGAAAATTTCAGAAAATAGATTTGATTTGGAGAACAGGGGTAAGTGAAAAATAGCGCTAGATAAAAAGAAAGTTGCATCTTGCATGGATTATTTATATGATAAAGAGGGTGAGAATTATAAGCAGTTTGTTACGAAGATAAGTTCTCAATAGTGAAAGTCCTAGTTTTACTCCATCAAAAATTAGGGGATTTTGACCATTTATTTGGTCTTTATTTTAACTTTTAATTAATTCACATAATTATTTTTTAATAGTACTATCAATGCAAACTCTTACATGCAATCTGACTTGATACCTTGATTCGTATGAGAGGGGTTTCTAATATTTACTGTTAATTTTCTTTTTTATATATTTCATTGATAATTATGAGTGAATGATATCGTAGTAGCTGTTCAAGGTCGTCTTTGCTCCTAAAGAAAGATATTGAGAGGAGAAGAGAGAAGAGAATGTCAAAAGAGATTTTCTTTCGTTTAATACCCAAAAAATTATACATACTGATTTCTTTATGCTTAACCAACGATTGTCATACACAGAAACAACAAAAAAAATATATACAAACTTCCTAACAACTCTCGAGACAGTCACACAAATTCACGTCAATTTTCTTGCTCTTGTTCAACTGCTTCCCATTTTATATTCTTCTAACCAAACAGGAGGTTTTCTAACCCTCACACTTTCGGGGCTTGATTCTGAATTAAGGCTAGATTCAAGCCGAGTCAAATGCAAACATATAATGTTCATGTTCGGGTTTTTTTTGTTATGATTTGATTCATATCCGGGTTCGCGTTCACCAAATTTTTTTGTAACAAAGTTTGGATTCATATTCAGTTTATATAGTTTAGTTTGCGTTTGATTCGTATTTATATTCATATTCGTTTTCTATTCGTATAATTTGTATTTATATTTTTTTTAATTATTATAATTAATAAAATTTAATTAAAAAAAATTTAATTTAAGTTCAAATTCGTATTCATATTTGATTCGTACAGTTCGTATTCAAATTCATACTCGTTGATGTTCAAAACCATAGTTCGTGTTTAGATTTAAACAATTCGTTTCGAGCTTGTTTAAACCGAATTAAAAAATGAATCTGAATATATTCGATTCTAATTTAACCCTATTCGGAATGAATTTATTTCATTTGTGTTTGTCTCATTTTCGCTACTGTTTAATTTCTCAACCCACTCAATTCATTTAGTAGCTTCTTGGCATAAATCTGTAAAATTAGGCACATGAATTTAGACAAATAATCAATTTGAGAATAACCCTAATTTGCTCAAACTTTATCCCAGGAAATTTAAAGTATCAATCATCATAAAGTTAAATAATTGAGAAGCTATACTTAATTCCATAATGACTAAATTGATTATGCTTTGGGACTCTGAATTAATGTACTTGAAACTTTTAAGCTTATGTGTTTCTCCTTTTTTTCGTTTTCTGTCATGCGTAAGTTTTATTAAATAAAAATAACTCATCATATACTTTAAATAAAAGTGAACATTATCAATTACATCCCATCAAAGTGTAATGTATTATTAAATTCTTCTAACTTGACTAATAATATTTTAATCCATAATTAATGATTAAACATATACTTTATGTTAATTATATATAGACCACATTAATGAAAATACTCTTATATTCTCCCACTTGGTCTATAGTATTATTAAACAATTTATGATTTGATAATAAAACATAATTTGCAAAATAAAGCCAAAGTTTTTCTTAAATCAATTAACATTAATCATCATTAAGTAAAAATTTATAAGGATTATACTGATCATATATCATTAAATCGATATAGTTCTTTCTGTGTATCACTGTATAAATCCTATACTTAACATGATCTATGATTAACCATATCATAATGGTCTAACAATAATGTCTTTGTTAAAAACATATCCTCTTAACATCCTTATAAAATATTTATTCTATAATGTATATACATAACAACATAATAACATGAACGAATTGCAGTCATGAGATTTGTGCTAATGTGTCAATTGACACTATTTGTTTCTGAATTTCTTCTTTAATGACAAAGTGTTTCAATCTATATGTTTAGCACCATTAGAATACTTGTTATTTTTGGAGAAGAAAACTAAGTTCTGTATACTTAAAAGTAGCTTAAAGTGGCTTAAAATTGCATTAGAATTGTTTTTGTGCTTTTCTCACAAACGTGAGTTATTCAACACATGGGCGTGTAAGAAGACATACAAGACTGTGTGTGAGTCGTGCTCTCAATCATGCTAGCTTGTGAAATTCTATTATGAAATGTTGGCTTACAACATAACCATGTGATGTGAGACACACAAGCATGCATGAACACATCAGATCATGTCCCACACTTGTATGGGCGTATGACAGCACATACGATACTTTTGTGTTTTGTTTACATGGGCGTGTAGAATTGGGAATAGGTATACAGTTATGTGCTCAGTCACACAGGTATGTGTTTGGGTTTTCCAAGGATGCACAACTACCATGCAAAGCCATATTAATGTAGAAATGAGACCACATGATTGTGCACCTACATGTACACGATCGTGTTCTCAACTCAATTCTGTAAATGCCCTTCTAAAAACTCAAAAATCCTAACCATTTCCATACAAACATTCCCCATTCTCAATCAATCATCAATATAACTCCGGGCCTCAACAAGCATCAATATATATGTAGTGTACCCCACCACAAGTTGTTGTACACTATGTATAATTAATAATAATTATATTAATAATAGACATGTAACAGGAGGCCCTACAGTAAAAGCTGTTGTTGAATTAAAAACTTTCATGCGGATGCTACAAATATCCATCATTAATGATAATGATAAGAAAACACTGCTCATGCATTAAAAAATTCCTAGGTTATTCATTTATAAAACATGTTATTCATACAATATATACTAATAATATAATACACTCATATGCATGATCAAAACCATACAAAAACATATGAGCAATAACATGTTATTTGTTGTCAAGTCGTATCACAAAAATCTGACAACCTTCTTGCCTCTAACTCAGCCATAAGAATCATTGACCTAAAAAAAAAAGAAACAAAAAAGAAGGACGAGTGATAAAATCACTCAGCAAGTGTTTCATATCTCTAATATAAATAGGTTTCAAGCTTTATCTAATTTCGTGACTTGTCACGTTATTTTTCACTTTAATATCTTCTTTATTCTTTATTTCTGAAATATTTCTATTTTCTATAGGGTTTCTTGTTTTTATCTGCTTTGTTTCTCATAAAATATGGCAGATGACATGATATACATACTCTGATGACATGTCAATGTTGAAAACTATAAAATTTGTCCTCAGACCTATTTTTTGAAAACTCTTTCTGAAATAAAAACTATAATCTGAAAATTATATATATATACACACACACACATATATAGTATATGCTAAAAAATTGAATAAAAAAATAGTGTATCTAAAAATATCTATTATATTGGCTAGACTGATGAATATAGAGATTTGACACCTTGATCATGTGAGTTTAATCTGACTAAAATCTACTGATGTACAATCAGTACTCTCTTTAACGAATTTGGTCAATAATCATGTTTTTCTAACAGACACTAATTTTCTTCTCTAACAGATGTACGAACCCACTGGCACCCCCTTGTACCCACCGCTAATTGATGTCTAAAATATCGTATATCTATACTTTTAAAACATGTTTTTAGATCTCTAGATCCGTTTTTGAAAACTCTGGTATGATATGTCGTGCTCTATATTGCTAATTATACATGATATGTAGTTTTATCTTGATATCAATGAGTTTTGTATGCTTAGAAATGGTTTAAAGTGGCTTAACATTTCTTTAAGATTGTTTTTATGCTTTTCTTAAGGTGTGCGGGCATGTGTTACTTGGCAAACGGGTATGTAAGAAGGCACACGAGATCGTGTCTCGGTTGTGCTAGCTTCTAGAATAAATTTATGGAACTTTGACTAGTCACATGAGCATGTAGTGTGAACACACAAGCGCGCATCAAGGCATAAGGTTGTGTTCTACACTTGCACGAGTGTGTAGTTGCTATCTAATACTCTCGTATCTTGCTTACACAAGCGTATAAAATTGGGATTGAACACATAGGTGTGTGTCATAGAACTACCATGCAAGGTTGTCTTCATGTAAAAATAAGGCTACACAAGCGTACACTTGTGAGTATCTCTACACTTGCTCATCTGTAAACCGATAAATCCTAACCATTTCTCATCTAAATAGTTTCCAACTCAAAATCCAGCATCATATCATTCAAGGTCTTAATAGACATCAATATATTCATCAAAATCTTATCACAGTCACACCACATCTCACAAACAAAGCATGAAACACATGTATACAAACATAAACACACATTATCATGAAATTAGCCACTTAATCAGTTTCTAAATCATCATTCACACGTTTCAAAAATCAAGCAAGCAAGAAACCATATCAAAACTCAACTAAGAGAAGAAACATGTTATGAAACAAGGTGAAAGAGGTAAGGGAACATTACCTCTAGCTATAACTATTGAATCTCTCTCTCTCTCTCTCTTTAGGGATCTCTAGATCTCTAATCTAAAACTGGGCTACTGATGGATCTCTCTCTGCTTTTCTAGGGTTCACTACGAAATGAAGAAGAAAAAGAAAAAGATGATGATGATGATGATGATGATGATAAAAGCTGGGAACAATACAAAAACTGAAAAATAAAACATATATATGACTGAATAACATGATGCATGATCATCTGCCTAAGGCACACAATCGTGTGTCTCATAGAAATTTCAATTTCCTTGCTTTTTGTGTTATACATGGAATATTCTCTCAAAAATACTGATGTACAAGCCACATATAGCTTTTAAATGACTATTTTACCTTTGAACCCTAGGTAAGAAACTGTTCAACCCATAACTGATAATCTGGTTAGAGACCCAAAAGCACTGAGAGAGAGAGATTCAGACGTAATAGCGAGAGGTAAGTATTTTCTTACCTCTTTCATTTGGATTTTCGCATGATTTGCTATTTGAGTTCTTCTTATGTGTTTATTGCATGTTGGAAATGTATTTGAATGCACTTTGATGTCAAGAATAATGCTTTGGATGATGATTCATGGTTTGTGTTGAGAAATGTTTGAGATTATGTGTTTGGGTATGTATTTGTGAGAAAAGATGAGATTTTTACATGTTTTATGATGAATAAGTGGAATGAGCATGCCTATAAGATGATATAGTTGAAATATGTATGCTTGACTAAGTTTTGGTTGAGATTGGAAAAGATTTTAGTGCGATTTTTAGGTTTTTAGATGCTTTCTATAGGTTCCAGATTGAGCACATGATCGTGTACTTGAGGGTGCACGCCCGTGTGGCCCTATTTCTATATGAGCACAGCCTTGTATGGCACCCGTACGTGTATAAAAATCTAGACACATACCCGTGTAGTCGATGCATATACTCATGTACGTGATCCCAATTCTACATGCTTGTGTAGGTAAGACACAGATGGTGTTGAGGTAGCTGCATACTTGTACAATATGATACACGACCTTATGCCTCAAATGTACACCCGTGTATTCATACCACACGTCTGTGTCGCCAGCCAAAGTTTCATGACTATTTTCAGAAGCTAGCACGACCAAGGGCATGACTTGAGCACAACCCTGTGTGTCGAGCATAGCAGGCTCGTGCGCCTTGAGAAAATGAGAGAAACGGTTCCAAAGCATAATTAAAGCAAAGATAAGAATACTTAAGCAACTTTAAGTCATTCCTAAGCATGAAGAATAATGAGATATAACAACATATCAAGCATGATTATTAAAACATTGAGCACGACATGTCATATGAGATATTTTCATAAACGAATCTAAGGATCAAAGAATATGATTATAGAGGTATAGATGTACGATGTTCCAGATGTCAGTTAGGGGTGGATACGAAGGGGCACCTATAAGTTCGTATGCCCACTAGAAAGGTAAACCATCATCTGCTAAAGAGGACATGATCGTACACAAGTAATTTCATCATAGGTTTGAGCTCATACGACCAAGATACCAAATCTCTGTATTCATCAATCTAATTACCATAACAGAGATATTTTCAAATATAGTACTTTCTGATACATATTTCAGCTTATACTATATATATATGAGGATCTTTGGATCAAAGTTTTTATATCAGAAAGAGTTTTCAGAAAATAAAGAGTTTTCAGAAAATCAAGCTCAAGGGAAAGTTTTGTGATTAATGGGTATTCAAATGACATTAGAGCATGCATATCATGTCATGTATAACATTCATGAGAATGAGACAGAGAAAGACAAGAACATTCATGAAAACATAATGAGATAAGAAAGTAAAGAAGAACGAGATAAGAGAACTAAGAAAACAAAGAACAATGTCACATAAGACTTGAAAGTAGCTTATGCTCGAAACCTATTGGTGTTAGAGATATGAAATGAATACTGAGTGATTTTGCCACTCACTCATTTCCCTTCATTTCTCTTTTGCAGGTCAGTGAGTTAAGAATTGAGCAGTAGCGATGCAACTGTCAGATTTTGGGGACATAGCTCGATGGCTAGTAGCATGTTTGACTCACATGCTATATTCCTCATATATATGTGTGTATATGATATTATAATATACACTGTATAGATGTTATATTTTATACATGAGTAGCTTGGGAATTTCAGAAAGAGTTAATTATTTTTTATTTTATTATAGCATTTTATTTCTAGCTTCCGTATAATTAAAAGAAGTTATGATTTTGAAAATATGAGCAGTAGTTAGTTTTCTTTTACTGTGGGGATTTCCATCGCAGGCATATTCTTAGATTTTATGTAAAATATATATGTATATATATTTTAAATTATTGTGCACAGTAGACCTGTGACAGGGGTCACTACAACTTGGTAGACCATAAAACTTATATTAGTGGTCATTTTTTAAATCATACATTAGAAATGTATCTTGTTGTGTTTCCCTATTGTAAAAAATATCATGTAATACTTTGAAACTCACATCATTTTTGTGTAACAACATCACGAATACTATAATTTTGAATATCCATGAAAGGAAAAGGAATAAAATGCAATGAATTAGGAATATGAATATTTACTAGAGTTGTGCCACGATGAACCAAACTTTCAAGTCCTACACAAAACTTGACTTCCTCATTCTGATACACCTCATATTATGAACATTAACTAGACTTTTCTCAATATTTTTTATTGTATCAAACTTAAGATCTTTCACTACAATATCAACCATCTCATCGCTTTGATCAAATGCACCATTATTCGATACTCTATCCAATTTCAACCATGTACCCATTCCTTAGTAATTACACACAAGTATACACCATCCTTAAAATCCTTGTTAACAACATTAACATTTGCATTATGCTTATATCTTTTTCAGGGCCATATTGTGGCTATACCCTTCCTATATTGACAAGCTTAGCAAAATCAACCTCATTGGTTATCGTGTATAGATCCTTTGTATGTTGTTCCTTAAGTTGCTCTTCTTGAAAGTTGGTTCTTTTTGCTTTACGACTCATTGTCACATAAAAAGGTGTCATTTGTCTGTTTCTTCCTTTAGATAATGCCTTCAAAGCATGAATGTCATGATCATTTGAAATCTCATAAGACAATCGACTTAGTGAGCTTTTAACATTCATATATATATATAGATATAAGTATACCTTCAATTAATTCTCAGGCGAGAGCTCAAAACCCCAATCAGTCTTTCATAATTAGTTTTTGAGTAAATAACTAATAGTCTTTCATCCCTACCATCATATCTCCTAGTGTTGCCCTCTATATCCAATCATAAATATTATTTTAATCATTTTTTTAAATGAAAAATTTTTGTGATTAGAGAAATACATTTGATAAAAGCAATATTTTGAAGCAATAAAACAACTTCGGATATCCACTGCCCTCCATAAGATAAAAATTATGTTTCTAAATATCATGAAAACCCCCTACATTCTAGTATATTTCAAAATATACCAATAAATTCAAAATTTTGATTTTTAAAAACGTCCGCCCACCATCCTATTGTTCTTGGAAAAAACACAGTCTTCTTTTTTCCAACAATTTGATCACAAAAACTTAGTATACTTTCAATCTAATGCAAGTTTATGTAAATATACAATTCTTATAACTAAATTAATTTCGAAACAACAAGAAGAACAACCAAAATTTTATCACTACATGATAAAATCTTAAAATTTTAGTTTCTAAGTCTTCAAACACAATAACAAACAATATAATGAAATGTTGCTTACTTGAATTAAGATGTTTTTGATATAACAACTCTTTAATTTTAAAGTGATTTGTAAATGAAAATGTGGATGAAAACAAGTTAGAGAGGCTAGGGTTTTTAAGATTAAGAATATGGGTAAAACATGTATTAAGTTAGAGTCTTCACTACAATTTTAAAATTCAAAAAAAAAAAAATGTTAAAAATATATATCTATGAAATCCTAGGAACCCTAATATGAGCTAGATTTTATTTTAAAATTTCTTAAACTAAAAGTCAATATACCTAATTTAAAGAAGAAAAGATAAAAGAATTTTACAAAATTAGAATTATATGCACTTAACTGCAACAATATATCAGAATTTCTTTTATGTATTAAAAAGAGGATTTTGTTTTCAGTTTATGATACAACAACATTTTTTAACCTTTTTCTCTTATTAACTGAATGAAAGTGTTTTTAATAGTAATTTTGTTTCAATTTCTGTTGTCAGTTTTAAACATTAAACTTTGTTTTTTTGTTTTGAACTCTCCACCTTCAAAATAGAAACGCGTTACCATTTTCATGCAACAAAAACTAATTATGTTGGTTGCTTCGAACTCTCCACCTTCCAAATAGAAACACATGACCATTTTCATGCAACAAAAAACTATCTTCTGATTACCAGATTTCAAAAAGTTTTATAATTCTTTCATGCTCTTTCTCTTTATATAAAATCATCTTGCCTTTGCTTCACTTCGACTCTTCATCTCTATTGTCACTTGTTTATTCAAATAATCAAACCATTATTGTATTCTATCTCTTCGATATTCTTTCAATGGAAGAAGATGCATCAAGCATGGTTTCAAATGCAAAAATGTACGTGAACGGTGAATCTTTGGATTCAAACGGCAACTCAGATATAAGTTTGCCGCCTTGCAAGCGCCTGAAATACGACCTCTACCATCATCAGCAGCATCAGACTCAGAATCATGACAGGAATGATAATAACAATAACAATAATAATAATAATAACAAAATGTCAGCGCTGAAATTTAAAGGAGTTGTGCCACAGCAAAATGGGCATTGGGGAGCACAAATTTATGCTAAAAACCAAAGAATTTGGCTAGGAACATTCAAATCAGAGAAAGAAGCGGCAATGGCATATGACAGTGCGGCAATCAAGATTCGCGGGGGCGATTCGCACCGAAATTTCGCGTGGACGGAGAGCAACAATCAGGAACCGAATTTTCAAGAACAATTCACCACAGAAGCGGTTTTAAACATGATTAAAGATGGGACATACCAACCGAAATTTGCTGATTTTCTCCGAATTCAATCTCAAAGAGAAGATGAAAATGACACTGATGGTGGAAATACAAGTCTCAACCAAATAATGGCACATGGAGATGAACAATTCTCTTGTAGAAAATTATTTCAGAAGGAATTGACTCCAAGTGATGTTGGTAAGCTAAATAGACTTGTGATTCCAAAGCAATATGCAGTGAAATATTTCCCATATATTAATGAAATTTTAGAAGAAAATAATACCCTAAATGGAGGGGTTGATGATGTTGAATTAGGGTTTTTTGATAAACACATGAGGCCATGGAATTTCAGGTATTGTTTTTGGAGGAGCAGCCAGAGTTTTGTATTTACAAGAGGGTGGAATAGATTTGTGAAGGAGAAAGAATTGAAGGAAAAAGATATAATTACATTCTATTACTGTGAGTGCACAAATAATACCAAGGAAAAAGAAGGGCAATATTTCTTTTTAATTGATGTGATACAACACAGTGAATTAGGGCTTGAAACTCAACAACAATTGGAGCAAAACAGTAATCCCAGCTATAATTCGAAGATAGAACTGAGAGATTATGATCATGAGAAGAAGAAGAAGGAGAATAAAGTTTCAAATTTGGATGTTCATGTGAGTAAAGGGTTTAGGCTTTTTGGTGTACATATTAGGAAATGATTAATCAATTAATTAATCTTAGTTAATTATCGACTTGACTAATTATTTTTAGAGCTTTATCATACAGTCATGCATGCCATGCATGAGGAAGATAGAGCTTAATGGTTTTTATTTCTTTATTTATCATTTATTTGGGGGGTTGAAGAAGATCAAGTATTTGAAATTTTTTTATTATGTGGCTAATTCACTGAGCCAACAAGAGTTAGGATTTTGTTCTAACTGATTACAACTGATCTTAGTTGTACTTGTTCATTATTGTAACTACGATTTTTAATTAATTTTATCAATGTAATTAAATTCTTTTATGTTATTTTTTTAATCATTTTAAAGTTATATACATATTATAATTCATTCATTCAGAATGGCTGCTTTTTGTTTCTTAGTTTAATAATAAGAAACAAACCTCCTTTACCATGAACTACTTTAGTTTATGCATTGGTTAAATATTAATTTAATGAGAAATAACAATTATTTTACCACTACTTAATATTTATTTAATAATGAGAGATTATGACTGAAATATTTTTCTACTAAAACCAGATCAAGAAATTACAATATTTTGTTGAATATGTGCTCCGGTACTGAAAATCATAGAACGAGAGATTGAAAACTTAGAGAGAGAGAACCACAGAATAGCGGAGGTTAAAGGTAGAAGAAGAACAGTATTCATATGCCATGCATTCTTTACAACGGAATTTTTATGGTACTGCTGACCGTGCATAACTAACGCCACAACAGTTTCTTCTTTGATTATTTAAACGACAACTAATGCTCTTAAAATGACTTTACTTCTTATCAATTAAAACATTTCCAAAACGATGCGCATAACACCTTCCACGCGACATCGTTCCTCCTTCAGTGATGCAGTACGTTTTGCGTATCTTCCGACGTTGCCTTGTGACATCGCATGAGAGTTTAAGCATCGATTCAAATTTGTATCATCACCCACCCCTATCACTATAATAGGGCTTTTATTAATATTTTTATTAATATTTAGTGATATTTTTAAACGTCATTAAAATATATATCAATTTTTGCATAAACGTCATTAAATTCTATATTGGTATATTTTTATCAATATTTATAACAAACGCCAGTATATATTAAACGAAGCACCCCTAAAGGTTGGAATTTTACCAACATTTTTTTTAATCTTTATTGATGTTTATAAGTGTCAATAAAACCCTAATTTCCATCGAAAATATTTTTTTATTACTATTCGGGCTAAATTTATCAATGTTTATTACATTTTTTCCCAATGTTTATTTATGTTTTACCGGCGTTTGTTGGAACTTTCTTTGGCGTTTTTTGTAACTTTTTACAGGCATTTGCAAATATCAGTGAAAACTGATTGTCACAAAACTTAAATTCCTACTATAGTTCACGTCAAAATTATACCGACATTTTTTTTTATGAATTTTACTAAAATTTCTTTGACTTACATTAGCATTTTGTATGACTTTTACTACATTTTTATTTGCTTTTACTACATTTTTTTGTTACTTTTAACAGTTTTTTTTTTATCTCAATCATACTTTTTTAATTAAATATATTGAGTTTTTTTTGTTATTTTCTCTCGTTTTTTTTCTTATTTTTGAATATGAATTAAAACCTATTATTTTTTGTATTCATGAAATATTTCCTACAATTGATAAACCTTTGAATTCTTACATATACAGTTCAAATATAACTTAACAATAAATATATCATTTATTAAGAAATAAATATTCCACAAAGTACTTACATTGTACAAAAGTATCAATTCCATTTTTATGTGTTTAATATAATTCAACAATGTTTAATAGGACTAACATAATGCAAATACTGAGTGCAAGCTTCCTTAAAATTTGTCATTCCTTAATGATTATGGAGGTAAAATGAAAAACATCCCTATCTAGAAAAAAAAAAAAAAAGGATGTCAAAAGAATAAATCAACCTCACATTAAATATAACAAATACAATAATCAATCAACATCAATGTAGCGACCCCCGCCTCAGGTCATTGTACGCTACGAAAATATACTGTAAATCATAAATAAAATATACTTGTGACAGGAATCTCCACAGTAAAAAGACTGTTGTTGCCGCTGAATTAAAAATTTTTTATAAAAGAAAGCTGTAAATATAATTTACTATGATAGTAAATTAAAAATATTGAAATATATGCGTAAAAGCCCCAGGCTACTCATGTATAAAACATACTGCTCATACAATGTATATAAAAATATAATACACACATATATACATGAGAAATAAGAAAAAAACATGCGAGCCAAACATGCTATCTGCTGCCAAACCATATCCTCAAAATCTCACAACTGTCTTGCTCCTACTTAACCCTCTCTACTCACTGACCTGCAAAAAGAAAACAAGAAAGAAGGAGTGAGTGATAAGGTCACTCAACAAGCGTTTCCTAACTCAAACACTCGCAGGTCCTACACTTAGCTGGTTACGTGACTTGTCACGTAGAAGTTCTGCGTTACTATTTTCTTATTTCTGATTCTCTTTATATTTTGAAATGCATCTGTTTTCTGTATTATTTTTTGTCTTATTCTATTATGTTTTTCATGAGATGTTGAATATGACATAAAATGTATATGCTGATGTCATGTGTATGCTGAAAAGCTATAAAACTTGCTCTTCGGCCTAATTTTTTGAAAAACTTTCTTTTCTGAAAACTCTTTCTGATAATAAAAGTTGTGATCCGAAGATCTTAAATATATACATATAGTATAAGCTGAAAACTGTATCAAAAAATACTGTATATGAAAATATCTGCTATGTTAGTCAGACTGATGAATACATGGATTCAACACCCTGACCGTGTGAGCTCAAATCCTACTGAATCTACTAATGTACAACCAGCACACTCTCTAACAAGTTTGGTCAATGACCATATCTTCTCTGGGAGACGCTAATTTCCCTCTCTAGCAAGTGTATAAACTCACATGTGCCCCCTCGTATCCACCTCTAACTAATGTCTGAAATATCGTATAATTATACTTTAAAATCATACTATTAGATCCTTAGATTCATTTCTGAAACATCTTATATGACATGTCATGCTCAATACTGATAATCATGCATGATATGTTGTTTTATCATATTATTACTGAGTTCTGTGTGCTTAGATATGGCTTAGAGTGGCTTAGCTTCTCTTTTAAGTTCTTTTTTCTACTTTTCTTAAGGTGCACAGGTCTGTGTCTCTATGTGCACGGGTATGTGTCAAGGCACACGAGACCATGTCCAACTCATGTTCTTGGACGTGCTAGCTTTTGAAATCATTTTATCAAACTTTGGCTGGCCATATAGGCGTATGGTATGAATATACATGCGTGTATACAAGGCACAAGGTTGTGTCTCATACTGCACGGGTGTGTAACTATCTCACAACACTCTCGTGTCCTGCTTACACGGGCGTGTCGAATTAGGAATAGACACACAAGCGTGTACACTCTGGTACACGGGCATGTGTTTGGATTTTTATACGTACACGGGTGTCATATAAGACCGTGTTCATGTAGAAATGGGGTTACACGGGTATACATCCACGGGTACATGGTCATGTGCTCAACCCAGAATCTACAGATTACATTTGGAAACTCAGAAAATCCCACTTCAAAGTCAACCACACTTCAATCCAACAACAATACATGCTCAAAACTACTGCTAGCATGAAAATATTAACCATATCATTATCTTAATCACACCACATATCATAAATAAAGCATATAACTCATGTATACAAGAATATACACATATACACTGTAGGACCCGCTACCACGAGTACCCCTGTTGCTGAGAATTACTGTTTTTTTTATTTATTAAACTGAAAATCAGGTACCCGCGACGGGAATCCTACGAAAATAAAACTACTGCTACTAATTACACTTGCATACAAATGGAAGCCAAATCTAAAACTGAAATATACAATGAGCCCAAACTGGCTTTTCATAATTACCATTGTTCTTTACATGGTTCTGTACATCTGTAAATATACAAAATACATACAATACCTCACAGGTCCAAAACTAAAATAAAATACATGATAGAGAGTGTGTGTAGAGTCCCCTCTCGCAAGCCTCAGTCCACCTGCTCCTCGCCAGCAGCAACAAAACCTGAAAAGAAAGGGAGAAGGAAAGGGATGAGTGATAAAGATCACCCAGTAAGCATTCCTTACTTCCCTCAACCCAAGCAAGCAACAAACATGGTCATACATACCTGACCTCGGCCCTATTCATACATCTAGTCGTTTGCTAGTGCTGAATCTGATTACTGATTATCTGATTACTTACTGTTTACTGAATATCATTATTAATGCATGTCATGTCATATTGACTGAAAATAACTGAGGATGATGCATACATCTAGAAAATCTATATGTACCCGAAGGTACCTGCTATGTTGATCAAGCTGATAAACACAGGGATTCGACATCTTGGCCAAATGGGCTGAACATTCTAGCTACAGACTAGAAAGCTGAATAATATGTTGAACAGACTAACTGGTGTCAGAAAGCTGAGTCCCACAGATGCCCCCTCAAGCTCACCCAAAACTGTAACCCATACATTAGGTTCTGAGTGTTGAAAACTACTGAATTCAGATCTCTTGATCCGCTCTCAGGCTATATGTTGTGCTATGGCATGCTTATGCAACACTTCTTATCTGAATACTAGTTTACCTGGTGATTATTAGCCTTTGGATGGATTACCAAATCTTTATAATTCAATTTCTACAATTTTCTGGAAATAAAGCTGAAGCACGGGCATGCAAAGGAAAACGCACGGGCGTGCATGCATACACACAGCCATGCTGGGCACAGGCACAGGCACAGGGGCGTGTGCCCAGACACATGGGACCGTGTGTTGGTCGTGTGTATGGTCGTGCAAGGCTCTGAAAAATCTACCATTCTATGCAAGGAAGGGACACACGGCTGTGCTCCTCAGGACACACGATCGTGTCCCTTGCATTCTACCCAAATCACTTCAATTTTAACATTCATCCATCCACACGCATTCCACCATGGAAATCAACCAATTCTCTCACTAACACACTCACAATCAAGCAAGCATGCATTTTTGGTGGAAAATCATCAAACAAAGCATCATATCATCATCATGGCATCATACAAACATACACAACATGTCATAATAGCACTGGAAACGTCAGCAAACATTTCCAAGCATCAACAAACAAGCTGGGAACACAAAGAGAGAGTAAGAAACACTTACCTCTCGCCATAGAAGCTGGAAAACTGAACTCAAGCTATTCTCTCTGATCTCTTGCTGGATTGGGAGCCACTGGAAGTTGGATCTCATGTCTAGGGCTAGGAGCTGCTAAAACAAAGAAGAGATTTGGCTGAAAATGGGTGAAAAATGCATTAATCTCTCGCACTCCTTTTCTTTTCCACGTTTCGCATGATTGAAACCTCCCTAAAGGAATCATACGAAGGCCACATAGTTCTGGAAAACTTTCTAACTCACTCTTGAACTCTTCTAAACTCTCAATCTATTCCTGAATTCTATTTTTAACCCTAAAACTCTATCCCTAAGGGGTTTTCTAACCTGGGATGCTACAAAAACATGCAATTAGCCACTCAATCAACCAATAATTCATCATTTCTAAGCTCAAACATGCTGATAATACTTCAAACAAGCACACAATGATTCTTCACAACTCAAAACAACAAAACATGCTATGAACACAGTGAAAGAGGTAAGGAAACACTGACCTCTCTCTGGAAGCTTTTGGATCTCTAATTTAGAATTGAGCTACTGGGAGATCTTTCTTAACCACTTTAGGATTCATTAGAGTTGAGGGAAGAAGAAGGAGAAGCAAATGAAATAAGTTGGGAACTGCACGACTGAAGCAAATAAAAGAATATATGACTAAATGGCAAGACACACGGTCGTGTGTGCTAGGTACGCGGTCGTGTGCGTAATGGAAATCTTAATTTTTACTCACTTTCGTGCCATACACAGAATATTCTTCCAAAATATCCATGTACAAGCCATAAAAGACTTCTAAAAGACTCTTCTACCCCTGAACCATCTCAAAACTATTTTCTATCAAGAAATCTCTTTTTTACCCTTGGATTCAGAACCTAAAAAGGCAGTTATACCCTCAGGCTATTACAATCAATATCCAATTCATTATTATGTTACTCAAAACTCATATCGTATTCAACAAATATAATAATTAGCTAAAACCAATATTCAATCTAATTCTAATGGTATTCTAACTAAAACACAATAATTAGTCAACATCAACAGTTCATATAATTTATATGTTACTTAAACTCATAACTAGCACAACAAACACAATAAGCAACCTACATTAATATTCAATCCAATTCTTTGTTACTTAAAACCCACACAAAAGTTTAACAAACACAATAATCAACTAAAAACCAAATTCTAATGGTACTCTAGCTCAAACTTATGTTTCAAACATATGTAAACTCATACAAACATTTCAAACAAACTCATATTTTATCATATATAAAATTACTCATTTTCATTTGAAAATTGATAACTACTACATGGATAAGGAATTTGTCACAAACAAAAAGAACGAATATTTACAGTAATTGTCATTTAATTAATTCATTTAAATGAAAGTATTATATGAAAATATTCTAGACACATTACCTCTCCACTAGTTGGTCGATTATCTTTAGATGATAGTATACCCAAAGATGCCTTAATCGAAGATAACTGAGATCTTAATGTGTTCATATCATTACTATAACATTCATTTATTTTTTTCAATTGATCTTCTAATTGCTATACTCTTTAATTTGTGCAACTATCTACCACTGAAAGGTCTATTGAATAAGGAGAAGATGATGATGGTGTCTTAAATCTAGTAAAGGTGGGATATAATCCTAACCTACGCACCCAACCATGTCTTTCTAGTCCCATCACCTATGCATATACATCATCCTCCATCTCAGCCACAGTCGCATAGGATTCTTGCGTAGAATTTTAAAGCTCATTCATCTTTTCTTGAATTAGTTCTTATACACAATATAAAGCACAATATTTTCTGAAGTGAACTTTATTTGTCTTAAAGCAAGAAATAAAATTAATTAAGTTCTTTTATTTAACAAGAAAAGTAATGTAACAGTACTCAATATTACATAAAAGAATAAGTAAAGTTACAACTACTTGTAGTCCTAATCAATTATTCTTCCATTCTTATGGCTTTTATGGGTTGTTATAAAAATTTTGGCTTGTAACGGCTCTTCTCCTCTAGTTATCTGTCTATCAAAATAAAAATAAAAAAATACACTAGTCGTACTATTTGCATATAATACATAAATCATTAATTAATAATTTCATATCAACTTATTATTTCATCCATCAACCGTGCAATACTTTTTGTATCTCTACTATGTGACATTTTTTAAGTCGCACAAGTCATTCTATTTGCTCCACTACATTTCTAAGATATAAAAGTTGTTCAAGAAAAATGAAATTTAGTCCATAACTAACTGGTTTCAATATAATTCTAACAGGTAAAATACCTTATCATGCATTTCCTTGCTTTGAATCTCAATGTGTAATAAGTCCAATCAATTAATCTTTGGGAATTTACTCTAGTCTATTGTTTATAAGATCATCCATATTTGTGTATTTTTCAAAGTAGTCTGATTTTAGCTCATAATTAAGTTTTCCTATTTCTTTCTCAAAGATGATAACGTATATTTATTGCCCTCTGATAGAAATGAAAATCTTGTTTATAAAAAGAAATTAACATTAGATTCAGATTTAGAGACTAAGATACATATATAAAATGATAACTATAGTTTTAATAAATTTATTTTTACCTTAAAAATGGCAAGCAATTATCTTTCTTTATTTGCGGAATTTTCCTCCAATTCAAAATATAAAGAGGAAGTAATTTCATATTCTGTGCTATCATTCTAAGAAAGCTAGCAAGCACGTGTGCTTTTTTTTCCAACTCTTTGGTTGTGATTATTAAATTGTATTATTATCACTTTCTCTTGTTTTGGCATGTTTCAAACATATGTAAGCAAAGTAGGTCCCCCACCTTTTCTTTCTTGTTAGGAAGGACCTATAAGATTAAAATTAAAACCAAATGATAATGATTGATCATCAACCTAAATAATACTCAATCTTAAATAATATTATACTAACTATGTTTGACAAGCTCTCTTAGGTAGGATCTGATTGATCAACTCTATGAGATGACTAGCCAATAATAATTATGCGTAAATCTTTTTTCCTTGACATTTTTTATTGTAATTGGCAACGATATATATATATATATGCTGACAACATGTAAGCATAATCTCAGTCATGTATACAGAATCAATTTATCACTGAAGAATAGAGATATACATTTATAACAAAAATTTATCCAACAAGTAGTACTAAGGCTCTCTTGTAAGATGGATCTAGCTTGTCACATTAAAATTGGAACTTAGAAAACGACGTTAAAGTTCACCATTTACTTTAAATTATGAAAATTTTTAAAAAGTTGGCACCGTCTTCTTCTATGTTTATGTAACTCTAATTATTATTATTATTATTAATATTTGATGTATTTCCATTATTGACAATTAATATCTGAGATAATAGTTGTTTGGCATATTATTTAAACTTCTATTGTCAATGTCAATTTCTAACATTTTATCAAACAAAACATGGGAATGTGAGTTATTTAGACAAAAGCTATTTAGATTAGCAAAATTTGAGGATTTGTCATACAGAGTGTGAAACAAGTAAAACACATCCTTAAGTGTTCCTTACAGTAGCACAATTTTAGTGTTATTGTCCTTTATAAAACAACAATGAGTTAGAAACTTCGTAATCACATTATTATCCTTCATAAATTTAGAAATACTAAACATATTAAGATTCGCAAAAAAATGTTTCAAAAATATGGGTATCCATATGACAAAGAGGTAGGTAATAAAGAGCAACCTATATGGGAAATTCTCAAACACTCACTATTTTCCACCTAAAGTTGTTGAGTTCTGAAATAGTCATCTTTCATAGCCAGTTATTCTATATTTGTAGTCATAAGATTAGAGGCCCCTAAATCCATGTACCAAGTCACATCCTCTATAGTGCTAGGGTCAGTCATTTAAGATTTATAAGAACCTCTTACATTCATACTTGTCATGGGATCCATGAACATTGATCCATTAAACACAAGAATAGAATAGGTTGGCTTGATAAGTTAGGGTTAGTTTGTCATGTGATAGGTTGTAGTGGATTTAGTTTAGAGATAGTGTAGTAATTTCAGTTACTTGTGTGCGTAATGTTTGGTATTTGAGAAGTATGGTAAGTTGTGTGGGTGAGCCATTTTAAGATGTTTGACTTGTGTAAAAGGTTGTGTTAGGTGAACTTTGATCAATTTCATATGCTTATGTCTAGTGATTTTGGTTATATGTGTGTCAAGTAAAGTGAATGTCAAACCTATGATAATATTGAAATGTCATTTGACAAATTTTACCATAGAGTTGACAGATCACCTAAGGCTTATTACCAAATCTCCCTTTACCCCTACTTTGTGAGGCAAAGTTAGACTCACTTGGTGTTATAAAAGATTTATGTCATATGTTTTCACTTACAAGTCGTTCAATAACTGAATTTGAATAGTAACTACTCATGTTTTCCCTTATTGATAAAGCTCATATTCATAAAATCAAAATTAACTCTTCCATTCTTACTAGCCAAATTTATTACACTATTACTAAACTTAAACAAGGGTAAAAAGGTTTTGTAAATCCTTTTTTAATACTTTTATGAAAGAAGCTTGATGTCAGCTAGATTAATATCCTCAGAAGATGAGTCTAACTTGTCCATGATAAGAACAACTACAAGATCAAACTCAGGACCCAAACCATTTATTATAAAAAAGATCAACTCTCTTCATTAATCAACCGATAGCTACTAACTAAACATCGAAAATATTTTTTATTCTCTGAACATACTTTTGAACACTTAAATTGTCTTTCTTTAGTGTCTTTAAGGTGTTTCTAATTTATTGTCCTAGCTTTAGATTCATACACAAAATAATGCTCTAGGGTACTCCATATTTCACTAGCAATTGTATAGTTTGCTACATGACTAAACATCATTTCTAAATTGAAGCTAACAGCTAACTCATGAATAGTTTACTATATCACTACCACAGAAAATTGAACACTCATATATTTTAATTCCGCTAATCTTGAATCATTTTTCACATAAATAAAAGGCCAAGCACATGGGTCCAAACCTGTTAATTGCTTTTCTAATGCATGAGCTACTACCTTATAAAGGGTTTAAGCTCGCCAATACTAATAGTTTTCTTTGCTTAACTTAGGGTTGATACTTTTCAAGTTTGAGACCAAAAAGTTATTCAAACTCATCTAAGAGGATTGAAAAGTAGAATCACCATTGAAACTTTGCTCTAAGTGCTACAAGAGTTCTCAAAAAATACAATCTATAAGTATTAGCCACCTTGACGCAAGTCAAAGACTTTAATACAATGAAAGAATATAATTGAAAAACTTTTCTATTGAAAACTAAAGCAAGAAATTATAGTACTTTGTTGAATAATTCCTCAAAAGATTTTGATACTTCAAGTTTATTAGGGTTTACAATCATTTATACAAAATAAAACATGTCAATTGACTATAGTTATTACAACACATCTTATTCGTAGATCTAATTTGAAAATAATTCAATTACATAGCAATATTCACCATTTGATCAATTAAATATTCTAGACCTTGCATAGAAATTGAGATGTAGAGAGCAAAAGAGAATATTTTTTATGAATAGAACTAAAGAGTATTCGAGAAGTCAAATAATATTACACAGCTTCTGATTAAACGCTATGTTTTATTATTAGAAGTTTGATAATAGAGCGTTACCATATCATATCAAACTCATATCTTTTTAGAGTAGAAATATGTAAACAAGACTTAAGCTTCATATGTCATATTATATTCTATAGTTTACAAACCACATAATCTTATAAAAAAATTTCATGATGTATAAAAAATACTTAATTTCAAGATAATTCATAGAGGGTTATTTGCAACTTAAAGAGTGTACCTAAATTATATATAATAAAGAATAAGTCATTAAGATTAGTTTGTGAAGACTAATAAGAAAAACCTAATTTCAAATTTTCCAAGTAATATATCAATCAAAAGAAAGGTGATAAGGCCAGGTACATATGAATGACTCATTTTAAAGTCAACAGTATTATACAGAAATTAAATTGAAAATGAAAACGGATGAAATTTTCAATTGTTCTTATCAATACTGATACAAGCTGTCTCGCACTCAGAAATTTGACTATTCTTCTTCACTCAACATTAATTTGTTAACAATAAAATTGTCTGCCACTCCATTGTGCAGTCACTCCTTTTTCTGTCACTGGCTCGTTCAATTTCTTATAGTCCCTTGTTCTTATCACTTAATTTTGCCACTAAAATAAAAATTTTGGTTCATAAATAAATTAGCTAGCAAATTCTTCTAACCACACCTATGAATCGAATCCCCCTCTAAACCCTGATGTGAATCCGATTCTATTTTAAAAATTTCTTTGAGAGATTGACAAATTCATTTACATTAAATGGAATTCATAATAATATAAAAATAACTGCTCACTGAACCTAATTTGACCTTTTAAGGTTTGAAATCGGAAATAAGTAGCATCTATCAATCGATAAAATGAGAACAACAAAAATTTTTTTCCTAATGAAATTATGGAATATTTATTTCTGTTTGGAAGATCATCAACTCATGGAAATATTAAATTAAATTTTAGTTGATTATCAAATCACCTAATGACGAAAAAGGTAAATCATTTCGAAAGGGACGGGAGTCTTATTCTAGATATTGTAACATTAAGAATGTTGATTACTCCCATCAAAAATAGTCTCTTCCACTACAAATAAAAGATGCGCGCATGATTTTTATATGCTTGATTTAATATATTATTAATGTTGGGTGGGTACATTTCGCCTTGGCCAAATATAGGAGTGCATCAACAACTAGCCAAATCTTTTCTTTACATGTCATTCTACTCTCTAGCATCACAAGACTACTTTTTCGCCTCTTATATGACAAACGTCACGTTTTACATTTTCAAGAATACGCAATTATCTAGTTTTCTTTATTATTATTCAATTTCCATCATAATGAACTATGATCAAATATATAGATTCAATGTATTACAATTTAATGTATTTAATTACTTAATTATACATTCAACCTAATTTTTTGTTCTATAAATTTAGCTCATATAAAGATTTAGTTACAATAATTTGTAATTGTTATTGTTACTTTGTTAAAACCATATAAGAGAAAACTAATAATATATCAATAATTGTTGCTTTTTCAATAACAAATCGAATTATCTTAAAACATCATGTATATTATAAATTTTATTGTTATTGATTCTTTGCACTGAATTACATATCACAATTTAGATTTTTTTTTTCTTTTAATAAGTTAGAAAATTTTTTAAATTTTCTTAGGAAAATGGCAAAGGACATTAGATCACAGGATTTCAAATCAAATCAAATTAAATCCATGACATTTACAAGCTTGTTTGAATAACAATAGGATTTAATTTTCTAAATTTTAACAGTTATAATTTTGTGGGGCTCCTTTTTTTTTCATTTTCTTTTATATTGATTAAATTAGAATTAAGAGCCCACTTCAAATTCTAGCCACTAGTTTGATTGTTTCCTCCAGCCAAGCAAAGCTTTAGAGACAGGAATATTTCACATTGTCATTCAATAGACATTTGATTTCTTTTTTCTTTGGTATTTTATGGATAGTGTTCTTTTGAACCATCGATGGTGACATTTATTAGAAATTTAGGTAGTGATGAATAAAAAAACTTATTTAAGCTGATCTATCCTACATATCAATTTCCGCCACACCCTTCTAAAACAGTATCCTAGTCCAATAAGGTCTACAGCAAGAGGATCTCGATGATTTAATGGTAAAATTCTATATCTAGGCATATGCAATGTATAAAATATCGACTGCTGTCCCTCTATGACTGTATGCTGGTGCAACAAAATCACATCAAGATGACCTCCATGATTCAACAACTCAAACTTATAAAGGTGATCGAGTTCCCCCCCTTCTAAGATGGTTCTTAGTGCAATAAGATCTACCACAAGATGAGCTTTTTGAATCATCACATGGTTATTTAATCTGTAAAAAGAACAGCTTAACAATTTTCAAATCCTTCTTTCATGGATACTCTTTTGTGTTTCTAGTGTCCTTTATACCTCTTTTGTTATACTTGCACAGGTGTGATATAAAACATTTAAACTTGTAATGGAATGTGAGTTGTAACAAATTATGGGCTTTCGATTTTTCAAACATGGATGTAATTGATATTTAATTTTAGTGTTTATTATACAATCACAAGACGTGAGTGAATTACTTTTTTTATTTCAAGTATCATGAGACATTATGATACAGACCCAGTAGGAGATAAAACAAGTAGTGACACAGAAGCTGGGAGGTCATCCAGGGTGAAGAAAGCTCCAGCTTGGCAAGAAGATTATGAGACCTTCCATGTGGGTGATAGAATGGCAAATGCAGCAAGTAACCTTGAGTACTTTAATGTTAAGCCAGTTACATGTAATGTTTTAACTTGTTATCATGCTACAGTACAACCTTTATATTTTGTAAAGAATGAAAAAGAAAGAGGTCATTAGTTGGTTGATCTAATTTCTCTCTTTTTCTCTAAATCTTCTGGAATTGTAAGCATCCTCTAATTGCCTTATTTCCCCAATGTCTACTTTGAATTTCGTGCTTTTATTAAGGGCTTAAAAAAATCCAAACTCCATGGCGTACTTAACTAGAGCTGCAATGAAAATGGTTGATGATTGTGTGAGTCTCTTAAACCAACAAGGGGACCAAATTGGTTCAATTGCAAAGATACTAAAGGAGCTTAATCTCAAGATGACAATGCTAGAAGTGATGTTCGATCAGAATTTCTACAGCAAAAAGATTGAGGACGATGGATCTTCTCTTGGTCATGAAGCGTTTGAAATATCTATTTGGATGTTCCCTATTTAGATGGTTCAGATCTGCATTCCTAGATATTTGCTACCAAGCAATTCTTTAGTTTCTATGATTTTTTGAATGAGAGAAGATTGTCATTGGTTTTATTTTGTAGGAATAGACTGCCTTGAACTTGATTTCATTGGATGCCTCAAAACCATCAATTATCTTTATGGGGTTCATTTCTCACTGCTAAATTGAAGAGTTTTGGTCTTTCTAAATATAAAGACCTGAAAGGTAAGCTATCTAAATTGGTCCAATCTTTCTCAATCTTGGATGATTACAACCATTTTAAGGGTTTATTGACCTCTATAAAGTGGTTTTAAGTCTAGTCTCCAAAGCGAATATCCAATGTGAGGTTCGTATTAATCGTCCCTCATCACTACTACAAGTAGTCAGTTTAGTAAAGATGATTGTGGATAAACTTAATGATTCTGTTAGTCATTATTCAACTATTAGAAAACTTAATTTAGCATTGAAAACAATGTCTATCATATTATTGACGCCTACGGTTACCCCAACCTTTGGAAGACTTCAATTCTTATTCATAGTCTAACGATAACTCAAACGATGGAGAGGTATGAAAAAGGTCTCTATTACAATCGCAATGAGAAATTTCATTAGAACCATCCCATGTCTATAGTGCAAAGATGTTCGTATTGTTATAAATGAAGAATTTGAAAGTAACTTCCAAGATAGAGCTTGCCTTCTTACCATTGTAAATGAATGAGAAAAGCAATGAAATTAACAATTTGGAATTTCAAATATCAGCTTTCATGCCTTGGTTGGGCAACCTACTTCTAACACATTAGCACAATATTGGCTAGTGTATATTGTTGAAGTACAAGTATTGGTTAATAGCAAGTCCACTCACAATTTTGTTCAAAAGCATCTGGCCACATTTTTTGGACCACTAATCATTCCTTCTCCACCTTTTAAAGTAGCTAGAAATGAATAAACACTTAATCGTTTGGGCAAATATTCTAGTGTTACATTATACTTGTAAGGCACTTTATTTGAGGTTGACATATTTATGTTTCCAATTCAAGGGGCTAACGTTGTGTTTGGTGTTTGGTACCTACAATTATTAAAAAACATTATGACAAGTTACAAAACACTAACAATGACATTTCAGTGGAATAGGCGCAAGGTTAGTCTCATAAGGGAGCATTGAATATCACATGTGTTAAGGTAGATGTCATATAGCCATATGTGTATTATATATTAGTTGTATTATTTCATATATTATTGTACTTTGTAAACATATTTTTATTCATAATATAAGGTATTTTAATTATATGTTGTTTGATACGGATAATGTGTCTTTAGTATAATATAATCAAGATGATAAAATCAAATGACTAATCATGTTTTTCATACACACTCATTGGTGGTCATAACAGTGTGCAATCCTAACACTACTATAAACTTTAGGCAGGAGTGATGGTATGAGAATTATCATAGTGTAAGTGATTCCATCAAAATGTGGCAACAATTTTGTATACATCAAGGTCAATCAATTACAATCTGATCTCACATATAAATTCATGATTTAATGGTCATATTCTTTAGACAAACCTAATAATGTAGACCTTATGTAGATAGTGTCACATGTATCTATAAATTAATCCTCTTAGCTTGATAAGTACATATGGTCTTTCGATTTAAAATTGTCAAACCGTCTTATGTTAGAAGTGATGCTTTTGATATTATCAAATACACCACTATAAATAAGGTATTATAAAGTTGAGTGATTGGCTACATCATAACTCATACAAAAACTATGATGGATCAACAAAAGACTTGTCACTTGTAAGCATAGAAGCGATGTCTATGTGACAATGTTCATAACAAAAGAGTCTATGACCATAACTAGATTGATAAATATCATATCCAAATTCCAATTTAGACATATATATACAAAATGTGTAGCAACTAAAATAGATAGAAATATATGTCTCAAACTCGAGAGACATAACATGATGAAAAGATTAAATTATATATTAATTTTTAAGTTGATCTAGTTCAAAGATGTTTATTGATACTTTACTATTCAAGTAGTTATAATATTTTATTAGAGATCATTCATGATCTATGTTAGAATTTAAATCGAATATAAATATTATTGAGTTAGCAGAAAGTTTGTAGATCACATATAGTAAGGGTTGATTGAGTTTTAAAGGAACAAGATTGTTGTATTAATTAATATGATGTTCAAGCACTACTACATTATTAGATTTGCTAAGGCTATATGCATTAGATCAAAAATCAAAATGTTAATTTTGCCTTGGCACATAGTTGTGTATCTTAATAGGTGAAGAAATTCAAGTGTTTAAATAGATCATATTTGACTTGGTCAAATCTGATTTAAATTTCAAATAATTTGATAACATATAGGTGTGTCTCTAGTACATAGGCACACGTACAATTATTTAAAAAGTTATTGGCACATTAAGATACATTACATAGTTCATACATAATGTATAATAGCGTATGTTACCTAAATGTTGAGCACAACTATGTGTCTATCATAGACAAGTATGCATGAGACAACACGAGCATGCGTTTTATATGTACACACCCCTATGGTTGACTCTATATAAACACAATTGAATTTTAGGTTTTAATTTTTGTAAACGATGTCACTTAAACAAATTCATATGCCTATGCACCAAACAAACTTTAATTGCATGTATAACTAATAGTAAAACAAAAACTTGGTTCTTTTTACTTCTCTGCCTCATATGGACTGTCACAAGTGCTTTCAACTTATAGGACAATAGATAAGCAATCCTTTTGCCACAAGAAGACTTAAAGAGTCGTCAAAAGTAAGTATGCATTATTAAACACCTTTTGGTTTTGTTTTATATTTGAGCAAAAAACAAAGATCCTATGTGGCATTCTTGGGCCTCTATTTGATTTTAAAATTTTTCATTGCATGGCCACCCCTCAAGCGATCCTAGGAACCCAATAACATGCACCTCTTTAATTGAACCATCTAAAAAGGTTATTTGTAACAAATGTCATTGCTAATTATTTCTAGTTCACTACATTACAACCAGAACAACTACTGAATCTAGAAGTATTGGCTCTTATTCTTAAAGCTATACAACAAGTCCTTGATGAGTTTTAATTGATGTTTATTATACATATCGAATTACCTTTATATCATCCAAGCACCATCAGATTGTCCTTGAGTGAGAGGCCAAACATATAAATGTGCTTTCATACCATTACTTGTACTTTCAAAAGGGCAAGATAGAATGGTTGGTTAATAAGATGCTTAAATATAATGTTATTCGTCTAAGTCATAACCTGAATTCCTCTCCAAATCTTCAAGTAAAAAGATAATAGTTTATTGCACTTTTGTATCAATTATCGTGCCCTCAATTAAACTATTATTTCATATCAATTTCTTATTATGACCATCAATGAGATGTTATATAAACTGTTTACCACAATTATCTTAAAGTATTATGAACAATATTTTTAAGCCTTATCTTTGTCATCTCGTTATCATTCTGTTCTGTGACATCTTGATAAACAACCACAACATCACTAAGCACCTTGAGCACTTGCATACAATTTTGAGATGCCTTCAAACCAACCATATTTTTTTTAAGATATCTAAAAGCTATTCTTGATTGGTTGTTACCAATTACCATCAAGCAACTATGCAAGTTTCTCAAATTGGTAGGATATTGTCAATGTTTTGTCAAGAATACTTCACTTCTCAATAAGGATAACTTTTCTTGGCCCATGGAGGCTAATGTTGCTTTTCCTTATTTTATCCAAGTTTTACCTCATTTTCTACTATTAGTTTTGTCAATGTTTTTAAGCCTTTTACCATTGAAACTTATGCATCTAGTATAGGAATTAGTGCTATATTAACTTAAGATATCCATCTCTTTACACTTTTTAATAAGAAATTGTATATTCAAATACAACAACTATAAAAATATATATAAAGATGTTCATTATCACTAAAGCAATAGCCAAATGGTGTTATAGCCACCTCAATGTTATCATTGGTGGAGGAAATTAAAAGGGAAATACAACATGATCCTGAGTTACAATAGCTCATCCACTTCATTATTACTAAACTAGGGGATTACTTATAATATTTATGGTGTAAAGGTCTATTAATCATGCATGGGTGAATTGTGTTACCTATGAATTCTCAGCTTAAGGCACATATTTTGCATGAGTTTCATATATATACAACCCTGGTAGTAGCCATGGAAGTGTTCATAAGACATTACTTCGAGTGTCGTCTTATTATTATAAGATGCATCTAAAGCAAGATGTTTATGAATTTGTCTAAACTTGTCTTGTTTGTTAGGTTACAAAATACCAATATTTGGTTCCAAATAGTTTTTTGCAGTCTTTGCCAAGTTCATTAGTAGTTTAGGATGAACTAACCATGGATTTTATTCTCGGCCTTCCACCATTAAAAGGAAAGACAATGATCATGGTTGTGGTCAATTGATTTTTAATATATGCTTATTTATGGAATTAACTACCCAATTCATAGCCAACAAGGCGGTTTCTATTTTTGTTGTCACGATATGTTAACTTTATGAAATTCTAAAATATATCATTTTGAACAACAATCGAATCTTTATGAGTCAATTTTGGCATGAGATCTTTCATTTGACTAGTATGAAACTTCATTTTAGCAAGATACACCACCTTTAAATGAATTTCAAACTGAAGTGACTTGCATTTACCTTATTTGTATCATTCTTCAAGGTGTATTTTCCATTGTTGTAAGAGTAATTTATATGTAGTTGTATTTCCCTTTTAATTTTGATGCATTTACCTCATTTGTATCACTCTGATACATATACTAAGCACCTCAATGTGATTAGATCTAGTATGAAGCTTCACTTCGATGCTATGACATGGATTACCCCAATATTTGGTTATAGTTTCTTCCATGAGCAAAATGCTTTTACAACTCCTTGTATCATTCTTCGACAAGTTACTCACAATTCCAGGTTATATATGGTCACTCTCTACCCACTTTTATTCCATATGATGGTCCACATACTAATATATAAGTTATGGATATTATGCTTAAACAACAAGATATTGCCCTCCACCAACTCAAAATCACTCTAGCCAACACCAAAAACAAGATGAAACAACTTAAGAATCAGAAGAGGCATGGCCTCCTATTCAACATGGGTGACAAAGTTCTGGTGAAACTCTAGGCATACAGCCAACTTTCTCTCACCCATCAAACTTATTCCAAGTTGAATCGATAATTCTATAACCCTTTTAAAATGCTGGCCAAGGTTGGATTTGTAGCATATAAATTGGATATGCCATACTAATCTCGTATCCATCCAGTAATCCATGTTTATCTCTTAAAGTTGTTTCATGAAAGTTTTACGTGCCATACTCCTACCTTCTAATAATTTGTCATTGGTAGTCATCTCTTGGTTCTTCTTGTTGTAATTTCACAAGGTTGTCAAATTGTTAGGAATGGCAACCTTGAGAAACAGATTTAGGGTTCACGAGAAGGCCTACCTGTTGAAGATTCCACTTGGGTTCCCTTAGGGAAGTTCAATCATATTCATCCATATTTTAACCTTGGGGACAAGGCCTTATTTTCAAAAAAGGAGCAATTTGACATAGACCAAGCTGGAGATAAAATAATAATGACTCAAGAAGCTAAAAGGTCATCTAGGGTGAAGAAAACTCTAGCTTGGCAAGAAGATTACAAGACCTTCCATGTGAGTGATGGAGTGGCAAATATAATAGGTGACATAGAGTTAAATGTGTTGTCAATTACAATCTTTAGTACACAGTTTACTTGTTGCAATATGTGTTTGTTTTGAATATTGTTAAGCTGGTTACATGTCATATATTCATTTGTTATCATGCTACTATATAACATTTATATTACAAGAAGAATAAATAAGAAAGCAATCATTAGATGGTTGATCTAATTTCTTTCTCCTTTTCTACATCTCTTGGAGTTTTAGGCATCCTCTAATTGCTTGATTTCCCATTGTTTGCCACCACATTATCCCAACAGTTGGAAATTGAATTTTGGCGTGCCATTGACACATAAATAATGATTATAAGATTTGAACTAAATATATTTGGAATTGGAATTAAGTTTGGGCAAAATTTTGTTCCAAAATTATATTTAGACTCAGAAACAGAAAGCCCGAAGGGGCCCAAATTTCTGGAACATATTGGGCATGATTGACGACAACATTTGTATTGTATATTCGTATTGAATATGCAAACATGCATTTCCCATGCTAGGATGCTCTTGTACCATTTTATTCTCTCCCTGCAGCAAATCTTCTTCAACTCTTTGCCCAGCCGATGAGCTCGTCTACAAGGGCCAGTTCTTAGTCCATCTCTCTCCTCGCATTTCCATGCTCCGTATACTCCTTCTAGCTTCCTCGAGCACCTCCTCCTCAGACCAAATGGAAACCACAGTTTTCAAAGCCAAAAAGTACTAGATTTTCATCCGTGTGTAAAAGTAGTCTTCGAAGAGTCATGACCCAAATAACATCACTAGTTCTTGATCTGTCAAAAGAATGGGCACGTTGGCCGAAGAGGTGATAAGAAATTATCTAAACAAAGTGAAACCATCTGTCAGATACATTATCTCAAAGATAACAGCAAAAATGCAGGAGGATCAGTAGGAGCAATAAAAGCTGAGAGATCTGACTCTCTAGAAAGAAAGCAGTAGTGAATTTTCCCACTCTTTCTTGCGAAACTTAAGGTACCCCAGAAGGAGAAGCTGCCCATCCTTAATGAGGTCATTGCCAAGTCACCTCGGAATACTTAGATTTTCATGTATGAGTTGGAGCCGCGCCGGGAAGTTGACAGAATTTTAGGAAAATGAATAAAATCTAAAATTTCATTTGGGCCTGTGCACCATATTCTGCCTAAGCCGAAAATATTTGACTGAGTCAGACTAGGACAGACCAAATTTAGCCTATTCAAAGTCCAGGTAGCAGGCTCAAATAAACAGACCCACAGACCTACTCATGGGATTATTGAGAATAAAACACAGGGTTGAAATAATTTGTTAGATGGAGGCCCATCTCGTACTGCTCTTCCCATGAAGAAAAAGATGAGTCATGTCCAATGGGTCTAGGTATTTATACTTGACAAATGAACAAGAGATTAATTAAAATAGTTTTTTCTATTAATTACATTATATAATTTTAACCTTTTTTTTTTTTATTAGCCAAAACTTCAAATACTTATTTTACTCACTTCTCTAAAATTAAGAATCTATATAAATAATATTATATTTATTCGTTTATTATATAAATAATATTTCGTCTACGACTTATTAAAAATAATATCGTGTCCATTTTTCTATCCTTATAAGTAATATTACATTTACTTTTCGTTCGTAATCAATATTTACGAATGTATTATGTCTATTTACATATTTTTTGTATATGAGTAACATCATGTGTATCCCATACTTGTAAACAATACTCTCATTCACTTGGTAACCCTATAAATAAAATCATATTTATTCGATTTAAAATTATTAAGGTTAAAAATAAAGGCAAAATAGTTATTAAGTTGAAGTTTTGACTTTATTTATCTAATATATAAATAATAAATTAAAATTGTATAACATGATTAAAAAATTTATTTATAAAAATATAAGAAAAATAGGACAGTCCCATAATCCTAGCCACCCTTTGGTACACATAACATAAAGATTAAACTTAATTATTAAACTTAATATACATTTAAGAGTTGAATATTTAAAACTTAAATTTAAACAATTATTAAATGTATTTAATATTAATAAACTTAAACGAACAGTAAACTTAATAAAT
Source organism: Anacardium occidentale (assembly GCA_026122585.1). Lineage (NCBI taxonomy): Eukaryota > Viridiplantae > Streptophyta > Magnoliopsida > Sapindales > Anacardiaceae > Anacardium > Anacardium occidentale. The sequence continues at coordinate 471,434 of JAJEJH010000037.1, read as the reverse complement.
ATTAGTAAAACCGAATAAATATTAAATTTAATTAATATTATTAACTTTAAATAATTAGATAGTTCAATTAACATTATTAATTTCATTTAATATAATTAACTAGAAGTTGAGCTAATTGTACAGATAACATAAAGACTTGAGATGGAGTATTTAAGTGGGAGATAGTGTTTAAATGGGGTGACCTAAGGTTGTTGTATAAATACAATTTTTTCTCATAATCCTAACCACGCTTTTGAACGGAGAAAAGATAAACTTAAAATAATTTCTTAGCCAAAGGAGAGACTCCCATTCAAAGTTTTATTCAAAAATAGATTTTCATCTTTTAATTTTTAAAAACCTAAAGATTTATCTGTTAACCAAAATCAATAATTAAATTTAACAATCAACAATTAAATATTGATATTCAAGAGGGTATTTTAATCATTTTCTTAATAAAATTTATAAAATAATAAAATAAATTTTATAAAAAATATAAAATATTATTTAAATTATAAATATTATTTAAATATTAAAAAATATACTAAAAATTAAAAAAATTAGAAGTAGCCACCATCGTTGTGTCAATAATAGTAGCTGCCGATAATAGATGCGACTAGATCGGCCACCTCTTATTATAGATAATCTGGTCGTCTCCAATAGCAAAAGCGATCGAAAAAGACAAAATATGACCCATCTTAGTGATACCAATTGTTGACAGAGGTAGTCAGATTTGGTCATCTCCTCCAAAATAGGAGTTTATCCTATAACTAAGTCACTATTTCCAATCACCTAAGTCACTGTTTCCAATCACCTAAGTTAATTATCAGCAGTCACCACCGTTAACGATGTTGTTGGCAACAGTGATTGCCTTTTTATCTTTGTAAATTTTACTTTTTTTTTAATTTTTAAAATTTTTAATATATTCATATTTAAATATTATTTTAAAATTTCATTATAAATATTTTACTTTTTTTACTAAGGATGTTTTAGTTATTTTATAAAAATATTAGTAAAATTATGAAAATTATCAAGGTGTGGACGTTAGGGTGCTCAAAAGTTAAAATGTGAGAATTTGTATTTGAGTGAAACATTAGGTAGGAATAACTCCTTTTGCATACTTTCTCTGTCTAAAACGTTTTTCTCTCTTTAAGAAAAAATTTTGCAAAAAAATTCTTCCACCATTACATATTTACCATTATCATAAGCTAACATCCTCGAGACCTTTGGTTGTCGTGAAGCCCCTATATGAACAAGTAAGGTCTCATTAATTTGACAAAGGAAAACATTTTCATTAGCTTCTAAATCCAACTATTAAAGCTACCAATAGTAGACGTAATTCGATCTCTATTTGGTTTTATATATAACTAGTTATTGATTCTAAATTTAGATTTTCTCACAATTTTATAATGTATTCCACTATCCTGAAGTTTTAAATATCATTTCTATCAATAAAAAATAACAACAATAAGAAGGTTAAGTGTATAGGCATTTGCTCGAGACAACTTCTTACATATCATTTTTTAATGTCAATAATGATGTGTCACAATATAATTTGATTTTTTTTTTAAATTTAAAATAATTTAATCATATGATAACATATGACTATTAACATCAAAATTGAAACTTTATATATAGTTTTATTGAATTTATAAAAAAGTCAAAAATTATAGTCCCATCAAAAGGTTTTTGTAAAGATAAAATTTCAATTTCTAACTTTAAAAAATTCAAACATCCATCAATGACCAAAGTCAATAATTAACTTTAATTATTAATGATCAGAAGGGTATTTTTATATTTTTGATAAAAAAGAATTTTAAAGATAATAAAATAAATTTTATAAAAATATTAAAATAAATTATAAAAAATTTTTAAAAAATTATAAAAAGTATAAAAATTAAAATAAAAAAACAATCATAATTGTTAGTAACATTGTTGATGATTGTGACTGTTAATAATCGAACCATAAGGTTATTAGCGATAGTGATTATTTTTTTTAAATTTTAATTTTTTGAAATATTTATATTATTTATTTAAATATTAAATTATATTTTTATTATATTTATTTTTATGAGAGTAATTTAATTATTCTATAAAAAATATTAAAATAAGTGGATAAAAAATAATCCAATAGGGAGGTGTTTGGATTTTTAAAAGTTTAAAGGTAACTTTTTTGTTCTCAAAAGAACTTGGGAAGGAATATGTGAATACTGACCTGGTTGCCCTAATGCAGCGTAAAGGAATTTGTTCTTTTTTTTTTTTTTTTACTTTTGGACTCACTTTGACTGAAAAGCCCGATGAAAAAGTTCACATATTTCTTAATAAACAATATGCCCTCTTGCTATAAAACTTTCTGGTCACAAAAAAAGAGAGCAGACATTTGACTCCCCCTTTAAACCCTCTACACTTTGGAAGGCTCCATTAACTCCAACTCCACTCTTAACACACCATCAAATTCAGGCCTCTGTCTCATACAACTCTTTCCCACTTCATCTCTCGAGGCCTTCGTCACATTTCTTTGATTTTCCACATTCAAAATCCTTTCTTTTTTGCTTCTTCGTTCACTCACATTGGCGCTCTCTCTCTTCCAAAGGTAATACATTCCTTTCTAAATAGGTCTCTCGAAGCTCTTTTTAATTTGAAATATTTTTCTCTTTTTGATGTGGAATTTTTTTTCTTTGAAGATTTATTGTAACTGGGAAGGTGGGTCTTTTTGGGACTAATCGTGTTTTTTTTTTTTTTTGGGGGGGGGGGTGTTAAGGTTTTAGTTGATTCTTTTGGTGATCGAAGGTTGAAACTTTAGTGGGAAGTTTTCACATTTATGTATATTTTATTCGAATCTAAGAGGAGTTCAAAAGAAATTTTCAAAAAAGAAAAAAATCATTTTTATTTTGTAATAGAAGGACATTGAATGATTCATTGGTTGGTTTTTCTTTTTTTGGCTAATGTAGTGTATTTTTTTCTTTTTTAAGAGAATTTGTGTTATATTTTATTAGACAGTTGGAGGGAAATTATGGAAATTTTGAATCTTTGAATGTGCTGTGATGTGTTGTTTTTGCTTAAATGACATTGAAGGTTAATGTGGTTGGCAAGTTAGTTTGTGGAGATAGTCTATTTGGGCTCATCTTTGAGCAATTAAGGCGTGTAGCCAAAGCCAGATGGTTGGGTTATGCCTGAAATATTGATGATGAATAATCTATGACTTGAATAGTTGATATATAATGGTTTTTTTTCGTAATGGTTGTACTGGTTCAAAGCCTCATTTTTTTGGCAGGTATATACTTTCCTCTGCAAGAGTTGATTTGTTGAGAATGGCAGCAAAAGCGGCTTCCACCCTTCATATGGCAACAGTGAGGCCCTGCGTTTCAACTTGTCACAGAGCTGTCAAGGCAGGTGTTGCCTTTGTTGCTGGAGATTCTAAGAAAGCTTCCTGGGCCAAGCTTGCAAGCGCATGTCACCTATCATCTGCTCAACCACTCCAACGGAGTTTTATGTCATCGTCAGTAAAACTTGACAAGGTTGTTACAAAAGCAATGGCTGAATCTAGTGATAGCAAGCCTTTATCAGGGTTGTCAATTGATTTGAGAGGTTTGTTCTTTTTCATCTTCCTCGAATTTTTTATCACTAAAAAAAATATATATATATAAATTTCTGTTATTATTTCTTTATGTGAAGTTGAAATGTCTTTTGTTGAGAATTGTTAAGCTATCTTTATAAAGTTGTTGTTAGGTCATTCTTTTTAACCCTACATGCTTATATGATCTTTCAGAAGTGTGAAGAGAAACCATTAAAATGATATCCTTATGCTAATTATCTGCTTAAACCTTCTTTATACTGAACAAAATCAATGGATCCATATAGGTACAAACTAGTGAAAGAATGATAAGTTTGCTCTTTTTGTGGGTAGCTGATGTCTTTAAATGGAGGTATGATATATCAATGTTGGAACAGAAACCTCAAGCCGTTCAACCGCTATGATGTTTAAGTTGATTTATTCATTATTTATTCACTTTAACACTGATGTTCTTTCAATCATTGAAAGTTTAACCTCCCAAACTAATTCCGATCTGATTTCTTCAGGTAAGAAGGCATTTATTGCTGGTGTTGCTGATGACAATGGATACGGTTGGGCTATAGCAAAATCTCTTGCTGCTGCTGGTGCAGAAATTTTGGTGGGAACATGGGTGCCTGTAAGACACTGAACATGCATTCTTATTTTGTCTTTATTTTCAAATAATCTTATGTTTTTCAAGGTTGGTAAAAAGATATTCATTTACTTACAAAAAATTTTTTCTTTAGGCTTTGAACATTTTTGAAACCAGTTTGCGACGTGGGAAGTTTGATGGATCACGTGTGTAAGTTGTTAATCTTGGTTTATGTTACTTTATTATGGGTCAATTTTTGATGAATGGTTCAGCTGAAAGGAATTTTATGTTCAGATTGCCAGATGGTTCTTTGATGGAAATTACCAAAGTATATCCCCTAGATGCAGTCTATGACAGCCCTGAGGATGTGCCGGAAGATGTAAGGATGTGCAGTAACTGTAAAATATGTTAAAAATGTTCAAATTCTTCTATAATAAACATTTTCTTATCCTGTAAGTTTGTGTAGGTGAAAGCAAATAAGCGTTATGCAGGGTCCTCTAAGTGGACTGTTAAGGTATATAACCTAAAATTGTTTCATTCACTATCTCCTATAGTCAAGAATTTTGTGAATTTATTGTTTTGAATAAGTGATTGACCATTTTTAGTCTGAAAGATGAATTTGGTATGTAATTTAGTTTCACATCTAATGTTATGATCGCATATTGCTTTATTTTGTTTCGCATATGTCATTAACTAGGTAACACGCAAACTCTTAAAATAAGCAGATATTTCTTTCTATGATCGATATTGTTGATGCTGTCACTTTAGCATATTTTTTTAATGTTTGGTTGTTCTTTGAATGTGTTGCAGGAAGTTGCTGAATCTGTAAAACAGGATTTTGGCAGCATTGACATCCTTGTGCATTCGCTTGCCAATGGACCAGAGGTACTAAAGCATCTGTGTACAGAATCTCTTGAAACCATTATTTTTGGTACTTGATGAGAAATGATCTCCTTAACAGGTGAGTAAACCTCTGCTAGAGACATCGAGGAACGGATATCTTGCAGCCGTATCTGCTTCAAGTTATTCTTATGTTTCCTTACTCAAGCATTTTGTTCCAATAATGAATCCAGGCATGTTTCTCCATTCTATAATCTGCCATGGTTTTTCCTCATTTTATCCTCTCAATACATGATACACTGCAACAAGACACGTTTCTAGAATCTAAATTCAGTTTCATTGATGTAGGTGGTTCATCAATTTCTCTAACATACATTGCTTCTGAACGGATCATCCCAGGGTATGCTTGACGTACATTAATATCATACAACCATCCGGTTCGTATTGTCATAACTACTTGTTGTGTGACAATTTTTAACTGTCATAACAGATACGGTGGAGGTATGAGTTCTGCTAAAGCTGCACTAGAGAGTGACACAAGAGTGAGCTCTTATTTCTTCTCTACACATATTTCACATTCATTCTAATATCACTACGCCAGAATTCTTATTTCATGTTAATTCATTATTGTTCTTTACTTGACCATTCAGGTGCTTGCTTTTGAAGCAGGAAGAAAGCACAAAATCAGGGTCAATACCATATCTGCTGGTATCTTTCCTGCACATTTTAGTTATCGGACTTTTTTTTTTTTTTTTGGGGGGGCGGGTGGGGGGGATCTTTCGAGAGCATGCAGTTAATCTTGTTTTGATCTGCAGGACCACTAAGAAGCCGTGCTGCGAAAGCAATTGGATTCATAGACACAATGATTGAATATTCATTAGAGAATGCACCATTGCAGAAAGAACTATCTGCAGGTATAAGCTGCAACTTATTCCCTATCATAGTTTCATTTTCTGCTCGAAGATGAATTTCAAGTTTAACAAGGCAATGTAAACAGATGAGGTGGGGAACACGGCTGCCTTCTTGGCATCACCTTTGGCATCTGCAATCACCGGGGCTGTTATATATGTGGACAATGGTCTTAATGCAATGGGAGTGGGAGTCGACAGTCCAATATTTAAGGAGCTTAACATTCCAAAAAGCAAGCACTAGTCTAACAATGGCAACATATTTTCTCTTCCCTGGGATGACTAGATTAAGACATGATGTCAGAGTGAGTCTCTGTCGTTTTTGTCAAATGAACAACTTTCAACAATGTGTTAAATGCTAGTGCCAATTAGAACATGTGACTTCATTAAATTTTTGAGCTAGAAAGAAGATTTTTGTGTCGACACACCCTACGAAGGGAATGCAATTGCGTAGATTAGGACGGTTGGCTCTCTCCCACATGATGTGGGGTTTAAGCCTCTTCTAAGCAGTCATGTTTAGAAGGGTTGAAGCTACTTCTCTAATCTGCCATGGTTTGTCCTCATTTAAAAAAACATTAAATTATATAACCTTAAATTAACAAAAAAAATTAAATATCAAATTTACGTTTCAATCCTCAATCTCTTATGCTAACGATTATCTCTAACACTGATTCCATTTCCAAATCTATACCTAGCAGCAATCTCTGCATCTGCCTCATTCTCACAACAATATTATCACTTTCAATTATTCAACTCAAAAACGATAACACCATTTTACAAACTACCTTCACACGACTTAATCATCAAACCTTCTATTACATGTCTTTATCATTCTTGATTAACTCTACTTTGTTTCTTAATCAATAATAATAATCATCATGACATTGAATGATACTTAATTTCAAAAATATAAATGCAAATTTTTTAATTAGTTATAAGATCAAATTATCATATTTAAAATATATAAATCTAATCTACAAAATAATTGTTTTTTAATATTTCAAAATTTGTAAATGATGATATTAACACTTTATCCTCACATTATTAGTTGTTTTATTAATAAAATTAAATTTAAATAAAAAAAATTATCTCTATCATCAACTGACAAAGAATTGTTTTTAAATCAAACATTTATAAGAAAATATAATTTACTGATTCTAAAATATTGATACTAACCCAATGGTTTATTCTTAATGAAATTTAATAAAAAAGAATTACTTTCATAAACAAACATAAACCCTTAATAAATTCAAAATATTTTATTATGAACATATGTTCATTTTTTTAAAGATTATATTCATAAAATTATCAAAAAATTTGGAAGCATAAAATTATCAATATAATTTTTAAAGTCAAATACACAGATTTACTTAGAATAAATGCATGTTGACAGAAAGATGATTTTCCATCAAATCTATAAGTCGATTTTAATTTATAATAACATTATCAAATCAACAACGACACAACCTATTGACAATATAATCAGTATGACTAATCTTTATACAAAAATATAGCAGATTTCAGTCACCTAAAACTTAACCCTAGTTGGTGAACAAAATTACTTCTGCCATACTAGTTTCACGAAAGAGCATTCTTCAAGATAGGCATCTTATAAGTTAAAAGATATGGCAGGAATCAGAAGTTAAGAATCTACAAAATAAGATTATCCATTCTGAATTTTACCTGCCCATATGTACATGACAAAAAATATGCAGCTACCAGTCTGTGGCATCAGAGCAAGCCTCTTCTTCAGATGAGTTTTCGCTTACACCTTAGCATATTGGTGGCTCTTCCACCAGCAACAGCATCATCAACTTCAGGTGAATCATCGACAACTGATTCTTCTCGTATTACCAGGCCACGGTTCCTGGATAATTTCCTGATTGGGGTTGTGCGTAATGCTACCACTTGAGAGTTGCATGCTGCTGGTTCTGCCTGAGGGACACCATAAGCTTTTGATTTTTCCCTATGCGGCATCAGCTCCTCACCAGAAGGTACAGCATCCATCATTAACTATTTAACAAGTTATATTTAGTTTGAGTTAGGGGGAAACAATTAGTTAACATGAAAAATCAGAGAAAAATCAGAGAATTACAGCGTTTCTCCACTAACCATAAATTTCACCTTTTAAGAATCCCACAAAAATTATTGATAAAGAATTTAATATTCATCTTACATAAACCTATAAATTGGAAGACACTTCGCCCCACTTAAATCATAGGTCACATGATCAATTATACCTTTTATCTAAGCAAAATTTAGAATGAACCTACATAGTGATGTAATCAGAATTGCCACAGTTAACCGATTCCATATAATTATAAATATTAGAGGCCAAACAACTTATATTTTAGAACTGATACCACTAGAAAAAACACCTAACACAGCATTATCACTCAGAAGAACAGGTTCCTATAACATACCTTCCAATCCTTATAATCAAATCTGAAGACAAAATGCTTATATGTGACGTTGCCAGACATAACAGCATTGGCACTAGGAGCATTCCGAGGTGCTGAAAAGGGAAAAAAATAAATAACTTCACAAGCACAGATGGTATAAATATTAAAAGATAAATTTTAAACTTGTTGCTTAAAATGCGTCTTACCAACTAAATGAGAGCCATTTTCATCAACAGTTATTTCAATGCGACCATCTTTAACTAAGAATGACAGGGCAAACAAATTCTCAACAGTCTGAGCAAATGACATTCTATTTAGAATCAAACTTTCAAGTCTAACACGTTTTTTCCTTCTTAAGATCTCAAACATTGTTGACATATTCTTATCTGTATCTGTTTTCTTATCTGCCTCAGTGCTATCAACCTGTTATACACAAACACAAAATCAAGAAAATCACCGCAGTTGTGATAGCATAACAGAGAATAACTTCAAGGATTGATGTCCAACTGTACATTAAAGTAACTTATGAACCATTCAAGCTGGCAAATTACACATAAAACTGAATGTAAAAATTGAGAACAGAGAGAAGAGCACATTAAACATACGCTCATGCCAGTATGTTTTAGACAACTGCAATCAAGCTGTGAACATTTGAACTAGCAAAAACGGGTTCCACAAAGGTGATCTTGAACGTACGTATTCTGGTATTCTCATGAGATGAAAATGCAGCTTAATACAAACAATTGTGCAAAAGGCTGGAAGACCAGATAAATGTATGCAATCATATACACAAAAATAAAGCTAGAAACCTCTTCCAAAGAAGATGGTAATTCATACTAAATCATCTGACCTTCATGAATTTTATATCTCTTTTCTGTGTCAATAAAAATTTTTTGAAGTGATACAATCAGATCATGCAATTTGAAAAGGGAAAAATGAACATATGCCACTATACATAGGACTGTCAATAAGACCTACTAAACCAAGCCTGAGTTATTTAAGCCTAAGCCCGTAAAAAATTTTCAAGCCTACAATTTCAGGGCTCAAATTTTTTATTCAGGTCTAGTTTATTAAAGTTTTTCAAACTTCATACCTGTTTTTGGCCTATTTATATAACTTTAAAAACATGCAAAAATAACCACACAACCACTATAATACACTCTTTCTCATAATGAATTTTCAAACCTATCAGACTTTAAGCTTAAACAAACTCTATTCAAGCCCAAATCCAATAACTCAAATAACAATTTTTTTGGTATAGCCCCCTTCAAGACTTGAATTCTATATAGTCCAAAATTGAATTTTTCAGGCCAAACAATCAGACCTTGACGTGCCCAGCACAATTGAAAGTCCTAATTATACATCACTAAAGAAAGATTGATTGCCCTCTCCAATTCTTCTGCCCCACAAATTCCCAGAAAATACAACTACTGTAACACTACACATCAAATTACACTTGTTTCACACATCACTATCATTCATGTCATTGATGAAAATAATCTTCATGGCCACAGCATTCCACAGCTCATCACAATAAAAATATTCCATAAAGAGAACTGATGGGTGGGGGCAAAGCAATTTCACCTCCTCAGGTCTTGCAGTTTGAGTAGGCTTTTCATGCTTTCTGCGATCAGCAACCTTCCTTTGTTTCACCTCACTATTCATAGGCCCAACCCTTCACCAAATGACACAAAGTAAAGCAAAACCACAGCATGTTAACATGCATGAAGAAGAAAAAGATTGGAAGAAAACAAAAACACAGGTATTTGAGTTGCAGTTAACAGAAGAATTTAAATTCGGTTACTAATCCAGTACTTAGTGCACCAAAAGTCACCTTCACATTACAAAACTCCAACTAATGAGACCCCAAACACATTATTAGCAATATTTGTTAAAAGTAAGATGAAACTCACATTGTGCAGCAACCATGGCATATTGATAGAAAAGGTGAAATAGTAAGACCAATATCTTTCCAATTGATTGATATCTGGGTATTTTCTTGGGTGGCTAATCTCCCAACATTGGATTGCCCAAACTCAGAGATCAAACAACTGACAAAATCAGCTGGCGTAACTCCTGCATTAGACTGTGACTGGACCGAAGACACCAATGTATTAGCAATATCCAACAATGCCTCTGCATCTGCTACCTGTTCCCTTGGCTTCTGCACTGTAACCCATTTGGGCATCACAAAAATATTCCCAATATAAAAAATTAAAATTTAAAACAGACACACACACACAAAAAGAGAAATGTCAAGGAAATCCTTCCACCATTAAAATTAACAGATTACTTGTAAGTATCTCCATGTAACATTCTGCACCGTAACAATAGTATGTAGCATTACTGAAATAATGTTTTAATATCATTCAAAATATAAATGTTGAAAAAAAATGGAGAAAATAATGCATTCTGAGAGAAATGTTTAGGCAAAGCGTCTAAATTAACGTAAATGGATTCCAACAGCAACAAATACTATGCTAGTGACTATAAATTTTACTTTCATGGTACAACAACAACAATTATAATAACCAGTGACATATAACACGAAGCCAGTAAAATTTCACAAATTTATTCTAATTTTTTGCCGCTTTGAATTCCATTGAAATTAAATCTATTCACATGTAAATCACCAATTACCTAATTGATGCAAATTCTCAACTTCGCTAATGATTGTATTGAACTTCTGAGAATCTATTCTCGACAAATCATCCCGTTGATCTGCAAATACATATGAATATATATGACACAATAAATAATAAAAATTGAAAAAGGCAAATCTTAAAAACAGTTATTTAAATTTTGAAACGTAAAACACTACCGTTGATCTTATTCATTACAGCGAGATACTTAGACCGGAGAACTCTACGCTGGACAGTATCTTGTTGATTTGCCTGAGTCGACTCATCATCGTCGCCCAAGTCGGCTCGGCTATGACTCACTTTTTCGCGTTTTACGGACCTAAGTTGCTCCGTATTGTCGGTAACTCGTTCTCCACTAGTACCACTAGTGTTCGCCGGCTCTCGCTTCGGTGCTTTTCTCATGGCTTGAGTTAAATTCCAGAAAGAAAACTAAAGAAACTGTATGAGAAATTTGTGAGAGAAAAGTTTCATGTAGAATTTAAATTTTAGAGGGATTTAAGAAGATGCAAATGGAGGACATTTTTGAGCTTTCGAAAATTTTTTTACTTTTGTTTAGGGTTTTCTAAAAATAATGTAGATGATTTTCCCGCGCGGTGAATTTCTGCAATGGGGTTTGATTAAGGTCAAACGCCTAGTCCCACTCAAGGTTTCCCTAAATAACAAATTCCACACAGAAACTTTTAAAATAAAATATTTATTCATGGATTAAAATCAAACCTAAAATTTAACAATTAATCATTAAATTTAACTAATCATAAAAGTATTTTTATCTTTTTGAATAAAAAATTTTAAAAATAAAAAATGATTAAATTAATTTTATAAAAATTATTAAAATATAAATTAATAATAAAAATTTTAATAAATTAATAAAAATATAATATAATATTAAAAAATAGTCACTACTACAGGCAATGTCACCCTTAATAATGGTTATCGTAAATCTAACCAAAGAGAAAAAAATGGCTACCTATTTCTTTTAACGATTGGATTTAATTATCTTTATGGTTGAAGCAGCCAAGCTCAAGTGTCAAAGATTTGATAAAGGTGATCAGGTTTGACTGTCTAACCATCAAAAATGGCTAAAAATTATTAGTATGTTTGAAAGCAACCATTTTTTGTCTTTCTTAATAATGGAAACGATCAAATTTGACTGTTTTAGTTATGAAAAATGTTAGATTCGACTATCTATCAATCCACATAATCATTTTTGCCTACTGGTTAGGTTTACGGTAATCACCATTATTGACGGTGATGACTGTTTTTAAATTAATTTAATTTTTTATAATTTTTTAATTAATTTTGTAATTATTATTATTATTATTATTATTATCATGTTAATATTAATATTATTTAAATATTGGATGGAGGGTATGTTAGTTATTTTACAAAAAAATATTAATAAAATTGTATAGAAATTAGTTAAAGGGCGGGGTATTTGGCTTTTTAAAAGCTTTCTGTGGGTTGTGATTTAGAAAAACCTTAGTTGGGAATTAGTCATTTGGCCTTTTATTAATGGGCCTGTACTCTGATTTGGATCAACCCGGTTGGGAAATTGAGCTTTTTATAGAGCGGATGATTAATTCCAAGTTATCACGTTATTATGAGATTGCTTACAGACAATAAAATATTATTTTGTTAATTTATTTTTTATTATTAGATAATCTAATTAATTTTTTTTTAATATGAAAATATTATGTTGGTAAAATTACCACATAATGATGATGATGAGCAAAATAAATTAGCACATGCAAAAACCAAACAAGACGTGAAAGCAAAAAGGGATCTCCGCGACGGGCTCAATCTCAATGACCTCTTCTTCTTTCTTCTTTCTCAACGTGTTTCTTCTCCACAGGTATCTGTGCTGTGCATTTTTATCTTTTTGCAGATACTTTTGTTCTAGGGTTAGATCTGCTTGTGTCTTCTCGGTTTACATCTTCAGTTTCCTACGCTGCTCGAGTGTTCTCTAAAAGCATTTGTAGCCAACTCACTGCATTTCCGTTCCCATGTTTTGTTTTCTACTCTCTCCATCTTCCTCTATTTCTGGCTCATGAAAACCTAGGAATTGCAAATTATAATCTTTCTCTTTTCCTATTGTTAGCCTCTTAAGTTGATCTTCACTATAGTTTTAACCCTTTAAAGCAACAACGCCCTTGAATGCTCTCTTAATACCTGAGTCCGAAAATGTTAATGGACAATTTTATTATTTTTTTTTAATCTATGTTTGCTCTAAACCCGAATTTTATTTAACCCAAAAAATATTTTTTCAAGTCGAATAATTGAGCATCGGGTCTACCCAACCAAATCGACATACCCAAAAACTAGTATTAAAGGTGAACCTATTAATAAGTTTTAATAGGTGAAGACCCAAAAATTATATCTTAATATTATTTTATTATTAACAATTAAAAATAATAATTATTTATATATCAATTTATCTTTACACTTTGACAATAATATTTTATGGTATTATTCTAATCAAATAATATTCCAAGGTTGGGTCATGTTGGCCCATGGACCAACACAACCTATAACCATGTTTACTTGTAGGTAATTGTATAGTTTTATCCATTTTTTATTTCATTTTTTTACTATCCCAAATACAAAAGCTAACAAACTTATAGATTTATTGAGAAGTCAATTTAACTACTTTTGGAGTGCCATGTTTTTCTTGGTGGGGTTTCAAAGAGATTCAAATTTATGTTTTCTTTTGCTTTGTGGTGTTGAAAAGACTAGTTAGGTAATTTTCTTCAACTTTTTTATTTTTAATTTTTAGGTTTTATTTTATTTGTGTTATTGTTTTGATTTTATCATATTTGGTTTTGAGTCTTTTTTATTATTATTTTTTTATTTTAAGGAAACATTGGTGGGTTGAGTTTTTAGGATTTGTTTTTGTTTATGAGTTGTGTGAGATTGATTAAAGGGAAATTAAGTTAAATAATTGCATTTATTATTAACAATACAATTTATGTCTTTTTTTTTTCCTATTTGTGGGTTACTGCATATAAGCCTTAAGTATGGGAAAATGTTGGATGGGTTTTTAGGCTTTTTCCTATCTATCTTCTCGTAATTAAAGGTAAATAACCTAATTGAAATCCTCAAAAGTTGTTGATAAAACTGGGCTCAAAAACCATGAAGAGCTCAAAACCAAAGTTAGGAATGATTTTTATGGGTTATATCATATAAGCTTCAAATGTATGACAAAATTGGACGATTTTTTAATCCATTATAAAGTTATGGACAAAACTAATTAAAAAACCATTAAAACATTATAAACCCAAGCAAGAACACTTTTATGAGTTATAGCACATGAGTATTGAGTGTAGGATAATATTGGATAGTTTATGAGGCATTTTTTGCCTTATTAACCCCATACAAGTAAAGGTCAATAAACTAATTGAGAATCTTCAAAAACTATGGATAAAATTGGCCAAAAACTATAGAAAGCACAAAAACCAAAGTTTCAAAGGTTTCTTTGGATTATAGTACGCAGGTAGAATGCTAAATGCTAAATGCTAAATGGTTTTTAAGAAGTTTTTTTTTTTCACCTCACCTACCATTTATCGAGTAAATGTAGATAATATAATTGAAAATTTTCAAGTTGTAAATAAAACCGATTGAAAATCATAGAAAGAGCAAACACTTAAATTTTATGGGTTATATCACATAACCTTAATTGTGAGATAACTTTTGATGGTTTTTAAGGAATTCTTTGCCCCTTGTACCATCTCATGAGTAAAGTTATTTAACTTGATTGAGAATATTTGAAAGCTGTGGATAAAATATATTGAAAACCATATAAAACACAAAAACCTAAGTTTTTTAGGTGTTTATGAGTTACAATAATTGGGTCTTGAGTGTTGGATAATATTGGACAGTTTTTAAGACAATTTTCCTCATATACCCTCTATTGATAAAAGTTAGATAACATGACTAAGAATTCTTTCAAGTTGTTGATAATAAACTAGTTGTAAACTATGGAAAATGAAAAAAAACACCAATTTAGGATGGCTTTTGTGAGTTATAGCACATGAACCTCAAGTGTGGGATAAAATTTGATGGTTTTTAAGACGATGTTTTTCTTAGTACTCTTTCATTAGTAAAAGGTAGATGGTCTTATTAAGATTCCTTGAAAGTTGTCAACCATAGAAGTTAGCAGGCCAACCCTAGTTGTAGTTTGAAGATTATATGACGGAATGTTGGTGGTTGATAGAGAGGGAAAAGGAAAGGAAAATAAAAGGCAGGTGGATAATTTAGTAATTTCAATAAAAATTAAGACAAATTGGTGAATAACATTTAAAAAGAAAATGCCTAGAAGTTCGTTATTCTCTTTCTCAAAGTCATAATTCATGGGCTTATATGCCTTCTTAAGCTTAAGTTTTTTTTTTTTTCTTCTTTCAAATGGGTTACTAAGAGTTCTAACTCTAAGCTGCCTCTCAAAACCAACATAACATGTTTTCCTTATCTCAACACTCCAAATTATTGTCATCTCAATTTGCTAAGTGTGTAGACCAATGCTACACATCTTCCCCTTTTCTTGTTCAAGTACAACAACAATAACAACCAACAAAGTAAATTCATCTTTTTATATTGGATTATGTAAAAATCCAAAATTTTCAACGGAAGTTTATGTCTAAATTAGTCTTTACAAATGTGACTTTTTAAGGAGAAAAACTACAAAACTTCACAAAAATATAGCAGACCTAATTGAAAGACACAAATATTTGGTTTTTCAAACCTGAATAATCTATTTCAAAACTCATGCAATTAATAAATTAAGGCCAAAAGGCTATGTTCCACCCAATGTTTGACAAAATGATCATTCACACCCTTTAAATTTGAAAAAAACTAATTCTTCACCTATTTGTCAAAGTTAACTATTAGTTCTAATAATCATAGAGTATTTATATAACTTTGTTTTTAAAACTTGTTAGAGGTAAATAGATATTTTTCCTATATTGTATATGAAATTATCATGTTTACCCTATATATTTTGAAGATATATTATAACCTTAATAGTTTGCAATATAACATTTATATTTCTATTTATTATGTTTGTTGGGTGCAATTATCACATTTTGAAACTACTTATGTGTATACTAAAATTAAAAAAAAATCAAAACACCTCCAAAAATTTCTCAAATTAAAAGTGCCCCTTAAAGTTTTCATTAGCATCCTTAAAATTTTCAAAAATTTATTTTGCCTCTAAATACACAATTATATATCATTAATATCTGTATTTATATTTGTATTATAACTTTTTTTAATTATTTAATTGAAGTTAATATAAACTAGAATAAAAAAATGTTTAATAAAGTTTTAGAGGCAAAGTATTGTTTAGATTGAAGGTATTTTCTTCTTTTAATAATTTTATAAAAAATTTAATAGAATTTATTGACAAAATTAACATATAGGTGAAATTTTAGTTTTTTCAAACTTGATGGATAGAAATTTGTCATCTCGTTGAACCTTGTGTGGAAAATAATCATTTGCCCATAAATTAATCTTTACAACTATTTGACCTTTTAGACAAGGAAAAGTCACAAAACACGTTCGAAGACGAAAAACTCAATTATATATTTTTAATAGCCATTAATTATTTTATTAAAAAGAGATAGTCCACACTAGCAATAAGCAACTTGTATAAAAGAATAAGTTGCCTCACAAATTTAGCAAACAAGTTATGTGAGAAAGATTCAAAGATTCTGAGGCACTATATTAACACTTTCTTTTCAAGTCTCTTTCCACTTACTTTTTAACCATTTCTAATTACTCTTGTAAATTGTCTCTACAACTTGCGTTTATATGCATTTTCATATAAATAACAAAACTATATAGTTTATAATGTGATATTTATATCCATAAGTTATTGTTTGCTGTTAAGTTTATTAAGGGTGTAATTGGTAGTTTTGTTATTATAAAGGGACATACTAGAATTTAAAAAATACTTATGAATTTTTCGAATTACCAAAACCTGTTGAGAAATTTTATTAACATCCTTAAAAATTTCAAAAAATAATAATTTACCCACCAAACATGTGATTATACATTATTAACACCCTTATTTATACTTTTATTAATACTTTTTTGTTGTTTTCCCACCCAAGGTTTGATGTAAAAACACTTTTTTTTAATTCCTAGTTGGCATAATAACACTTTCTTACTCAAAACTAAATTTTGTTTAAAAAAAAACAACGTAAAGATAAAATAATAATTTTTTTATCTATTAATTTTGAAAATATAAATAAAAAACATTGCTTTATTATTAGACCCAAATATTTTAAATATAACAATTTAACCCTTAAAATATTTAAAAACTTACAAATCAATCCTCAAATTTTTTTTAAAATCTCATATATTTTGAAATTATTATATGGATCAAATAGTTATAATATAACATTTGTATTTATAATTTGTTGTATCATGTTCAATTTTTTGAAGATGTAATTATCATTTTTGAAGCTACCGGGGATAGATTGATATTTCAAAAATTTTTAAGACCCTCAAACATTTTTAAAATTTCCAATAACCTTATAAAATTTTTAAAAAAACCTCTAATATTTTTAAGAATTAAATTTGTCTTTAATTATACAATTATATGACAAAAACACCTTATATATAGGTCGAGAGGAAGAAGGTGGTGAGAGTGAACAAAAAAAAAAGTAAGTAACTTGTTATATAATTTGAATACTTGAGTGGTTTATTTTCATTTTTTTATTATATGATAATTTTGAAAAATAAAATAGTAGGAATAAAATAATAATTTTATTTCCTAGCTCTACCTTTTTAGCAAAAGAGTTTGATTTTAAGTGACAAATATTATTTATTTTTTATTTTGAGTATAAATGTATTATTTATACTAATTACATGTGAAAAAGTATTTTAAGACCAATTTTTAAATGGAAAAATATAATCCACTCTTTTGAAAACTAAAATATTAAGGATAAAATAATAATTTCGGTCTTTATATTTTTCTATCTTATTGATAGGGCTCAATTTTGAGCAACAATATATTATTTATGACATTCAGAAGACAAAAATTGTTTTAAGACCCATCCTTATACGGGATATTGTAATTCACTCTTTGTAGCTCATCGACACTATGTCAGTTTTCTTTTGGATATTGGATTAACATGAACCACTTGATCATCTGATTATCAATAGAAAAAAAGGGTAGATTTTTTTTTTTTTAATTTTAGTTTACATAGAAAAATATAAATTTTATATTAATTTGTTGGCCAATGTTTAAAGAAAGAAGAAAAGAGATGTGTAGTGACTGTGAAATATTATTAGTGTAATTAACAAATATAAAATATAATAGTATATTTAAAATAAAATCAAAATCCATTCAAATTTTTTGTATAGGCCGTTGGTGCACATAGTGCCACTCAAATTTAAATTTATATAAATTATTTAGGTCAAACAACATATGCCCACCCAAGGTTTTCTTAAATGATGAGTCCTCCCATAAAGTTTTAAAAAACTAATTATTCACATTTAACCAAAGTTAGAAAGGTATTTTTGTTTTTTTTGAATAAAAATTAAAAATAAATTTTATAAAAATAATTAAAATATTAAAAATTTAATAAAATTTTTAAAATAAAATAAAATTTTAAAATAATAGCCACTGTCGTTGGCAATATTGGTATTAACCTAACCAGGTGATCGTTTTTTGTCATCTGGTTCTATTGACGATAAAATTTAGCTGTTTCGATGATAAATGTGGTTAGATTTAGCTGTCAAATATCTGGTGGAGACGGTTAAATCTAGTTGCCTTTGTCATTTAAAATGGCTAGAAATAATTGGTTTTAAACATTTCGGTTTTCTTTGATGGTGGAAGCAGCTAGATCCGATCACTAATGAAATCATGTGGTTATTTTCAGTCACCTAATTATGTTAATGGTGGCCATTATCGTTGGTGATACTGCCGGCGACAGTGATTGTTGTTTAAAATTTTATTTTATTTTTTATTAAATTTTATTTTAATAATTTTTATATTAAATTATATTTTAATATTAATATTATTTATTTTTATGGAGGATATTCTAATCTTTTTAAGAATAAGAGTAGGTACTCAGTGTTTTGAAACTTCATGACTGAGACTTTCATTAAAGGAAACCTTGGGTGGGAATTAGTCGTTTGGCCAATTATTCATTCTAACTTCCTCACTCAAATCAACTGTATGTATCAGTAATTATTGGAATAAACACACATAATTTATACATATTTTATGTATTAATACAATGTATTGTTATATGATTAAATATTAATTTATCATTAATTCAAAATTATTTAATTATATGATAACACATAATTAAGAGTACATAAATTATATACAAAAATTACATACACATAGTTTAAACAATTTAAAAATATATAAAAAAATCAATTATATCATTTAATTATATATTATTACATCAATTTTATTGATAAAATAAAAATATTTATTTGTATATATAATTTTATTTATAATATTAATAAAAATCAATTAATCATATAATAACAGATTATATTAATACATAAATTAAAACTCATTTTTAATACACATAAATTTATATTTTTATTTATCAAATTGTTATAATATTAAAAATTTTATTTATATCTACATTTGATCATAATAATTAAATACAAGGTATGGAAAAGTTAGAGATACCTCATGAGAAAAGTCCCTCCCATATATAGAAATTGAGACGTCTATTATTACTTTTTAAATATTGATATCATATTCTAGAGGTTCGTATTTTTTATTAAATTAATGCTTAATATTAATTATATCATATGTTTCTTTTATTTAAATTAAAAACTTTGTTTTACCTATAATTTATATTCCAAACATACGTTTAACGAAAATCGACGGCCAACATTTAATCTTAGACGTCCGTGACCATTTCGATATACGAATCACAGCCACCACTCCTAATGGCTCTTGTCAGATTTAAAATAATCGAATCAAATTACAATGGGTCCCATCTCAAACGCCAATCCATGATGTGCGAGGCGCTGGCATGTGTTCGTTTACAGCTGTGATCTTAAAATAACTGCTAGGTGAAAATAATTTTATTTCTTCATTTATAAACGTGATAAACTCTAAGTAATATTTTTATTTATGATAAAAAAATTTATTTTCTTTAATTTATTATAATTTTATTTAAAAAAGGATTTTTTTTTTTTTGCGAGACTTGATTTGATTTTGTTTTGATAAGGTGACACGAAAAACCAAAGTTTTTAATTTAAAAGATAAAATATTTTTACATTTATATACTTGATAGGACAATCCGATTTCAAAATATTTTTGACGTTTATTAATTGAAGATACCATGAGTCAAAGTTTTTAAATAAATAAATGGAATTGGTTAAAAAATAATATATGTTGAAACAAATTGAATTTACGCTTGCCCCCCTCTCTACGTTTCCTTTAAAGATTTTAAGTGGACTCTGGTAAGGGCGTTTTAGTACTTTCATGAAACCCAATAATCTGGTACGAAATGAAAAACAGGGCAGACCCGAACAGCCAAGAGAAAGAAAAATCCAAACGGAGGCCACAACTATATATATAACATTAATCTCCAAATCTCATTTTTCATTTAAAAAAAAACAGAAAAACAAAGCATAAAACATATAATCAACAACGAACGGAATATAAGGAAAAAAAAAAAAGGATTGAAAATAAAAAACAACGGAAGAAAAGGAAGAACCCAATCAAAACGAAAAGGCCAAAACCCTAAAACAATCGTTTTCGATTGTTATGATGATGATGATGAAGACGATTGCTTGAACCGACGCTGTGAGATGAGATGAGATGAGCAGCGTCGTGGAGGTGGCAGGTGCGGTAGTGGAATTAGTGTTGTTTCATGGCTAGAGAACACGAAACGACGTCGTCTTCGCAACAGCAAGAAGAACAGCCGCGGTGGGGGACGTTAGAGGAGTTATTGTTAGCGTGCGCCGTGAACCGTCACGGGATCAAGAATTGGGACTCTATAGCCATGGAAGTAGCCAACCGGAGTTCGAGCCTGGCGTCGCTCACTCCAGAGAGCTGTAAGGATAAGTTTCGTGATCTTAAGCAACGGTTCATGACTTCAAACGAAGCCGACTCGACTAGTCTGGTTCCGCTTATTGACCAGCTCAGACAGATTCGCGTTAAGGAGCTGCGCGATGAGGTTCAACGACGCAACGTCTCCATCGTGTAATTCATTTTTCTTAGATCTGAGAGTGAAAGATTTTCAGTTTTCGTTGAGATCTATGGAAGGATGTCTCCTCTTTTTTTTATCGGTTCTTGCAGGTCTTTGGAATTGAAGTTGAAGAGATTAGAGGAGGAAAGAGAGAAGAGCTTGAAGGCGGAGGAAGCAGATCTGGAGAGAGAAAGGAAAGCCTCGCTGGAGATCATCGCCGGTAAGTTCTCCTCCGCCGACGGCGACGAATCCGACGAGCGCGAGAATCGATCGTTCAACGAATCCAATTCCACGAGTCAAAAATTAGAGGAAACGAAGACCAGGAAACAGCAGAAAAACGACGTCGCGGAAGGAGAGAAGAAGAAAGAACCGAAAGTAAAATCTGAACCGGACAGAGATAACGATCCGGGTCCGATTCGAACCGCAAGTGAACCTGACCGGGATCGAGATTGGTCCTCGAACGGTAAATTAAACGGAAATGTCGTGGAGGATGACGGAGAAGAGGATGACGTAGACATAGATAAAACGGTGTCGGAGGAGAAAATGGAAACTGTCAATAAAAATAAGAAATCAAATGGACTCAGTGAGTCGAACGAGTTGTGGGACGATTCCAAGAGGGAGGGAAAAGAAGTTGGGGTGGCGTCCCAGCAGAGCAGTGATGTACAGAGCTCGGCTAGTTTGTCAAAGCAAAAAAAATGGTGTCGCAGTAGTAGTGTTGAGGAGCCCGATGTCGAAGAGGTGTCTCCCGCCACGAAAAAGGTGTTGGCCGTGAAATCTGAGCCCTTAGTTAGGTTTCTTGATATCATTCGGTCACACCGGCTCGGCATAAACTTTGAGCGGCGGCTTCGGAGCCAGGTACATTCTAATTCGAATTGAAAATATTAAATTTGAATCCCGTTTTATTTTTTTATATTTTTAAAGAAGGAAAATTCAGATACAAAAACCTAGACGCATAACCCGAACCCGATCAATATCATTGAGGGGTTTTTTGTCAAATGGAAAGTTTTGTGGCCAGTAACGTTACTGGGGTCCAAAGATACTTCGTTGGTGAAAAGGGCCGTGAACTGCCTTTCTCGACTGTGTCTTGCTACTGTACCCAGTAACATTACCGGGTATGGGTAACTATAGTTGCCCTCTCAACATGGGTAAATTAGTAAATGTGCACCCTTCTGAACCCTAAATTACTCCATTGACATTGTTATAGGATAATAAAGGGCCTTTGATCTGGCGGCTTCCAACTAAAACGAAATGACTAAATTACCCTTCCAACACTTAAAACATAATTTTATACTTTTTTTTTTTTTTAAAGATCAATTAGCGTTATAAAAATCTTGGACATATTTGTTGTGACGCTAACTGCTTTCTTTTACTATTAGTTATTAACATTGAAATATAAGATACATCATGATAGATGTAGAGATTATGTGTCAATATCGAATTTTGTCAAAATCTTATTATTACTAGTGATTAATTGCAAAAATTAAGGCGTGTTTATTTAATTATTAGTTGTTCGAATGGGAATAAGATGTGTGTAAAATATACTGCAGGAATCTGAAAGGTACAAAAAGTTGGTAAGGCAACACATAGATCTTCAAACAATTCAATCCAGGCTTGACAGAGGGCTGTACTCTGATTGTTTTCAAAGATTCTTCAGAGATCTCTTACTCTTATTCAACAATTTCATAATTTTCGTCAGAAAAAGCTCTCAAGAACATGCTGCTGCACAAGAACTGCGGGCTCTTGTCACCAAGGAAATGACTGCCAAGCTAAGGAAACGACAAACCCCTGCTGTTAAACCTGAGCCTGAACAACAACAAAGAGAACCACCTGTCGCACATTCAAAACCCAGCCGAGCTTCCACCATGGTGGTTTGTGGTAAGAGAAGCTCTGCAAAAGCAGCTTTGGAGATTGCTGCTAGGAGAAAAGGCAATAAAAAGGAGAGAGAAATCGAGGAAATACCGAAGGTGACCGAGAAGAAGATCAATGGTTCTTTTGTTGGTATTGAGGAGAAGGGTATAAAGAAGAAAAGAAGTATTGAAAGATCAGTTTCGGGGCGGAGAAATTTGAGAACTAAGAACAAGGGAGGAGGAGAGATTAAGCATCGATATGGTGGTAATGAGCTAAGCTCTCATGATGCTTTAGAGGTTAAGATGGACAAGAAAGAGATTGCCCTGAGAAAGAAGCAAGGGGCAGCAAGTTTCTTGAAAAGAATGAAGCAAAATTCACCCAGTGAAGTGGTGGAAAACGACAATGGTGATAACAATGACAAGGAGGATGTGGGGGAGGAGGAGAATGATAGCAAAGATAATAAAGTAGAAGAGGAGTCAAAAAAGAGGAAGGGAAAGAAAAGGGATGTTGGAAAAGATAGGGTTATAAGGAGTTCTATGGGAAGAGGGGTGAGGGAAGAAAGTAGAAGAATGAAGAGAGGGGTTGGCCGGCCACCGAAAAGATCGGCGTCGGAAAGTCTTCCGAAAAAAATGGTGACAGTGAACCCGTCAGAGACGGCAGAAAAGAGACGGAGAGACAATGGTGAGAGTGAGGTTGGGGTGGGAAGTGCAAATACCAGATCTAGGAAAAGAACAAGAAGGTGAAGGTGATTTTGGAGGGATTTTGCTTTTTTTTTTTTTTTTAATTTTATTTTATCAGTTTAGTGTTTTACTTTGGAGGGGAGAAAAAGAGAAAGGATTGGAATATGGAGACTGCATGAGAAAGAAATTTGTGTTGTGGACTTGTGGAGAATGTTCTTGTGGCAGCCATTGCATATACACCACATGTAGAGTTAGAAATGAATTATAGGCTTTTTTAATTTAGGTTTTTTTGAAGTATTTTGTTCATAAAAAATCAACAAAAAGGCCAAGGTACAGTAATTTACTTGTTTCATAACATAAGATATAAAATTCGTGTCGATATTACCGTGAAGACATTCTGTGCCTTGAATTTAGTAGCTAAATTGTTACCCAATCTTGTTACTTGCTTCTTTGTGTGAAGGCCACTCTAAATTTTCATTTAAAAAACTAACAAATACATACCATTTTTAAAGATGCATTACCATTAGGATAATTAATTAATTAATCTTAATTTTAAATGTCTTCCATATAATTAAATTAGTTTTTAGTTGTAAAATGAATATAACATCAATTTCATGTATGTTGATTGTGCATACTTGCGAAGTTTCACGTACGCCATGCATAATGGGAAAAATTGAAAAATTCATGTATATGAATCATGCATAATGCACTGTTCAACACGTTGTTGGTCCATTTCTTCACATGTATGGGGCCATTTAATGGGTTTTTGAAAGTGACTATAGTATTGGTAATTTACAAAATACCTTTATATATATAATACGCATAAATGAGATTTTTTTTTTTTTTTTTTTTTATAGAAACAAACTTATGGAAGTGACTATATAATGTGTACACCCATAAATAAAAATTCTCACGGTTGTTTATCAATGTTTAGATAACATACCACTCAAAGCATGTTGTACGAACCTATGTAATGTTTCATCGTATGATAACTGTTAAATTAAATAAGTGTACATGTAGCATGCATATTCGTACATCAATACATCATTTGAATTTTAAATTGGTTTGACCATGGTCAAACCTAATTCCATCCAAATGGTTAAAATTTCATCAACTATCAACCATTAAAATGTACACTTATGACCTATCTAGGTGCACGACATACATCAAGGAAAATCTTTATTTTGACTTTTTGATTTGATCTGAAAGGATCTAACAAGTTTCACATGCTATCACCCAATAACACAATTACCAAGACAACAATCTTGTACCTTTGAGTCCATTAATCCCATAGTGTGTGAACCATAAACTCTATACTATTTTGATAGTATCTAGATTTAAGTCAATTCTAAACATAGATTATGAATGCCTTCTAGCAAGACATCATGACCACCCGAATGATAGAGTGTTAGCCAATAAGTCCAAACTTAATTAACTTGACAGTTAATATACAATACGATCTCTTTGTCACCGTGTTTCACAAGGCTAAAATATAAATTTGAATCTATCTCAAGTACTCATTGTGTGTATTTATGTCCAAATCGAGATTGGATATGACACCAATCATTCTAGTCGTTACCACAGACTATTTGGTTCTAGATAGCTCAACTAAGACACTCATTGTGTGTTTAAAATTGATGAATTTTATATTGATGTACCATAACCTTCATGCTGTTCATGAGGTGACTAATCTCTTACTTTTATAGCACCTCATTTATGGTGGTATGTTTGATAACATTAAATGATATCACTTTAATATAAGATGATTTGATAACCTCAAATCGAATGGTCATATGTATCTGTTAAGTCATAAGGATTGATATATAAACATTGGTAACACCATCTATTTGGAATCCTTATCATTGGACATGACTACCAAATCATGTACCCACATGTGAAGTCAAGTTACGAGCAACAAATCTCAATGTGTGCAAACTTTTACCACTTTTTGATGGAATCGCTCATATTATGCAATCCTCATACCCTCACTCATGTCCAAGGTTCATAGTGATGTTGGAATTACAAACCATTCTAATATGATCACCAATGAGACGTATGAAAAACACGATCAATTATTTGAATCCATTGTCTTAATTCTACCATATTAAAGATATGTTATATGTTATAAAAAATAATATAATTAAAATGTCTTGTATTATTAACATTAATAAATGTTTACAATTATGCTAATACATAAATAAATACAACTAATATACAACAGACATATGACTATAAGACACTTACCATAACAGGTGCTTGACTATATCAGGATTTGTATGTGGGCTAATGTGCATCAACAAAAAAATTATCACCCTTAAGTATGGGAGCGGTATTTTAGGGGGAGTTCATTAATGGAAATCCATAACGGTAATATGTGGCCATACCTAGTTCATGTTGTCTAGATCAATATTAGACATGTTAAGGAACAACTAAGGTAGACAATTTTGTCTATGTCTTCAAGAGATACAAAGTGACAAATTAACTTGTATTGTATATTAATTATCCGACTGTTCAAGCTTTGACTTGATACATTGACACTATACTAGACGTGTGGCCTTTATGTCTTGCTAAAAGTCTTTGATGGTTTGTTTCTAAGTTTTGATAGAATCCAGATGTTATCTGATCAATAAAGAGTTTGTGGGTCATATACAATAAAGGGTTGGTCGTTCTTCAGAGGTAAAGGATTTGTTGATCCTGTCAAAAGAAAAGGCAATGATGTTGGAGGTGTGCCATTGACTTAACGCACAATTGTGTGCCCTAAGGTGCGTAGCCTCGTGTTGAAGGCATCATTAGTATGTTGAATTGATGCATTAGTGAAATCAAGACACTACCTAATCATCCAACTATTTACGAGGAATGTTGTTACAGTATCGTAATTATGACACACAATCATACCTTATGTAAGCATGACCATGAGGCATGACACACACTCGTGTGTCTTATGCACACGGTCATATGTGTCTTAAATATAAAAGATAAAATTTTCTCTTTCATTGACAAGTGTTTCATTTTGCATGAGAAAATTGATTCTTTCTTTTGAGTGTTTTCTTTGGTTTCTCTCTAAGATTCTCACTGCTTTACACATCATTCTAGCACTTAGATCTAATGGTAGAGATCCTAAAGTTTAGTGCTCCATGTGGATAATATGAATGCCACCCCAATAGGGCAAGATAACAGCTCACCCATTCAAGATTATTGCCACACAAAAAGATTCTTGCTCAATGATACAGGTAAGGGTTTTAAAAACCTTCTATGGTTGTTTGCCATGTTTTATATGTTATCCTATAGCAAATCTTAGATAGGGTGTTTTGGAACTCTAATTGTAAAAATTTTAAAATACGTTTTTGTATATATAATCACCCTTCTAGTGACCCAATCACCCTACCACCCAGCAAGAAGGTCATTCAGGGAACACTTCTAAATAGAGTAGAGCTATTTTGACTTACAAATTGTAAGTGATGCCATTCATATTCACTATTGAGAGTATTATTTATTTTTATGTTCACATTTATCTTTCATATTTCTCCACAATTCTAGTGGATCTATTATATCTACATAATTAGCTCGCAATCATTCGTAAATGTGATGTCAAAGAAAAATAATGACATTAAATTTGTCTTGCTACGACACTTTTGGCTTGCAATCTTTCATGAATGTGATGCCGAAGAAAAATAGTTCTTTTGGACTTGTCTTGTTAGGACACTTTCAATTCATAATCCTTTTGTGAATGTGATGCTAAAGAAAAATAGTGGCATTGGGTTTGTCCTTCTACGATGTTGTGTAATTACTTCTCCGAGACTTATAAGTTCCACGTGAATAATGTGAAAAACTCATTCATTATAATTCTATTCATCCAATTTTAGAACAACATATTGAGATTAATTTTTGAAACTTTGGATTCAAATTTTGTCTCATATTCATAAAATTTTCATAATTAATATTTACAACATTAAGTTCTAAACTACAATATTTAAAACTTTATTTCTATTGATTTTTAAGACTTCATGTCCGAATTATTCTTTTTTTAATTTTTACAAACTTTAGGGTGCAATTTGATAGATTTATGAAATATTCACTATTTGCTTTTACAAATAGGGAAATAATTATAATAAAAATATTAATGAAAATGTTTATGATTTATATTTTGTAAGTGGGGCACGACAATAATCAATAGAAACGTTTATTGTTTACATTTTCCTAAACAGAATAATAATAATAATAAATAAATAAATTAAATACATATGATAAATTAAATATTTTAATAGCAGTGAGTGAAACGTTAACTATTTACATTTTTACAAACGAGACGATAATAATAAATAAACTAAACATATATTATAAAATAAAAATTTAAACAATAGTGAGAGAAATGACCATCGCTTGCATTCTTGCAAATGCGACAATTATAATGAATAAATTATACATATATAATAAACTAAATATTAAACAATAGTGAGAGAAACACTCATTGTTTGTATTTTCACAATTGAAATATTAGCGTAAGAAATACTCGTTATCTAAATATTATGATAAAAATATATTATAAACATTAGTGTATATATCATATTACAAATTATTGATTTTTTTAATCTTAATGGATGGAAATTTATCATTTTATCGAACCTTAGGTGGGAAATTTTCTTTTAGCCTTGTATTAACTATGATTTTTTCGTCCATTAATTAAATTATAAGAGGTATTTATATTATTTTATCTAAATATTATGATAAAAATATAGTTAATATATAAATATTATTTTTTTAATTTACCAAGAGTAAATAAATAATTTTTTATTTTATTTTAAAAACTATCATATTCACTTTTACATTTTAAAAATATATTATAACTTCGATAGTTTGTAATATGATATATACACTTATAATTATTGTGTGTTTTAGGGTATATTAAAATTAAAAAAAAAAAAAAAAACATCTCAAATTTTTTCAAAATTTAAAATCTCTTTAAATTTTTTAAAATATCTCAAACTTTTTCAAACTAAAAAATCCCTTAAAAATTTAAAAAAAATTATAATTTAATTAAAATATATAATTATTTCTCATTGGTATTCATATCTATATTAATATTAATAATTTTTAATAAAATTTTATAGAGAAAATATGATTTAATTTGAAGATATTTGTATTTTTTTAATAATTAAATAAAAAATATTTAACATAATTTATTAATAAATTCAAAAGATATAAAAAGATTTGATTTTTTTAAATTTAATAGAAAGGGGATTATTATTTTAGGGATAGAAAATATTCTTCTGGCCTTAATAAGTTAATTTTTGGTTATTTGATCAAGTGTTAGGGGTGTTGTTGTCATTTAATTAAAAAATTCCACAATTCTTTTTAGGCCAAAGGACATATTTCCACCCATAGTTTGAGGCGGGGACAAAATCTCACCCGCTAAGTTTAGAAAACCTGAAGTCTCACCCATTGACTGTTAAATCTAACAGTCAACAGTGAGTCAAGGGGTAAATTTGTCATTTTACAGTTAAAATTTATAAAAATATAAAATAATATTTATATATATAAAAAATATATATAAAATTATAAAAAATTTTAAAATTTTATAAAATTATAAAAAAAACTTAAATTTTAAAAAATAAAAGTCAGCCACCACCGCCGCGCCGGCGGCGGTGGCGCATCAAATGGCACCAGGTGGTCGGAACCGCCACCTGGTTCTAGCCTCCCAAATCGGCGGAGGAGACCAGATCTGACTGCCTCCTCTTTTGGTGGAGGCAGCCAAATTTGGCCTCCTCCGCCAAAAAAAAGGTCAGAAATGGCTGGAGATGACCGACTTTGGTCCCAACGGTCGTTTCCGGCAAAGGTTTCGGGCAGAGGCGGCCAGATCTGACCTCCTCCGTCGATTTGGGAGGCCAGATCTGATCTCTCTTGGAACCAGGTGGACGGAACGACCACCTAGTGCCATTTGCTGCGGCCACCGCCGCCGGCGCGGTGGCGGTGACTGGCTTTTATTTTTTTATAATTTTATAAATTTTTTTTATAAATTTTAATATATTTTTAATATATTTAAATATTATTTTATATTTTTATTATAAATTTTTATTAATAAGGGTATTTTTGTTATTTTATCAAATGGGTTAATGAATTTGAATGAAAATTGGATGAAGGGTGGGAGTTTGGGCTTTTAAAAGTGAGCGGGTGGGACTTTGTCCCCGACTCAAACTATGGGTGGGAAAATGTCCTTTGGCCTTCTTTTTAATTGGTTCACCAACCAGAGCTACGTTACTTTCAATTGTCTTTACCCACTTCACTCTTCTTCCTCTCCGACACTTTCATCTATCCAGTTCCTATTTTGATCTAATCCCTCATCGAAGTCCCATTTTTATGCCATTCCCGGATGTCAAACTCCAAACTTGAGTCCTGTACAGTCGAAACTCCTGATGGGGTGAAGCTGCACGCCAGAGTGTTCAAACCCAGAGAAGAAAAGGACTTGATAGATGACCATTTGGTGATTGTTTTGGTCCACCCTTACTCAGTATTGGGCGGCTGTCAAGGCCTGCTGAAAGGCATAGCTTCAGGGCTGGCTGGTAAGGGTTACAGGGCTGTGACTTTTGACATGAGGGGTGTTGGGAAGTCCAGTGGAAGAGCTTCCCTTACTGGCTTCGCTGAAGTTAAAGATGTGGTTGCTGTCTGCAAATGGGTTTGTGAAAATCTCTCTACTGATAGGATTTTGTTGGTGGGTTCTTCTGCAGGTATGATTTTGTTGCGTGTTTTTGTTTGTTTGTTTTCTGTGTTTGTTGTGCTTGGTGATCATGTTTGATTCTTGTTTTGGTAGGTTACGGATGTGTATTGATGGATGAATTGTTAGATCTGTGTAGATTTAAATAAAGATAAAAAGACTGCAAGATGTAAAGAAGGAAACTTCTGATAATAGGGAGAACTGGTGTAATTTGAATAGATTTAGTGGATAAAGTTTGGATTTTCAAGTTTTTTGTGTAAAAAAGTTTGCTTGGTTTACCTTTCGAAGTTCTTATGTTGTATTGGAGATTTGAGTATAACAATTATTAAAAAAAAAAAAAAAAAAACCAGAAAAAGAAACTTTTGGCACATATGGGAAAATATGATGTTATACTTTAGGTCTCAGAAAAGTTCTGATTAAATATAGTTGGAAGACTTTACGGTTACAAGTTGTTTGATTTAAAGTTTGCTTGTTGCGTATTACATATTTTAACGCCTGAGTTTGATTTGAATTGTGGATTTTAAAGTTGACGTAAATTGTTCTAGGTTCAATTTTTTTGTATCAATGCTTTTGTTAATTGATTGGTGCTCTTCAAGAGTTTCATGCGGTATCTTGTTTTGATTACATGAATTCTAGAATTTCTGACAGGAGCATTTTGGACTTGGTTGAATCAAATGTTGAAGGTTAGGCGATTATACAGTTATTAGTTTGTTCTTTTACTTGAAATTCAAGGATCTATGATGGTGATGTTGCATAGAGACAGTATCCTTTGCTGTTTTTTAAGTGGTGAAATTGAATTTATAATCTGGTAACACATTTCGATACGGTCATGAGCTTATTCTTTTCTTAGTTCTTGGCTCTACAGTTTTCATAACTGGGAAGTTGATCTCAATTGATTACATTACCTTCTGTTCATGGTAAAATTAGTTCCTCTCAATACTTTTCTGCTTTAATTACAAATGAAGTACTAATCTTCAATATTGAAGGTTTGTTTGGTGTTGGCTTTATTGATGAAGCGTGAAGCCAGATCTTTTTCAGCTTGATGTCGATAATTGAGTGAATATCGAGTAATGGATTATTCGGTTATGAAATCAATTAGCATTTCACTAATTTTTCTCTTTGATGCATGTGTTTTATAGTTAGTGAATCATTTCTGCTGTTACTCTAGGAATAGTGTCAAAATTTTTTCTAATAAAATATTCTCTGCCTTATTGATTAACTCTTGCAGTTAATATGATCATAATATTGTATTTATGGCATTACAATTATTGATGAAACTTGATTCTTTACCACTTTTTTGTGAAGGTGAAAGCATGTTCGATCTTGGAGTATCTAATCTCTTCCTCACCATCTATTATCAGGTGCACCAATTGCAGGTTCTGCAGTTCAGGAGATTCCACAAGTTGTGGGCTATGTAAGTTTGGGGTACCCTTTTGGTATGCTGGCTTCAATCCTATTCGGGCGACACCATAAAAACATCCTTGAAACCCCAAAGCCGAAGCTCTTTGTTATGGGAACTCAGGACGGGTTTACTAGTGTAAAACAGCTGAAGAACAAGGTGCGTGCTGCAGAGGGGCGAGTAGAAACTTATCTAATCGAAGGAGTAAGCCACTTCCAGATGGAAGGCCCTGAATATGATGCTGAGATGGTGACTCTTATCCTTGAATTCATTGCATCATTGTAGTAGTTGTCACCAGCGAGTTCACAGAGAAGTACTTGTGCAGAATTGTTTTTCCTAAAATCGGTTTTCCATTACTTATGTCCATTCTATGTATATACTGATTTTTCACATCTTGTTTGATTTGCAGGAAATTAAATCGTTGGATTGCATCTTCTTCATTATGAAATCTTGGGCAGTCGTCCCAGTTATATTGGTATTAGGATGCATTAGTGAATATCTTTATCAAAAAGGCTTTCAAGTATAAAACAGTTTTTTTTTTTTTTTCCAAAAGCACTTCAAAATCCCCTTTAGAAGGATCATTGTCAAATGATTTTGCTTAAATAAGTATTTTTAGGTGAAGACATAATAAAAATTTTAATGTGTGAATCAAAGACCAGCCTCTTAGTCATTGGTTTTGATTTTTGCTTAGGCAGATCGACTGTTTCCCATCCAAACTTTTGATGGAACTATAATTTCTCATCTTTTATATTTGGAAAGTTTATTTCTCTATCTGTGATTCACTTCCAATTCTAAAACCTGCTTGTTTAACTATAAATTATAATGTACTTTTTAGTGAAATTACGAAACTATATGTTTTATTGAAGTTATGAAACGGATCATAACTCTTCTTTTCTCTTCTCTTCTTTTCGTTCACCTTCCTTTTTTAAAACTAGGGCCATTTTCAAATCTCTTCAACCACTTCTTTTTTTTTTTATTTTTTCAAAAAAGAAAAAAAGTTTGATCCCTTGTAAAATAAAAAAAAAAAACAATAAATTCGACCCAACAAATTTAAAGTCAAACAATCACCAACGACTTCGCTCTTGAAAAGGTGAGTGGGCGATGGAAAAGGAAGAATATGGGCTAACTAAAACGTAGTGTTGTTGTTGGGGCTAGCTGGTGGGTTGAGGAAGCGAGGAGAAGAACAGAGGCTGCTAGTGGCGGTGAGGTGAGGTGATGAAAAAGGAGCTTTGCTCTTGAAAAGATGGTTGGCAACAAAAAAGGAAGAATGGGGCCTAGCTAAAAAGCAGAAATGTTGTTAGGGCATGGCACTGGGTTGCGAGTCTGGGGAGAAGAGTGAGGGCTACTGGTGGCTGTGAGGTAAGGTGAAGAAAAAGGAAGAACAAGGCCTTCTTCAGCCAACAAACGCACGAAATTGACACGCCCCTTGCCATGGCTGCCATTGCCATAAGTAACCAAGAGCTAAGAGGAGAGCAAGGCACAATGGTGGAAATTGAGAATCCATGAAGAGAAGGGGGCAAGGACAAGAGGGGAAAGAGGGTAGGCAGGTTACAAGGGAGAGAGAGAGAGAAAGTTACGTGGGACAAAAGAGAGTAAAAGTGAATAGGGAGGTGAGGAAGGAAGAAGTTGAACAAAGAATGAAGAGAAGAAGAGAAAGAAGAAAAATAAGAGAGGAAAAGATTGGTTGCTAGATTAAGAAGCCTGAGGGTTGATTGTAGATGATAGTTTTGGAAGGTGAAGACATTTGAGGGTTTTTGGTATTGGGGTCCTTGGGGTTTTAGGGAAGAAGATGAAAGAAAGTTGTGTGGGATAGAGAGGTGGGAGATTGTGGGTGAGGGAGAGAGATTTAAATACGAAAGAGTAAAAAAGACTTTTTATCGAAGTGTTGGTGGGAAATAGTCCTTTGGCCTTTTGCTTGCATTTTATAGTACTAGCATTTAGACAAAGACCTTTAGGTTTTGGCATGTTTAAATTAAATAATTGGAGAACATTCCCTTGGAGAATGACTATCAATTATGATATATAAAATTGTTTTCAATTATTTGAAAGTGAATTAAGCATTTAACAAAAAGAGAGATTTTCAAATGATTTTGCTGTAGAAGAAAAGTCCTAGGCATGGACGGTAAGAAGTTTTTACCTTAAAAATTATTAGTTCCTATATCATAAAACCCCCAAAGATGTCCCATTAGAGAAAGACTATCAATGATATATGCTATAGTATTCTTATCCTTACTTGGAAATAAGTTGAGCCTTCAACAGCATATGAAAGAAAGAAAGCAATCAAAGGCAAATTATAAACAATTGTCACATTTAAAAGAGCATCTATCTGAATTCAGACGAATACACTTACAGTGAGCTCAAACTGAACCAGTCACCATCATTTAGCTGGCTGGTTATCAAGTAAGAACAAATTTTATAAATACAAGAAAACATTTAACTAGCTAACTACAGAACCTACAGAGTCACGGCAACCATCATCAGATTAAATAGGCATCAATTATCGGATGACTGCCCACCTGGCTAGACGGGTCGACTAAATTTCTGAACGTCCATTGAAATTCTAACCTTTCTCTCCATTATTGGCCTCTGAGCGTTCAACCATTTCACCCATCTTGCTATACAGTTGTTTTCGCCATCTTTGTTCCTGCTCCATTGATTGCCCTTGAGAGAATGGACGTTCTGCCTCCTCTGCTTTTAAGTCAAGAAAAATGAAAAAGAAAGATGGGACTTGTTTTTATCATCAATAACAAATGAATACACTGTAAGGGAACGAATGCCATTACAGAAATAATAAGCTCAGATCAAAATGGCAGCAAGTTCTCATTTACAGAAAAAGGCCATTACATAAATGGTGAAATAAAATGAAGGAAGCACTGGGGAAAACTAAGCTTGAAAAGAATACACTAATAGATAACTGAATTTTTTACACAAATAATACAGATCAAAATCTGAATCTTCAAAAACTACTACAATGAGATGATACATCAGAAGACGGCGTGCTTTTATTTCTTAATACTATAAAACATGGTTATATGCAATCAGTTATTACCACTCTCACCATCAGATGCATCTTCAAGCCTTGCAATTGCGTTGACTAGGGCTTGTTCATGATCCTGCATTTCAAAGAATTCATCGGTCACAGGCACTGATTGAAACACAGCTAAAAAACTGTAGTGAAGGTCTTGGTTCATACCTTTAGCACTTTCTTTGCTTTCTCAATTTCAAAAGGATCAGGATGACTAGAACCAAAAACTTTTTCAACCTGTTCAAATGCACCACAATTAGGTTAAAAAATCACTTCATTTGCAAGAATTTAAATAAACCAGCCAATTTTACCTCCTTGATTAAAGTATCTGTGTGAAGAATTTCAATATTACCCAATGCTTTCTTCCCATTACCATTCAATGATAAAGGAAAGCCTTTCTTGAACTGACCCTTCATGGTCCCTCTACCTCTTCCTGCCCCAGGAACAGCACCACCACGGACCATGGATTTCTTAATTCCACGTCCTGGCCCTGGGCGGCCACCTTTATGAGAAATTCCAGGTTCATCAGCATTCCATCTGATATCTTCAGGGGATATCTACCATTATAAGACTGAAGATTAATAGCAAGTAGGATTTGTAGTTCAGCGAGATGATAAATTTTGAAGTCAGATTTTTTATCAAAAACCAGAGAAACAAATGTGAAACTGCAATAACGAGTTAAAAGCCACCCTACAACTGATCCTTGGTTGGGACCAAAAACCATATGTCAAACCGTACAAGTTTTTAAACTGTATAATCTACCACTCACTTCCTCTCATTTAGCATGACCAAGAATGTAATGCAGTTTTTAAACTGTATAATCTACCACTCACTTCCTCTCATTTAGCATGATTGAGAATGTAATGCATGTTAATGGTCATTATATAACAGAGGAGGATGTAAATGCACTAGTCTTCATGCTCCCATAATGTATCTGTCATTAAAAAATTTATACACTTAACTTTTTTGTGATATAGTTCAGGACAACAATGTGAATATCATAATCTCTTATCACAAAGGCAGAAAAAGCTTATTGGATAAACAAGCCCACGAAGCCGTTTCTTCAGCATCCAACAGATGACAAAAAAAGTGTGCTAAAAAATCTACTCAAAAAACTAACTTGAATGTGTTAAATATTGCACACAAATAAACAAGCAGGTACAATGTATGTTTAGCAGCTATGACCTTGACCCAATCTTACCTCTTTGAGATTGACCCATTCCCATGTTTCATCTGCTGTATTAATATCATAAACCAAAGCATGTCGCCCCTACCAATGTTCGGAAAATGTAAGATTAAAAGAAGAATGTTATCACACAAACACCATAATCAATAACATTTACCTCAATAGGGTTGTAATCAGTTATAACAGCCTCATAGAAGTGGTTGTCTTCAGGCCACCTTGTCCAGACTTTTCTTCCAATTAAGGGATCATAGGTTGCAGGTTCAGCAGTTTCATTAGCTGCAAAGGCACCCGAAGAGCCCCGATTACCAACTCGGGCCCTTCCAGTAAGACCTGTAGATAACTGCATCATTTCAATGGAGATGCAGCAGAAATAAACTCTGTTAACCAAACAGTAACAATGGAAACCGGAGGAAACATCCATTTTCCATTATTCTTTCCTATTCTAAATATATGACTTACAGATTTTGGTTTCTTTGCTCTAGGGCCCGGTGCAGGACCTGATTTCATAGCAGATGAAGATGGCTGCATAGATGGATGCAAAGCAGGAGATGGTGCACCCATTGACGCTACAGACTGAGACGTTTTTGGTTTCTTGCGGGCTGCTGAAACAGTCGGACTTGGTGCAGGGTCATGAACAGGTGGGGGGATGCTTGGCATACCAGGCTGGAGGCCACTTGCTTTTCTCCATTCCCTAATAGCATGATTGATTTATACTTCTCGTTAAAAGCCAGAACTGATCAGTAATTGATTACGTATACGACAAAAGCTGCTCAGAGAGCACATCATGATATAACCAGACCTTATCCTCCGAATGATGTCATCAGCATTAACCCTGGATAGAAGCTCCCTGTGTTCCTCATCTGACACTCTCAACTCCTTTCTAAGTTCGGTAATTAAACTTTCTTTCTCCTGAAGGAATATAAAATGAAGGATGGTCAAACCTTTTTAATTTTACTTACGCAACATAAACTGCATGAATATATAAAAAGAAGTTAATAGATACCCAAGTGATGGCATCAGATTGAGCTTTGAAGGCCCGAAGGACTGAACTATATGCTTCTTTCTCAATGTTGTGGATCTGAATTTCCATGTCATTCTGCGGCATTCTAGGTATTATGGTGGAACTTACAACTGCAGATCTTCCATTTCCAGCAGGGCAGCTCCCTCTTTGAAATCTATTTTGATGTGGGGGGAGGTCATCATCTGTTCCTGCAATTGTTTCATAAAGAAGCAATTATCAGCTTTGTTTCTGATGTGTGGCTGCCAAACAAAGAAAGATTTCAATAGAAAAGACCTAACTTCTTCAGCCATCTTCATAGGTGTATCTAAAAGAGTTTATACCTAGAGAAATGTGACTACATTGAAATAACAAACAAGCTAATTTAAACTAATGCAAGTTAAAACAAATGCCGATTCCAAGTAACCACTTGCAAAGGAAGGAACATACAAATCTTGAATGAAAAAACTTTTATTGCAAAAGGAGTCCACATCTCAAATATATCTAAACTACTCGTAAGCATTTAACAAGCGGCGACTAACACAACTGTAAGCTAGATAATTACATAAAAGGTTAAAGCAATTGAAAAACAAGAGGCTTATAAAATAATTCTAGAACTGCACAAAAAATCATTTTGAAGCTTTGTACTGTTGATTTAGACATGAAACAGTGAAGAACATTGTAGGACTAAACCCAACAAAAACTGAGATGACCAATGGCATTAATGAAAGTTCATCAAACAACATGACACATATCTGAAGACTGGCAGCGATAGTTATAATATTTAAAGCAACTACTTACTTGATAAAATGAAGCCTGAAAGCTGAATTCAAATAAACCAAATACCAACACTAATCGAACCTAAGTAAAACCATAAATCCCTAATCCTACTTAGCAAACTTGAGTTAGAAACTAGGATCTCCACTTGACCTTAAAATCTTCGTGAAGTACAAAACTCACTTATGACGCTGCAATGTTAGTAATTTACAAATGCTAATTCCTGAAAACACTTTTAGCTTAACTCACTACTGCTATCAGAAAGATCATAGTTTATCTCTACCCTTCAAATCAAATGTTCAGTAAACTATATGCAGGTGGATGAAAAATCAAAATTTCAACGTGTCACGTGATAGAAACAACTGCAATCAATACCAAAAACCAATTAATTCACGCCTTCGTTAACAATTTTGTTCAGTTTAATTATTAATCACTTTAATAAGCTAGAAGTTCACAGTTTAACACAACAATACCCAGAAAACCGCCAAAAAACCCAAAACGAAATTTATCTAAAAAAAAAAAAAAAACACTTACCGCTACTATCAAAAGCATCATACTCCATAGCTGTTCCTTTCAACAAAACATCGAGAATAACACTTCAAATCAACTTAAAAGACAAAATTTTGCCCAAATTATCGAAAAATGCAAGATTTGAGCGCCTCAAATTTTCACAATTGAAGCGAGAGTAGATCTAAGGAAGGGAAAATTTGGCCGATTTTAACATCGATACGAATTATGCTATCTTTTCCTTTCAAGTTCGTGGTGAACAATTTGGGATTTTGATTGATTTGGTGAAAAAAAGAGGTGTTGATTTGAAAAGAGGAAGAACGCGGACTTGAAACTAGTTTTAATTATTTTCTTTTTTCAGTTAATAATTGAGCTTGAGGTCCGCCACACGAATTGAGTGATCGATTTTAGAACGTGTTTTTGTCTTTTCCCTGTAGAACGCAGAACTTGATTATGCGACGTCGTTTTCTCCAAAATCTAACGTTCTTAAATTTTAATAATTCATATAAAGGGGGTTCCATAATAATTATTTATAACATTTTATATGACGGAAAAAAAAAAAAATACTGATTACGTATAAACCCTAATTGTTTTCTTCTTGTCTTGATTTACAATTTTAATTAAAAAATCACTTGAAAATCATGAAATTCGATAACGAATTCATTTTAATCCAAATAAATAAGTATTTGATACCCTTTTTTTTTATTTTTCAAGAATTGACATAAATTTATGTTTCAAATTTAAATAATTATTAGGGTAGCCTTTTTATTCATAGTATGCATTAAGTCTAATTTAATCCATTAAGTCTAATTTAATAAGTTCTTTATTATTATTTTAAGTTTGAGTTAGAAGTATAACATCAAGTCTGGTTTGTTAAAGACTATTGTGAATTTACTCTAAATTTGAATAAATCGTGAATAGGAGTGAAACAAAGAGTGATTGTATCTATTCTAGTTTTTTCACCAATTATAAATTAATCTGAGTCAAATATTTTTGAATTAGAACTTGTGCAAAATATGAAAAAAAAAATAGTAGTACGGTACACGTAATTATGCTTATTGTTTACAATATAGGAGTAATTGCTCTTAGTGTTTATAAGTCTAATATCGATCTCGTTTTTCATCATTTTTGTGTTTTGTAGTGAATTTAAGTATAACACCTCTGTCTATACGTTTTATCCTCCAAAGAAAAATTGTCTTTTGACTATATAAGCATATTATAACTTAATAAAACTTGTGTGGAATTTAAAACATCACATAAATTGAATATGCCTGTTTTTAAAAACATCTACCTAAAGATAAGTGTGAAATAATTTATATCAAAGTGTGTAGTATTGATAACATAATCTCATTACAAATCTCATACATAAATAATTCATATCAAAATAACATAGTTCAATATCATGACATGTATGCCCTTATGCATAATCTTTACTGGCCTATTGACCTACAATTGTCATAATCACTTGTTACTTAGAAAATAATTAAAAGCAAGTAATGAGTGACAATCACTTAATGAGCGGGAGATGTGATATCTTACACTTCATCCATCTTATTCCTTTAATACCTTTACATTCCTTAAACATTGAACTTAGTCATTTAGGATACACCTTTAAACCCTAAACTTCAATAAGTGCTTTAAACTTTTGTTTAGTCATCTAAGGTATACCTCTAGACTCATAACTTTTAAAAACTTTACTATGTCAATAGATCTAGGTTGAGTTAGAGATTCGACACTTTGACTATGTAAGTTCTATATACATGTGTATAAAGAATCCAATAGGTGCATTTTCACAACAACTCTTAGATGAAAACGTATCTATAAAAACATTCATGAGAAAAAATGTTTTTATGGGTGTCATAAAACTATGAAAACATACAGAACATGTCCTATGCATGTATTATAGGTATCCTAGGTCCACATATGTACTACAACATTAAATTTGGCAAATGTATTACGACAACTCTAGGCCCACATGCGTATTGTAAAATCATGTTCCAAAAGTAGCTTTATATCCTAGGAACTTAGAAAACGTGCAATATCATAACAAATTGGTCTTATGCATAAAAATTTGTTATATGTTTTCATAAATCAACAAATGCAAGCCCCACAAAACATCTAAGGCTTACATCTCACTTTCACCTTTCTATTGCATGGTCATGTTCATGCCTTAACTTATAGACCAACTTTAGACATGACTTGGTACTATTACATATTGTTAGCGTTCTCTTAAAACTTGTGGGATAGTCTCTTGAACGGTTGTTCACTTTTAAGGAATGTTCGTTTATTTCTTAACTTATGTATCATTGTACATAATAAGGGAATATAAGTTCACTCTTTTTTATCATGAAAATTTATTATTTCTCCTTCATGATCGTTCGTGTCCTTATCATCATGAATGATTGTTTAGAACTTTGAATGAACGTTAACTATTATGTCATGAACGTCTACCCAAACTTCATGTTCATGATTATACATCTTACTAAGGGTAATTTCATTATTTCATAACTATAAATGGTTATATTATACTTCAGTATGGGTATTGTTTATGTTAGATACAATATTTACAAATGTAGCTTTATATATATATATGCTACATATATATATTCAGGATCTCAGGATTACAGTTTATGTTTTCCGAAAGCAAGTTCAAGGGCAAATTTATACTTTTTAACATGTATATGATTTTAGTATCCCTCATATCATGTCATACATAGCATAAAATAAAAATAGAGTAAAGGTTATAAGATAGAGATAAGATAAGCACAAAATACCAAACAATACATAATATGAACAAAACAATGAGATACAAAATTAAGAAACAACCTGTCAAGTCACAAAGTAGAGTTAAAATAGGAATCTATTTATGAGTAGAGATAGGGGTTACTTACTGGATAATATTTTACTCACTCCCAAGGTTTCTCTTCTTACAGGTTAGTGATTTTATGAACTGAGTTAGACTTGACATGGCTGACGGCAAGATACTATTTTGAGTAGATGGCATGATTTCGTGGTTCGCATGTCTATAATGGTTTTCATATATGTATATTGTACAATTG
The DNA here is from genome assembly GCA_026122585.1 of Anacardium occidentale. NCBI lineage: Eukaryota > Viridiplantae > Streptophyta > Magnoliopsida > Sapindales > Anacardiaceae > Anacardium > Anacardium occidentale. Next base: position 430,168 of record JAJEJH010000037.1, on the reverse strand, counting down.
CATGTATATTATGTACACTTTACTTATAAAATGACAATGTATGATGTTTTTATCATGATATGAAATATTCTTAATATATTATCATTATTTTCATGTTTTAAGCTTCCGCGTGTATATTTTTAGTTCAATGTAATGACCCAAGGGGTTAGATTGTCATTTTAGAGAGTTTGAGGGGGGGGTAGAAGAGCCTTTTAGAAGTCCTTTGGGGCTTAGTATGAGTTTCTACGCATGTGGGGGTGGAAATGGCTATTTTCCACTACACACGACCGTGTGCCTGAGACACACGACCGTGTGTCTGTCCTAGCCAGCTTTATTAGTTTATTTTCTTTCTAGTTGCGCGCAGATTTCAGCTCCCAGCTTATTTTCTCTTCTTCTTCCTTCAGCTCCAGTGAACCCTAGAGTTCCAGAGAGAGATCCCCCAGCAGCTCAGCTTCAGATTAGAGATCCAGAGTCTTCTAGAGGGAAAGGCCCAGCTTCTATGGCGCGAGGTAAGTGTTTTCCTTACTTCCCTCACCGTTTCAGAGCCTGTTTGGCTGATTCCAGTGTATGAGAATGTGATGTGTGCTTGATTGAGATGTTTTCCAGCATGCTTGAGCTTGATATGTTGCATGTTTGGATGATTGAGTGGCTTTCCATGTTTATGTGCATGTATGTGAATATACATGATATATGTGTTTTTATTATGATGATTGGCGTGTTTGAGATGATAAAATGATGTTTATGGGCATGCTTTTAGCAGTACTCAGTTTGTATGTGTGTTGATTTGGAGTGTGGAAGTGCTGGTGTGGGAATTTCTGGATTTCCAGATGCCATCAGCAGTTTTTGGGTCGAGCACACGACCGTGTGTCCCTGAGGCACGCCCGTGCGTCTGCTTTTCTGCATGGGACACGGCCGTGCATGCTGCTCGTGTGCGTCTGAAAACCCAGACACACGCCCGTGTGCTTTCTCCCCCAATTCCACACGCCCGTGTTCGTTGAACACGGGGAGAAGAAGATGGCAGACACACGCCCGTGTGCCCGAGTACACACGCCCGTGTGCCTTGCCCAGTTTTCATGAAATTTCCTCCAGAACGCTGCACGCCCACATGCACGATGGCCACACGGTCCCGTGTGCCTTGGCACACGCCCGTGCGTCCCAGAACACACGCCCGTGCACAGTAGAAATCAACAGAATTGATTTTAAAAGAATATTAAGCCACTCTAAGCCAATTTTAAGCACACAGAACTCAGAATTTACATCAGAAAAATCAGCATTTCATGCATGATTATCAGCATTAGCACGGCATGCCATATCAGATATTTTCAGACTGGATCCAAGGATCCGACAACATGATTTTCAGATATACATATATGATTTTTCATATATCAGATAGGAGTGAATACGAGGGGGCGCCTGTGAGTTCGCACACCCGCTAGAGAGGGAAACCAGCGTCCGCCAGAGAGAACATGGTCACTGACCAAGCTCAATAGAGAGTGCTGGTTGTGCATCAGTAGATTTATTAGGATTTTGAACTCACACGGCCAGGGTGCCGAATCCCTGTATTCATCAGTCTGGCCAGCACAGCAGATATTTTCAGATATTTCAGAGATTTTCAGTACTTTCTGATACAGATTTCAGATATACTATACGTATATATTCAGGATCTTCGGATCATAGTTTTATTATCAGAAAGAGTTTTCAGAAAAGACAGTTTTTCAGAAAAACAAGCCTGAGGGCAAGTTTTTACAGTTTTCAGCATACATGACATCAGCATATACATTTCATTGTCATGTACAACATCTCATAAGAAACAGATGAGAAACAGAACAGTATCAGAACAATAATATAACAGAAATCAGTAAGAAAACTGTCTAGTAGAATCTTCTACGTGACGAGTCACGTAGTCAGTGAATTGTTTGACCTGCGAGTGTTGAGTTTGGAAACACTTGCTGAGTTACTTTGTCACTCACTCCCTTCCCTGTTTCCTTTTGCAGGTCAGTAGTTCGAGGTTGAGCTGGAGCGAGACCGCTGCGAGATTTTGGGGATATGGTTCGGCAACAGCAGATAGCATGTTGGCTCGCATGCTTTAGTTTTTTTATGTATATGTGTGTATTACATATTAGTATACACTGTATGACAGTTCAGTATTTTCTATACATGAGTAGCATGGGATTTCCACGCTTATATTTTAATTTACTTTTACAGTAAATTATATTAGTAGTTTCTTTTATAAAGAAAAAATTTTATCCAGCAGCAGTTTCTTTTCTGTAGTGGTCCCCGTCTCAGGTATATTTTATTATTATATGAACAGTAATTTCTGCAGCGCACAGTAACCTGGGGCCGGGGGTCGCTACAGTGTTGGTATCAGAGCATTGCTTTGAGCCATTTAGCAGATTTTGAAAATCATTTTCAGAAAAATGAGATTTCATATGCATGATTTTATGAAATTGCATGAGCCGAGAGCCAGCCTGTCCCAGCAGCCGTCGCTCGCTTCCTCTCAGAGTAAGTTTTAAGTACGAGTTTCAGTTATTGTTTGTTATTTATCCTCTGTGTGATTTTCTAGATAGGAGATCCCATAGAGATAGAGATATGAGTGAGCAGAGTAGTGCCTCCATTAGACCGATGAGCACTAGTGACCGCAGACGGTCCCAACACTCCAGAGCTTCTCTTCAAGCAGAGGATGTCAGGAATATTGTCAGAGACGTTTTGAGAGAAGAACGTCAGCCTCCAGAAAGGGTTGAGACCCCAGAGCCTGTTAGAGGCAGAGCCCGTCAGGGGCGAGGCAGAGATCAGTATGAGTAGAGACCAGAAGAGTATCAGCAGCCAAAATATTTTCAGGCACCAGTATACGCTTAGGCACCAGAGTATGGTCAGGCATCAGGGTCGGAGTATCAGCCAGGCCAGAGTTCAGGGGCAGGCACAGCTAGTTCTAGTGGCTCAGTGAGACTGCATCCGATTTACAGTCTACCAGGAGCCCATCAGCCGCCCAGATTTACTGGTTCCGGAGATCCTGTGATTGCAGAGGATTGGATAGAATCAGTTGAGAATGTCATGGAGTTGTTTCCCATGACAGACAGAGAGAGAGTCAGATATGCTGTGTATATGCTCAGAGGTGATGCCCGGGTTTGGTGGAACCTCGTTAAGACATCAGTTGATGTTCGCAGTATGTCTTGGGTCGATTTCCGACGATTGTTTGATGAGGAGTACCGTAGTGCAGACATGATGCACGCCAGGGCTCAAGAATTTATAGAGTTGACTCAGGGCACCAGTTCAGTGAAGGAATATGCTTCCAGATTTAATCAGTTATTGAGATTCGTGTCAGACATGGCAGCTTCAGAAATCTCCAGAGTTCAGAAATTTGTGCATGGGTTACACCCAGCGATAGCCAGAGACGTCATGACAGGACAGTCTCCTCCTTAGAGATTCAGTGACGCCCTGGGTAGAGCTATGAGATCAGAGGTATATCTTCAGAGGATGGGTGCGTTTAGTACACCGGCAGAGAGAGTCTCAGAGAGAACCCCTGAGAGGGGCAGTGGCAGAGACAAGGGAAAGAGACCCATGCAGTCCAAGAAATCAGAGAAAGGTAGAAAACAGAGAACAGATCTACCACAGTGTAGGAGTTGTGGTAGGAGGCATTCGGGAGAGTGCTTAGCAGGACAGGGTGTGTGCTTCAGATGCAGACAACCTGGTCATCGGGCGTCAGAGTGCCCAGTTGTTAGCAGTCCCCCAGCCAGAGGTTTTCCTGGTCCAGTCGACAGAGGTGCTGGAGCAGACAGAGGTGGTCCCGGTGCACCTGGAGGTGTAGTTGGCCCTTCGGGTGGAGGCAGAGCCAGAGTCTTCGCAGTCAGACGGGATCAGGCGGAGGCAGCGCCGCATGCAGTTACCGGTCAGTTGCTCTTTCTCAATACTCCTATTTATGTGTTGATAGATTGTGGTGCCACACATAGCTTCATTTCTCGAGAGGTAGTAGAGAGTTTAGGGTTAATCCCTAGTGTGGCAGATATGAGTATTCATATTGAGATGCCAGATAGCGGTTCAGTTTTGAGCGACTGGGTTTTGTCAGATCAGGAGATTGAGATTTTAGGCAGGAAATTGAGGATAGACCTGATCATGTTAGAGTTAGCTGATTTCGATATGATCCTAAGAATGGACTTCCTGAGTGATTATGGGGTAGAGATTGATTGTAGAAAGAAAAAAGTTAGACTACAGTTAGGCCCTGATCAGTTCGTATTTGGAGAGGGGAGAGTAGAGACCCCGCTTATCTCCTGTTTGCAGGCAAGGAGACTCTTGAGAAAGGGTTGTGTAGGGTACTTGGCTAATGTGGTCTATAGAGATGTAGTTGGGCCAAGTATCGAGGATGTGCCTGTAGTGAGGGAGTTCCCTGATGTGTTTCCAGATGATCTGCCAGGGTTACCTCCTGAGAGAGAGCTAGAGTTTTGCATAGAGTTACTTCCTGGTACGGCTCCTATTTCGAAGGCCCCGTATCGGATGGCTCCAGCAGAGTTACAAGAATTAAAGAAACAGCTGCAAGAATTGATTGACAAGAGATTCATCAGACCGAGCTGCTCACCATGGGGTGCTCCCATCTTATTCGTCAAGAAGAAGGATGGTTCCCTGAGAATGTGTATAGACTACAGAGAACTGAACAAGGTCACAGTGAAGAACAAGTATCCGTTGCCCAGGATTGATGACTTGTTCGATCAGCTGAGTGGAGCCGCAGTGTTCTCCAAGATAGATTTGAGGTCTGGGTATCATCAAGTCAGAGTAGTTGAGCGAGATGTACCCAAAACAGCTTTCAGGACGAGGTATGGCCACTATGAGTTTGTGGTGATGCCTTTTGGGTTGACGAATGCTCCTGCAGTATTTATCGATTTGATGAACCGAGTTTTCCAAGACTGTCTAGATAGATTCGTTGTTGTCTTTATCGACGACATCTTGGTCTACTCGAGGAACGTAGAGGAGCATGAAGAGCATCTGAGGTTTGTCCTTCAGATATTGAGAGATCGTCAGCTTTATGCCAAGTTCAGCAATGTGAGTTCTGGTTGAGCAGTGTAGCTTTTCTCGGGCATGTAGTTTCAGCAGCTGGTATTTCAGTAGATCCGAGCAAGATAGAAGTTATTTTGAGTTGGCCAAGACCAAGGACACCTAAGGAGGTTAGGAGTTTTCTTGGTTTAGCTGGATATTACCGCAGATTTATAGAGGGTTTTTCCAGCATAGCGAGGCCGTTGACAGCTTTGACTCGCAGAGAGGTTCCTTTTGTTTGGACCGAGGTATGTGAGGAGAGATTTCAGGAATTGAAATAGAGATTGACCAGCACTCCAGTGTTGGCACTACCTCAGGAGGGTGTCGACTATGAGGTTTATTCAGATGCATCCCACCAGGGGATAGGAGCAGTTTTGATGCAGCAAGGTAGGGTAATTGCCTATGCCTCTAGGCAATTAAAAGATTATGAGTTGAGATACCCTACGCATGATTTAGAGTTGGCTGCAGTAGTTTTTGCATTGAAGATCTGGAGACATTATCTGTATGGTGTCAGATGCTGCATTTATTCAGATCATCAGAGTCTCAAGTACTTCTTCACTCAGAAAGAATTGAACATGAGACAGAGAAGATGGTTAGAGCTAGTAAAAGATTATGATTGCGAGATTCGCTATCATCCGGGCAAAGCTAATGTAGTAGCTGATGCCTTGAGTAGGAGAGTAGCTCTATCCATGATTTCAGTGCAGAGTCAGTTGCAGCATGAGATAGCCAGGGAGGATATTGAGATAATGATAGCTAGTTTCTCCAGGCTTCAGTTAGTGTCCACGCTGTATGACGATATCAGAGTTGCTCAGACATCAGATGTTTGGGTTCAGAGTATGATTCAGAGGGTTTATCAGGGTACAGCGCCAGACTTTGAGATCAGAGACGAGATTCTGAGATTCAGAGACAGAGTTTGTGTGCCAGAGGACACAGATTTGAGACAGAGAATCTTGTCAGAGGCTTACAGTACAGCTTATTCAGCGCATCCCGGTAGTACCAAGATGTACCAAGATCTCAAGAGAGGATTTTGGTGGTCTGGTATGAAGAAAGATATCTCAGAGTTCATTGCCAGATGTTTGACTTGTCAGCAAGTCAAAGCAGAGTATCAGAGACCTTCTGGATTGTTACAGCCGTTGAGGATTCCTGAGTGGAAATGGGAGAGTATCTCCATGGATTTCATTTCAGGACTTCCCAGAGTTCAGCGTGGGTACAGCAGTATATGGGTCATAGTTGACAGATTGACCAAGTCAGCTCACTTCTTGCCGATCAGAGAGGGTATGAGCACAGATCAGTTGGGCCGTTTGTACGTCAGAAAGGTGGTCAGATTACATGGGGTTCCCAGAGACATAGTTTCAGACAGAGATTCGAGATTTTTATCTGCTTTCTGGGATAGTCTACAGAGAGCATTGGGAACCAGACTTCATTTCAGTTCAGCTTACCACCCGCAGACAGATGGTCAGACTGAGAGAGTCAATCAGATTTTAGAGGACATGTTGAGAGCCTGTTGCATGGACTTTCAGACCAGTTGGGCTGATTTACTGCCGTTGATGGAGTTCGCCTACAACAACAGCTATCAGTCTACGATCCAGATGGCACCTTTCGAGGCCTTGTATGGCAGGAGGTGCAGGTCACCATTGTATTGGGATGACATTGGTGACAGAGATTCATTAGAGTCAACAGTGGGGCCAGAGATGACTCAGTTAATGATTGAGCAGATCAGAGTTATTAGACAGAGAATTCAACAGGCCCAGGATCGTCAGAAAAGCTATGCAGATCTGAGACGTAGGGACATAGAGTTCGAGGTTGGAGACCATGTGTTTCTCTGAGTTACTCCCTACAGACGTGTCCTAAGATTCGGTAGAAAAGGCAAGTTGGCTCCGAGATTTATTGGGCCGTATCAGATTCTGGAGAGAGTGGGCAGAGTTGCTTACAGACTTGCTCTTCCAGTCAGCTTAGACAGAATCCACAGTGTGTTCCATGTCTCTCAGCTAAGAAAATATGTGGGCGATCCGTCTCACGTATTAGAGGTTTAAGATCTGGAGTTATCAGATGACTTGAGTTATCAAGAAGTCCCAGTTCAGATTTTGGACTACAGAGTAAAGAAGCTGAGAAACAGAGAGATTCTCCTAGTTAAAGTCCTGTGGAGAAGTCAGAGAATCGAGGAAGCTACATGGGAAGTTGAAGCTGAGATGAGAGAAAGTTTCCCTGATTTATTTAGGTAATTTCGGGGACGGAATTTTTATAAGAGGGGGAGAATTGTAATGACCCAAGGGGTTAGATTGTCATTTTAGAGAGTTTGAGGGGGGGTAGAAGAGCCTTTTAGAAGTCCTTTGGGGCTTAGTATGAGTTTCTGCGCATGTGGGGGTGGAAATGGCTATTTTCCACTACACACGACCGTGTGTCTGTCCCAGCCAGCTTTATTAGTTTATTTTCTTTCCAGTTGCGTGCAGATTTCAGCTCCCAGCTTATTTTCTCTTCTTCTTCCTTCAGCTCCAGTGAACCCTAGAGTTCCAGAGAGAGATCCCCCAGCAGCTCAGCTTCAGATTAGAGATCCAGAGTCTTCCAGAGGGAAAGGCCCAGCTTCCATGGCGCGAGGTAAGTGTTTTCCTTACTTCCCTCGCCGTTTCAGAGCCTGTTTGGCTGATTCCAGTGTATGAGAATGTGATGTGTGCTTGATTGAGATGTTTTCCAGCATGCTTGAGCTTGATATGTTGCATGTTTGGATGATTGAGTGGCTTTCCATGTTTATGTGCATGTATGTGAATATACATGATATATGTGTTTTTATTATGATGATTGACGTGTTTGAGATGATAAAATGATGTTTTTGGGCATGCCAGTAGCGGTATTTAGCTTGTATGTGTGTTGATTTGGAGTGTGGATGTGTTAGTGTGGGAATTTCTGGATTTCCAGACGCCTTCAGCAGTTTCTGGGTCGAGCACATGACCGTGTGTCCCTGAGGCATGCCCGTGCGTCCGCTTTTCTGCATGGGACACGGCCGTGCATGCTGCCCGTGTGTGTCTGAAAACCCAGACACACGCCCGTGTGCCTGAGTGACACACGCCCGTGTGCTTTCTCCCCAATTCCACACGCCCGTGTGCTGAACACGGGAAGAAGATGGCAGACACACGCCCGTGTGCCCGAGTACACACGCCCGTGTGCCCGAGTACACACGCCCGTGTGCCTTGCCTAGTTTTCATGAAATTTCTTCCAGAACGCTGCACGCCCACAGGCACGATGGCCACACGGTCCCGTGTGCCTTGGCACACGCCCGTGCGTCCCAGAACACACGCCCGTGCACAGTAGAAATCAGCAGAATTGATTTTAAAAGAATATTAAGCCACTCTAAGCCAGTTTTAAGCACACAGAACTCAGAATTTACATCAGAAAAATCAGCATTTCATGCATGATTATCAGCATTAGCACGACATGCCATATCAGATATTTTCAGACTGGATCCAAGGATTCGACAACATGATTTTCAGATATACATATATGATTTTTCATATATCAGATAGGGGTGAATACGAGGGGGCGCCTGTGAGTTCGCACACCCGCTAGAGAGGGAAACCAGCGTCCACCAGAGGACATGGTCACTGACCAAGCTCAATAGAGAGTGCTGGTTGTGCATCAGTAGATTTATTAGGATTTTGAACTCACACGGCCAGGGTGCCGAATCCCTGTATTCATCAGTCTGGCCAGCACAGCAGATATTTTCAGATATTTCAGAGATTTTCAGTACTTTCTGATACAGATTTCAGATATACTATACGTATATATTCAGGATCTTCGGATCACAGTTTTATTATCAGAAAGAGTTTTCAGAAAAGACAGTTTTTCAGAAAAAACAAGCCTGAAGGCAAGTTTTCTAGTTTTTCAGTATACATGACATCAGCATATACATTTCATTGTCATGTACAGCATCTCATGAGAAACAGATGAGAAATAGAACAGTAACAGAACAGAAATATAACAGAAATCAGTAAGAAAACTGTCTAGTAGAATCTCCTACGTGACGAGTCACGTAGTCAGTTATTTGTTTGACCTGCGAGTGTTGAGTTTGGAAACACTTGCTGAGTGACTTTGTCACTCACTCCCTTCCCTGTTTCCTTTTGCAGGTCAGTAGTTCGAGGGCTGAGCTGGAGCGAGACCGCTGCGAGATTTTGGGGATGTGGCTTGGCGCAGCAGATAGCATGTTGGCTCGCATGCTTTAGTTTTCTCATGTATATGTGTGTATTACATGATCGTATGCACTGTATGACAGTTCAGTATTTTCTATACATGAGTAGCCTGGGATTTCCACGCTTATATTTTAATTTACTTTTACAGTAAATTATATTAGTAGTTTCTTTTATAAAGAAAAATTTTATCCAGCCGCAGTTTCTTTTTTGTAGTGGTCCCCGTCTCAGGTATATTTTATTATTATATGAACAGTAATTTTCGCAGCGCACAGTAACCTAGGCGGGGGTCGCTACATTCAACATGTATGAGACCTCTACCATATATTAATGATAATCCTTTACGGTGGAAAAAAAATATAGTAATGAATACACACACACACACATATATATATATGTATATATATATACACAATAATATATGATAGGTTAGTGCTCCTTACACATTGAACAATACTAATGCACGATCAGTTTGATAATGTGTTTCTTGATTCTTTACTTGCACACTTATGTGATATCTTTATGTACAATCGTGTATTAATTGAAGTATCTTGATTGTCTAGCACAATAAGACTCCACGTCTTTAAAGTTCGTATTTTCTCACAAGGTACGATTGTGTGTCAATTATAAACATGATCATGCATTTGAATTTCACTCATTTGACTCAATACAGTAAGGTTGCATGAGTAACATGATCATGTTGGACTTGATTTATACAAACACAATCATGCTATACTTTAGCGCGGTCGTGTTAGACCTAAAATTTTCATAGAAATTATAAGCCCTAGCATAACTTGAACATGATTCTGTTTTTTCGTTGCACGTGTTAGAACATAACATCACACGATCGTGCTTAATGAGCACACAATCATGTGGTGCTTGAAACTTATAAAAATAAAACTTTTAGTCATTTTTGTCATGAACTAAGTCATGCTAAGGCTAAATGAGTCATTTTTTCATATTTTTATCATCATCAAAATACTTAGGATTCAACAAATTGATTTGAGTATTTTAGCAAAAAATAACTATATTTGTTGCCTTAGATGTAATAGAATGACCATTGCAAGGATGATAAAGATAATTCATTAACTACTTAAGGTTTTTATGAATCTTAATGGAGCTCTTGTCTCAAGGTAATTTGTGGTCATTTTTACCATGTGGACTAGGTTACAACAAACATTTATAATGAAATATAATGTGTAACATCCCAAGGTTAGATTTGTCTTTCAGACTTCTAATCTAGGTTAGACTGAGATTGATGAGAATACTAGGGTTGTGAGAGAGTTTTGGGGTGAAATAGATATTTTCCTAAGTTAGGTGGCTTGTGCATGGTCTTGTTGAGAGGATTTGCATACAAGCGCAGGAAAATGGCAATAGTGTAATTTTCCTGCCATGCATGACCGTGCATGTTGAGGTGCACACTCGTGCGTGCGTAATGTTTCGACAATCTTGGTTTTAAGTTGAGTTTATCCAATTTTCCAATCATTTTCACCCAAGATTTTTATTTGATTCTCAGAGAATATCAACCCTAGAAGAGAGTATCAGTAACCAGGACCATCCAATCCAATTTGAGCTTGTGATTTCTTTGAGAGAGAAAGCATGTCAAGAGGTAGGTGTTTCTTACCTCTTTCCTTCTTTCTTTGATGTGTTTGATGCATATGTTGGATGAGATTTACTTGATTCCAGCATGTTATGATGTTCCTTGCGTGCTTGATGCCATGAAAATGATGATGACGATGATATGGATTTGTATATATGAGTGATAAGTATGTTTTATGTGTATGTGTATATGGGTTGGATGATTGATTATGAGAAATTGTGTTATTGATAGCAAAAACATATGTATATGAAGTGTTGTGTATGTGGGAAATGGTTAATTTACTTTTGGTATGAGTTTTGGTTAGGATTTAGCATGATTCCAAGAGGTCATGTTTGTGCAGAGCAGGACGCACGCCCGTGCATGCGTAGTGCACGCCCATGCATACTACGTTTCTGTATGGTCACGGTCGTATTCACGTAGTCGTGCATGTCCTAAAATATAGGGTCACGACCGTGCATGTTTATGTCACGACCGTGCACCAAAAGAAAATAAGATATATGTAGAAAAATCATAAAATCAAGCACAACCACATGCACGACTGGCTCACGGTCCTGTGCAAGTTCATGCACGCCCGTGTGCATAGACACGTACACACGTGCGTTAAGAAGAAAATAGAAAATAAGCTTGAAACAAGAAATGTGCATAGTAAAAGCCATCAAATGAATATGAAATAGTAAAATAAGTTTAGTTAAGCTTACATGATGCATTATATACATAGCATAGCATGACATGTCATACAAAGTTTTCAGAAAAGGGTCCAAAGATCCGAATTCATATTTTCAGTAGAAAAATATTGATTTCAAGGGTAAATATGAGGGGGCACCTGTGAGTTTCAGTACACTCGTTGCATTAGGAGTTATATGCTTATTATTAGCCCTTTGTATTGGCATATGTCGAGGTGCTCAGTTAGTAGATTAAAGAATTCCTGATTCGAAGATTAGATACAGTTATAGTACGAGCCGCTCAGTTTAATATAAGATTCAGAGGCATCACGTGACCGAGACAGTTTCTGGCGCGTGTTTACATAGGAAACTCACATGGCTAGGGTGTTGAATCTCTGTATTTATCAGTTTGTGCAGTATAGCAGGTACCTTTGAGTACACAGTTTTCAGTATATTTTTCAGAATAGCTGTTATAACAGTTTTTCAAATATGAGATCCTAAGATCTAACATTAGTTTTCAGTAAACAGTTTCAGAAAGTTATTTTCAGTATACAAGCCTAGATATAGTTATGTTTTCAACATGTTTCATAGCATATCATTTCATATGACATATACAGTAGCATATCATTCAGAGAATGATAAAATCAGTAAGAATAATGAAACAGTAAATAATCATGATATGAAACATCGTGTAATAAGACACGAATATCAGAATATAAGAATTCACGTGAATTTCAGAAAACAATTGTGAGAGCAGTAAAAAAAAAAGATAAACAGCAGAATGTAAAGCTTAATATCATAATGAGTACATGTGAGAACCAGTTTGGTTTTCCTCCTGTGTATAAGTACTGTTTCAGTATGTGATGATGTGACAATCCTCTGAGGAGGATTGGTTTAGGGTCAGAGATAAGAAACGCTTACTGGGTGAATATATCACTCACTTCCTACTTTCCTTTCTCTTGCAGGTTAGTATTTTGGGAGCTGAGGGGAGGAGATGGTTGCCGTCTGGGATCCATTTTGCTTCAGTTTTTGCAGCATGTCTCGATTTGCATGCTTGCTCAGTTTTATGTGCATGTGATTGTATATATTTCAATACACATATCTTTTGTAAATATTTCAATATATATATATATAATGAAGTTTTCAGGCATGTATATGTATATGTATACATTTACCACATGTTTTCTGTTGCAGCATTTCAGCTCAGTTTTAGGTATTTCTGCTGGATATTATTGGTGATATTTTATTATTTATTGATATTATATTTTTATTAAATTATAAAAGAACAGTAAACAATAGTATCCAACAAAAGTGCCTACATAATACGACTTTCCATATAGGAAATTATGAAATTACCCCTAGATAGGCAAACAATCATGAGAACGGATTTAAGGAAGTGCTTATATGATAAAAAATGAATGCCCATCCCCAAGTCTTGAATGATCATTCATAAGTGAAAGGTCTAAATCGTCGTGAAAGGATTAATAGTGATTATTCGAAGTAAAGATAATGAACGTCTATTCCTAAAATAATGAACGAACTTACGTTAAGATATGAGTATAAATGGTCATTCCTTATAAGTGCACATCCATTCCAAAAATGATCTTATAAGTTTTTAAGGGAATGTTAAAGGTATATAGTAGTATCAAGTTGTACCTAGGATAACATATGAATTAGGGCATAAGTCATGATCATGTTTATGTAACATTCCTCTTTAGAAATCCTGCTCTATGAAGGGAGAAGTTATTTTTCTTCACTAATTATGTACAATTAAACAACTTCATATTAAATAAGTGTAAACGTTCCAAGTAGTATAAACAATATCATACTAAACAAACATCAAAATATAGCGAGCACAGAAAAGATGTCAATAATAATAATATCATGCATAAGTGAACATAAAATATAAATAACTAAATACAATATCATAGCATAAAATCAACTCAAGTCCTGCTTCATGCATGCTCTTGGTTGATTCATCTTTATATAACCACTCTCATCACTTATTATGTATAAAACATAAAAGAGAAAAAAATGAGTGAAAGTCAGTAAGGGGTACTCTCTATGTCCTACATTTTTTTCACATCTAAATATGACATTCTTAATGTTATCTATCTCGTTATCTAGGTTACATAGTCAAATAAAATGTATTTTAGTAGAAAATAAAAAAAGATAATAATACTTAAAAGTATTAAACTATTACTTTTTTCTATTAAAAAGATCAAATATTGTTTTTTAATTGAAAATATTAAACTCTAAGATTTTTTTTGTTGAAGGAATTAAACTTTTATCTATATATATATATTATAAAAATGATCAAATTTTCAATATTTTTTATTGAAAGTATTGAACAAATACAATAGCATTATTTGTTTTGTTTGTGAAGTAGTTCAATGCATTCTGACCATTTTTGTCCTCGATTTTTTTTTTTTTTTTTAAGAATAATCAAGTATAAATGGATGTATCACATCACACAGTTATATTTGTCTTTTAAATATTGCCCTTGAGTGTGTTTTTCAGGTTATACTAATAATATATATATTATTTATAATGTTACTTTGTTTAGTTTATTAGATGATAAAAGATTACTATAATCTTTTTTTTTACTTGATTTAATAAGTAATATAAAAGTAATCCTCATTTTCTTTAGGAAAATTAAAAAATTATCTTAGTAATATTAATAATAACATCACAATTTTTTTGTTACCACTAATTAAATATGATAATTATTTATACAGACAAATTTATCCAAACACAATATTCTTTTATATTTAAACATTTTTAGATAGTGTTTGGTTAAGGATACTTTGGTAATTTATGTTTTATTACTAACATTACTTTGTTTGGTTTATAAATAACAAAAAATTTTAGTAATTTTTCATAATCAATGGTGATATAATGGATAATATAAGAATTAATTTAATTACCTTCTCCACTTTAGGTATAAAAAGATTACTAAGCTAATATTAATTTTGTTACAATTTTATCCTTATTTATTAATTTTTTGAACAAAAATTACCCTAATTTTTAATATGTTTTTCAGAGTTTAAAAAATAATAATTACACATAAAAAAAAACAATTAGGAGTGTAAATGTCATATAATCGTATTTGAAAGAAAATTATAAATTTTAAAAATTTTAGGAGTGTTGATAAAAATTTAAGTGTAATTTAAAAAAGTAGATGATGTTTTCGAAAATTTTAAAATTTTAGTATACCTTTAATAGTTTAAAAATGACAATTACATCTTAAAAAACAAAATATATTAAATTAGACGTATAAATGTTAGATAATAATATATTTGGAAGTAAATTATAAATTGAAAAATTTTTATGGGCGTTAATAAAAATTTTGAAATTTTTATAATTTGACAAAAGTTTAAAAGTGTTTTTAAAATTTTTATAATTGAAAAAAGTTTAAAATGTTTTTGAAAATTTTAAATTTTAGTATGCTCTCAATTATACTTTAAAAAAACAAAATAAATTAAATTAGAGGTGTAAATACCACAAAATCATATGTTTTGGAGATAAATTTTAAAAATTTGAAGGATTTTAATAAATTTTTAGGAGGTCTTTTCAAATTTGAAAAAAAGTTTAAGGTGTTTCAAAATTTTAAAAAATTGTCTATCTAATTAAAAAAAAAATTGGGGGATGTAAATATTATATAATTATATGTTTAGGGTAAATTATACATTTTAAAAAAATTTAGAGTTGTTAATAAAATTTTAAGGAAGTTTTTTAAAATTTGAAATAAGTTTAAATTTTTAAAATTTTGATACGTTCTAATAGTTTTAAATATGACAATTACGAATTAAACAAATTAAGAATGTAAATATCATTTTATAAACTATTAAAACTATTAATTATAATTAAATATAATACTAATTTATAACTAAAAATCTTTTAACTATATTTAAGTCAAATAATATTTTAATATTATTTTGTTATTATCAATCAAACATTTTAATCTATTTTAGTTGTAATATTTTATTTTTGATAATCGAAGTTTACTCATATTAAACAGACCTTTAAATTAATTTATTTTTGTAATGTTCTTTAACTTTAGTAATGAAAAATATGGTTTTAATAATTTTAATTTTATTATAATTCTATTTTCATGTTAAACAAATTTTAAGTAAAATAATAAGTTGAAACACTTATTCCCACGGATTGTTTGAAGTTTTGACAAAATGCCACCCATCAAACTTAAAAAAACCAAACACCCACTTGACAATTGTTTTATATAATAATAAAATCTATTAAAGAGGAGGGTATAACCGTAAATTTAAATTATATTAAAAAAAATTAAACAATGAGACTGATAATTAATGAATTTGAAAGGGATGACTTAAAAATTTGAACAAGGATCTAATCCACCACCAAATACATTTGTAGTGGAATTTGGATAAAGAGTGAAAGACGAACACAAGCACATAAAGTTCAAAGTTCGAAGGTTTTCAAAATTTTCAAGAAAAGTTGTTTTTTTTTTTTTTTAAACAATTACAAATCATAGTTTAATTACACTAAACCCTAGTTACCAGATTGCAAGTTAATTATAACGAAAAAAGTATCTTTGAAATGCATGCATGCTTTGTATTTGCTTATGCTAACTCTTCCTTGATCTTGAATGCTTTTGTATTGGATCTTAAACTGAAGATTAATGCTCCAAATTATGTTGTTGGACAAGTAGAACTCGACGGACTTTATTGGCATTTGATTTGGAGAGCTTAGGACGAAGGATGCATGCTTGAGACTTGAAGAAGCAAGCAGCTCCAAGGCTTTCGAGTTTTCAATTGATTGATGGCCTGAAATGAGACTTGGATTTATATCATTTTTATTCGGATATAATTAAGGCCGAATGACATATTGTCACTCAAGGTTTAACTTAATGACAAATTGTTACTCACAAAATTTTAAAAGCTGAAGTACCAAGAAGAGTATTTTTGTCTTTTTGAATTAAAATAAAAAATAATTTTTATAAATAATATTAAAAACAAATTTAAAATAAAAAAAATTTAAAGAATTATTTAAAAATTTAAAAAGTAAAATAAAATTATAAAAAAAACAACCACTACCAACCTCACCAGGTGGTCGTCTATTGGTGGCTAGATTTGGCCACCACGATGGCGAAGGTGGCCAAATCTGACGAAAATGATTAAATTTGACTGTCTCTACCATCAGAAAAGGTCAAAAACGGTTAAAATTAAACATTTTAATCATTTTCGACCTTCTCTGATGGTGGAGATGACCAGATCTAGTCATCTTTGCTAGATTGGTCGGCTCCGCCATCATGATGATCAAATCTGATTGTCAATAGAATCAGGTGGCCTAAAAGTGACCACCACCGTCGACAACGTTGTCGGCGATAGTGACTGTTTTTTTATAATTTTATTTTATTTTTTAATTTTTATATAATTTTTTAAAATTTTTATTAAGGTTTTAATATTTTTTATTTTAAATTTATTTTTATTAAATTTTATTTTAATAGTAATATTATGAGAGGTATTTTGGTCTTTTTATATTAAAAAGGTGAGCATTTGAATTTTAAAAGTTTTGTAAATGATAATTTGTCATTAAACCAAATCTTGGATGATAATATATCGTTCGACCAATCATTAAATTAAAGAAATTCCAAAAAAGTGCAGAAGGCTTCTTTTTGATAGTCATTTTGACAAATTAATATGCTATTTGCTTCGAAAATTATACGAAAGAAAATATTCATGACCAAATGACCAAGATGTTAGCACTGATGAACTTACTATGGACAAAACTATTGAGAGGGAGAGTGGCTTATAGCTAATAAAATCTGTTATTTTTAATATTTGAAGGTTGAAACTTTAAATTTTACAAATTTGAAAGATGAGACATTGAGAAAACGCCAAAACATGGATGGGAATATTTCGGCCAAAATAAGACAACATTCTTGTTTCGGACGTTTAATCGTCCTTTATTTTCCGAATCATACTAACTCTATATTTTTATTGTAACAGAAAATACAATATTAATTAAAAATTTTAATATAGCCAAAAGACTTATTCCAACTCAAAGTTTTTCTAAATTATAAAGCCTTAATTAAATATTTTTAAAATTTAAATATTTATCTATTAATTAATTTTTTTTAAATTTATTAACATTTTTGATGAAATAACAAAAATATTATCTATCAAAAAAATAAATAAAATTATATTAAAATAAAATTTATTGTAAAATAATATTATTAAAATCTAATTAGATAGATAATTATAATCATCTGATTGAATTAACGATCAGATCTGAACGTATTCAAACCAGGTGACTATTTCCTACTATTTTGTTAGGTTTACGGGAAAATCGTTTTTAAAATTTTTATTTATTTTTAAAATTTTTATTAAATTATTAAATTAATATTATTTTATATTTTAATTATCTTTATAAAACTAATTTTATTAATTTAAAATTTTTTATTTATAAAAACCAAAGTACTCTTTTCGCCTATTAAATAAGATTAACCCTAAAATTTAACGATTATTCTCTCGCGTATCCGTCCGAATAAAACTCCTGTTAATCTTCTCGTCCCCAATTGCCGAACGGACCAATGCGACGGTGATGCGAATAAGTTTAGTTGAAACTCGAAGGCCTGAATCCTGGGACTGATATAATTCCAGGGGAGGTTAGTTTTATTTTTAAAAATTTTATTTTTTGGGTATGTATTTTCATAATTTTTGTTTAACTTGTTAGTTTCTTGTTGTGATGGTTTTATTTGTGTTGTTGTTGGTTTTTAAAGTAAGTTTGGAGCTTGAATGGTAACTTTATGAACGTTAGGTGTTGGTTGGCTAGAAAATCTAAAAAATTCTGTTGAAATGGAGGCCATTTTTCTAATTTTATTGATTTAATCATTAGTAATGTGGCTTTTTTTTTTTTGTTTTTTTCAGTTGATGTTTGGAATTTGAGTCGTAAAGTCATGACTTTTGTGGGTTTGATATGGCTTTTCGTGAGCTAGAAAATCAAAGAATTTTATTTTTTGGTTAGAATGAGAGCCATTTGTTTATTTTTATTGATGTCTCGTTCTTAATATCATTATTAGTGTGTTGTTGTATTTTGAAGTGAAATTTGGAGCTCGAATTGTAAAGCTATGAATTTTATGGGTTTGAATTGGTGTTTTTTGAACTAAAAAATCCAAGAAATCTTTTGGTTAGAATGATAGCCATTTATTTATTTTATTGATTATTTGTCTTTATTATCTAGTGTGGTGCTGTATTTTGAATTGAAAATTTAGAGCCTGGATTGTAAAGTTATGAACTTTATGGTTTGATATGAGGTTTGGTTAGCTAAAGAATTTAGGAATTTTCTGTGAGAATGAGAGCCCATGTTATTTATTTTTATTGGTTTTTTGTAGTTTATATCATTATTACTGTGATGTTGTATTTTGAAGTGAAGGTTTGGAACTTGAATTATAAATTTAACGACTCTTATGGGTTTGATATAATATTTGGTGAGCTAGAAAATACTAGAAATTTCTTGTTAAATGAGGGTCATTTGTTTATTTTTTTTTTTGTTGTTGATATCATTATCAGTCAGGAGGTGTTGTATTTCTAAGTTAAAGTGTGTGAACTTTATGGGTGTGATATTGTATTTGATGAGCTATAATAAGCTGTATCAAATTAAGGTCTTTTAAATTACTCTCCTTTCCAATCTTCAGAAACAGTCTGTAACTGATTTAGGAAGCCTCTGCTTATCCTATTTTTCAAAAATTTTGCTCTGATAATCTTTATTGCATTTTCGAACATCAAAGTTTTTTTTTTCAGATGAAATCCATCTAAATATGTATAAAAGTGTAATCGTGAAAATTGTCTATCAATTGTTTGATAAAATGCCATGTTGAGTTTTATGTGCATTTTTAATTGCACCTTTGCATTTCTGTTTCTGGGATTTTGTGCAAAATTTTCTTCTTAGCTAGCCTTGATTAATCGATGGTCTTAGATTTTTGTGGGTATTCTTTTGTTTTTTAATTTACAAATTTAAACCAAGTTTTCTCAAGCAATTCGATCACAAGATGTCCTGTACAACTACAAGGAATCAAATAAACTGAAATAGCTAATGTGAGATGTGTAGGGCTAGTTTTAGTTGTTTACATTTTCTTGAGTAGTATAACAAGTCTTGGAGTGGAATCTTGCTCACACCAAGTTTGGCTTAAACATGTATGTTGGAAAGGAAAAAGCAAATTTAGAAGAAAGAAAAAAATAAGTTGATATTGATGAAGGTGAGGTAATACCGATGAGGATGAAGTGAAGTTGTCTTTTGCTTTGTTTGTCAATGAAGTGGGAGATGCTAGTTTCTCATGTGCTATTTATTAATTTTTGGTGATATCCATTTTGTAAGATCTTGCATCTTTATCAATTATTGTTCTCAGCTGCTAGCAGACGATATCATTTTGATAGTTTAGTAGCTGCTGGAGATCATCGTGCATAACTCTTTTGCAACGCTGTTCTGTGTAATGAAGGGATAAATTGAATTTTCTTCTATATCTGCAATGACGTGGATAGTTTATTTTGAAAATAAAATTTCTTAGGAATGGTCATAATGCATGTTGGACTAGTATATGAAAATAACAAAGCAATGATAACATGTTGCACATCTTGTTCTATTAAGTTAATTTATAATAAAGGCGAATACTCATCAAGTAGTAATTTCTGTTACTTATAACAAATTATTTAACTTTCAATTGAGAATGTGGAGATATTGGAGCCTTTTGTTAGGAAGTAAATTTCCATTTGCAAACATTATGGAGGGGAGAACTGTTGTGGTGCTTTTCGAGTGCTGTTCTTCACAAAATTAACTGAACATGTATTAACTTATATTTTACCTTGAAAATGAAATATGTTTTTGTGTAAGAGAACTTATCATGTTCTTATGGTTTTGTTGTTATCTATTTCTTCTTGGTGATTAAATGATTCTATGATTGTCCTATCCTTAAAAAAGGTGATATATTTTAATGATTTGGTCCGCTTTGTTTGCCATGTGACATTATATACACTAGATGTTTTCACATTTTAGAATGCTAATCTTAGCAAACAAGCACATGTGTAGGGTAGCATTTGCTTTCTTCTAGGTTTTGGTGTCCATTGATTTGAAACATGCAAAGCATATCTTTAGTGCTTAGTGGCTAATGGGCTCCATGTGATTGTAACTTTATAATTTGAACTGCACCATGTGACGATGATAAAAATGCTATGAAATTAATCTTGTGTTGATCTACAGGGAATGGGACTTCCTCGAAGGCTTGAAATCTGGAAATTGGGGACTGTCAGCTACTTGGATGCACTTAAGCTGCAGGAAAAACTTGTATCTGATAGGAAAATTAATAAGATCTCAGATACTCTCTTGTGCCTGCAGCATCCACCCACATACACCCTTGGAAAACGTCGGACAGATCACAATTTATTAATTCCTGAGTCTGAACTAAAACAGATAGGAGCTGAACTTTATTACACACAGAGAGGAGGAGACATTACGTTTCATGGTCCACATCAAGCAATATTATATCCCATTGTTTCTCTCCGTGACATTGGAATTGGCGCTCGTAAGTATGTGGAGAAACTTGAGTTAACTATGATCGAATTAGCATCCTTATATGGAGTAAAAGCTCGTGCTGGAAATACAGGTGAAACTGGGGTTTGGGTTGGAGATAGAAAGATAGGTGCGATTGGAGTTCGGATACAATATGGAGTTACTTCTCACGGATTGGCATTCAACATTGATCCTGATCTAAACTATTTTAAGCATATTGTGCCTTGTGGAATTCCAGATAAAGAAGTCACGTCTTTAAGAAGGGAGGCTAGTACTCTGCTTCCTGCTGAAGATGTAATTCATGAGCAGTTAGTTTCATGTTTTGCTAGACAGTTTGGCTATGGTAGTCTTCTCAAGAAGGGTAATGTGCTAATGTCTGCTAATGAGAATTTATAATGAGCTGTGGTGGTTGTAAACCAAACAGAGCATCTATGTGATCCATGTACTCAACATAGTTGATTCATTGATTATCTTCTTTAGAAGATCTTTGCCAACCTTCAGCATGCAGTGCACTTCTGTTGGCTTGGAAGATGGATTTTGGGGTCTTTTAATACCTGATAAAATTTTATTTCAGTTTTGAAAATAGATATAGCGCTTCGAAATTGGTTCTTGTTGGAACTATGGGGACCGGTATATGACTACTAAAGTGGTGTATAAACATAATAAACCAATGATAATTTTAGTTGATTCGTAACTGTTAAGTGATGGATAATGGTTTCTGATCAGTGAAACCTTGTCAAAATTTTGCCTTTAGAATCTGATATACTTCTTTCATTCAAAGTCAGTATTGCATCCTTCTATTCTCATTCAGGTGGTAATAGACCACATGTTTTCTGGGACAATAAGAATCTTCAGTAAACATGAACCTTTGAGTATCCAAAGAAAACATTACTGAAATGTCTATTCTTTTACTTTCAGGAGTCACTTGAGCAGATCTTGCCATATGATTGTCTGAAGAAGACATCATTGATCATTTTTCTGCCAGCTAAGGTAATGGTATTGCATTTCAGTCACTACCGAAATTCATTGCTGATAATTATTCATGCAAAATTGAATTTCCTATAGTTAAAATGGAGGCAACCTGCTAAATTTAGATTAGTTTCTAATTTTACTTCAGAAACTGTTCCATTCTTAAAATGCCTTGTTGAGATCAATGTTCTATATTCCACAAGCACTTGAATCTCAGGAAGATAGGCAGCCATGAGGGAAATTTATAATTCCAGTTTTAGATACAAATCCTAAAGATTTTGGTCTTTTCTGACAAGCCAGCTAAATTTAGTTGGGGTATTTTAGGTGCCATTGCTATGCCGGAACTTGTTAGTATGATTTGATGCAACAAATTAGAAGATCTAGATAGAGCCAATTCAAATTAGAGAATCTGCAAAAAGTGGAAGATAAACTGGCATTTCCTAGAAGATGATGGGTGATTCATTTCTATAAAAGTAGGAATACCCAACTAACTTTGGCTGTGTTTTATTATACTTAATTGAGGTACAAAACTGATAAGGATATAATAAAGCAGTGAGGACAGTGATTGATTTGGTCTCATGTGATAAGTCACATGAGACATGTTTGAGTACCTGGTGATTGCAGGGAAGTGAGAAAAATATAATACTCAATTCATCATCACATGATGAGCTGCTTCCAAGTTCCAACCCATTAAAGAACAAAACAAGGAAAATACTAAGCTTATATCTGCTAAGGAAAATGTTTACTGGGGATTTAGTCAAGTCAAATTACGCTTCTACCAAATTGAAAGCATGTTAAAAGTGGGAATCTTAACATGCAACTTTTTTGTTTTTGTTAGCTTCTTTGACTTATTAGTCTTCTTGGTTTCCTTCATTTCATACTATAATCGAATATTTTGATTCCTGCAATCATTTCTGAATTTGGTAGGATGTAGTTCACATCTGTCAGTTACTGCTGTCATTTTACTGTGAATTGATACAGTTATTTTCAACTATATATTACACTCTATTAGACTTGAGCAAAAACTATATATAAGAAACCTGCATTTCTCTCTATTATCATTTTTTTTCATGCAATCAACAGAATGAGAACTATTCAAAGAGCTTTGGTTACTGTCTTTGCTGTAATTCTGGTTTTTGTCCTCATGTTTTCACAAGTTTCTCTTGATCATGAGGGACATAGTCATCACAGAGATAGAAATGAACCAAGGAGATTGCTTGGTTCCATTCCTTCAATTTCTTTGAATCTAAACAAGTTGAATAAAGCTGTTAGTGATCCCCAGAAAGCCGTGGGGACAAGCCTTAAGACTGCGCCACCAAGTAAATCAAATCCTAGCCACAACAAGTAGATTTTATCAGCTTTTATGTAGAGATCGTAACTATAAAGAGAAACCCCCTTTCCGAATTTTGGCAGTTTTCTTACATTTACCATCGGATAGGTAAGAGAATCGGATCTCTGTACTTATTTTTTTCTTTTTTCCTCACTATATTTCTGTGCATTTATTCATTATTTATGTAGGAATATACCAGAAATATTATTATATTACTTCAAAGATTGCTAAATTTACATTGTTGATCTGTTATACTGACTAGATATACATTTATTTCTGTTTTCAGTTGATGAGTTCAGAGATGAACACTTTTATCAGTTTCTGCATTTGATTCTGGGTTTATGATCCATGAAAAGCTGCTACTGTACGGAACGTCTAATTTCTGAACTTAAATGAATGAGTGTTCATCAAGTAGGGCAAGATCGATATCCTTTCCGAATAATCATATAGCTGAAGATGAGTCTCAGATTGAGAAATGGGAAAATTTTAGATCTGCAATTATAAGAAGAAAATTTTCAGTTGAACATGTTCATTATTACATTGGTGACAATTATTTATCAACATCTAAATTTGGTTGTGGTATTGATCATAATTGAACAAGGTTCTCTCTCTCTCTCTCTCTCTCTCTCTCTCTCTCTCTCTCTCTCTCTACATATATATATATATGAAATTCAGAAGAACAGGTACTTATTATTTATAATGAACTTGCAAGCTGAAATATAAAGATTGAATTTTTGATATTAATAAAACCACTTTTCCAGTCATAAATTAAATATTAATAATATTTTTTCACTTAAAATCAAACTTGTTCGATGAAAAAACAATATTAATAAATGAATTTATCATTTTATTCTTATTATTTCATTTTCTTAGAGTTGTTATATTACTTTATTAATAAAAATTATAAATAAACCCTTTAAATAGGTAAATTATAAAAAAAAGTTGCTTTTTTTTGTTGTTACTTTCAAACTCATGTCTTTCTTTCTTTCTATTTAGAAGACTATCTTTATCGAATTATTGTATATTAAGAGTAAATTATAATTTTTAAAAATATTAAAAGCTTTTGTGAAAATTTTTGAGGATTATTAAAAATTCAAAAAAATTTAAGGCTTTCTAATTTTAAAATATTAATCTCTTTTTAATAATTAAAAAAAAATAGTAGTTGTACTTAAGATTGGATAATCAAACCAGTTTAAGATCATGATCAAAATTGAATGAATCTAAAATGAGTTCAATTAGAGTGAATTTGAGTTTGACATTCAAAAACTTAAGCTCGAGTTTAAATGAATTGCAAAAATTTAATTTAAATTAATAAAAAAATGTCATTTTAATAAAAAAATGATGTTAATTTAATAAAAATATTAGGCAATTGACTCGTTTGACAAGTCAAATCGAGCCAAACTTAATGAGTTGGAGCTTAGATTTGAGTTCAACTTCTGTAGAGGTGAATTGAACTTGAATTGACTTAGGTTTAAATTTAATTCGGATTAAATCTAATTCTAGTTATACTCTTACATGTTATATTATATCTATAAAAGTTAGAATAATTTAAAAATAGATAAGATTTAAAAAAATAATTTGTGAGATTTAAAATATTTTTAAAGATTAAATTATTATATTTAAAATATTTGATTTTATACGTAAAAGAATTATTTTTTTTTTAAAATAAATAATAACAAAATTATTATTTTTGTTTTTATTAATGTTAAATAAGGGTGGAAAGATGTTTTAACCCAAACCTCGGTTTGGTCGAGTCACTCAAAAAAGGAAAATCATCTTCAAATCGGAATTTTGTAAAAGCTACCATTTCAGTCCCCTACTTGCCAAACTGCTCAATTCTGTCTATTGCCCTTTTTCTGCAGTTGCGGGATCCAACAATAATAGCACAGACAACTTGCCACCCTTTTCAAATGAGTGCCGGTAATGCAAAAAAATCATCTCATTCTGTTTGTTTGGCTTTGATTTTCTTTTTAATCTTCACATGCAATTTTTATATAAACTTTGTTGAAAACATGAAACAAGTGAAAGTTTTTATTTTTTTGACTGATACGTAGATGAAAAGATGAAATAATTTTATGGTGTATATATTTGGGTTGGCAGGTGGAGCCTTTGGTGGCAATAGAGGAGTCAGACCTGTTCCACCTGAAAAAGGAATCTTCCCTTTGGATCATTTGCATCAATGTGATTTGGTAATTTCTTCCCTTTTGGGTCCTCTCTTTTTTAGTGATGGGTTAGGGAGTTTTAATTACCTCAAAAATATAACTTACAACATTAAAAGGATATAGATCATTAGTTCTTTCCCGAGGTTCACTCCCCAAACTATATGTGCTTAAGTCAACTTCAGCAGTCAAAATTTGATAAGGGAGTGTGAAATTTTGGAAAATTTACTTGGTACTAGGAAGACAAAAATTTTCTAACTTCTGGCAATTTTTCCTTTCGAGGTTTAAAGACAAAATCTTGTATTATAGAACAACATTTGTATGCTAAATTTTTGGCTTCAGAATCTAAAACTTGTAGTGTTAATCTCCAACATTTATATACTTAAATGGTGTAAAGTTTTGCATTTCATGTTGCTAGTTTTATGTTACAGGTTGTAAAAGTCTGTATTATGGTTACACTACTAGTAACTTGGCCAAACATTGGGAAACGATGTTTTTTAGCTTAGTTTTATTTATTTAAATAAATATATATCATGAATTTTCACTCATTTGCTTTTAGGAGAAGAAAGAATACCTTGGTTGTCTTAAATCTACTGGCCATCAGTCTGAGAAATGTCGACTCTTCTCAAAAAAGTATCTTGAATGTCGAATGGCAAAGTGAGTTATATTAATTTTTATTACGTCTCTGCATATGGATTTGTGGACATCTTTTTAACTTGTTTTTTATTTCTAGCTTACTGTTTAAAAGATAATGCTTGTGTTAGAGAATAATTTAATGATTTGGTGAGGGACATACTTTTTGGTAGTTATGATTATTATATATAATGTCTCTATTTTAGGTGTGTGTATATGAGTAAATGTAAAGGCAAACAATGATTTTATCATTTGGTAGCTTTTTATGTTCCTGATGGTTGCTCTGAGTTCAAATGTGAAATAAGGCATCCTATAAAAACAAAAAGGAAAGTGAAATAAGGCTAGAATCGGACTCATTCTCACCTCCATTTCAGAGTAGTTTGATGAGTAGTGTGGTGACATTTATGGATTTTCTGGGATTAATTTTGTTTGCCTTCTGTAATCCTTTAAAGAAATTATATTGGGGATTTAGCACTCGCAGCTTGAACACACCATATATATTCGCAATTACTTTGCTTGTTTGGTTACTAATATTGTCTTGTTTAGATTGTTCTTGTGTCTATGAAGTGTTTTTGGTGGTGTGAATGGTTAGAAAATGATTTCTAATGTTGACAAGGAGAGTTCAAATTATATCTCTCAAATAATATTTGATGTAATGTATTTTATTGTCAAATTTTGTCTAGAAAGCATATTTGGTGGTAAAAATAATCCAATATTGAGTTAAGAAATTTGTTCTCTGTTACACTGATCTCCCGCACATGTTGATCTCTGCATCATAATCTTGCTATTCAAAGCATCGGATGCATTTTATATAACAACATTCATAATTAGACATATAAAGTACTGCCTTGAACAACATATCCAAATCCCTGTAAAGTTGTTTGCTCAAATTATGCTAAATCAAGATTCCTTCTGGACATTGCAGAATTAAAGAATGTTGCATGAAGATAGTTTGTTCTTTTTGTCATATGCATCATAAGAAGAATGCATTTGCTTAATGAAACGTTCCTTTTGACATAAAATCAGTATTATATACCAATAACCTTTCATTGGTCTTCTGCAGAAACTTAATGGCAAAACAGGATTTGTTTGAACTTGGATTTACAGAAGTGCATGACTTGGAAATTTCTCAAGAAGAGAATGCATCAGAGAATTGAAATTTGAAGCTGAGCACCACAATGTTTAAGCATTATGGATTTTAATAGGACATTCCATTCAACTTTGGATGAGAAAGCACAGCAACCATGAAATTTCTACTTGTTTATCTTAACTGACAACTGAATAGATCATCTACCATTGTTCCCAGAAGGATATAGACCATGATTCATGAATAGGAGACCTTTACAATTGGTTTTTTGTTTGAAAGTCTAAATTCATTTATAAACTTTAGTGGTCTAAATGACTTTGGCTTTATTCCTTCTTGTGCTGGAATCAAAATTTGAAGTTTCAGCAGTAGCTGGGACTAATAGATTCTTTTGTCACTAGTTCTCAGTGGACCTTGGTTATTTGGAATTTCCATTATGACTTTGAATCCAACATTTAGTTTTTGATTTGTGCTCTACATGTTATGAAAGAAAGAAGACTTGCATAAAAAAGTATAACATAGTTTGATTTTTATTATGATTGTACAAAAGTTTCCCTGAACATAATCTTATTATGTATAAGACTACTCCCTTAGTTGCCATACTCCCTTATTCCTTTATCAGGATGGTTAAGTTGACTGGTAAAAGCTTCATAAGAATGGTAGATGGATTTTTAAGTTTATAATCCCTAGTGATTTCTTTGTAATTTCTGAAACATGGGATGTTGATAAAGTTTAAGGATCTTTCATGGGCTTGATCGTGACTGCTCTCAAAAAGCTATTTTAGACAATCAACTGGAAACAAAAAACTAATTACTTCTATATTTAATCAAGTTTCATACATTACACCATATAAAGAGTCTCTGTTTCTACATTTAAAGATTATTGTATTGTCTTTCCACTTGTTTCGTCTTCCATAGATTTCTTGATGCCTTTTATTTTCTAGGATGTCCCACGTGGAAAACCTTTAATAGAAATGGACCTCTCCATTTTGATTGAATGAAACTTAAAGTGTGCCCCACCCTCATTTTCTTTCATTTAGTGCTACTCTCTTTCTTAATGTAAAAGTCTTGTCTTTTCCGTACAACTTTACATGGGAAAGACTCGATTTTAGGTGATGCTTAGGACTTTACCATGCAAGTTGACTTGATCCGTGTTTGACCCATAAATATAACGAATCATATCAAAGATAGTTTGATACAATCCGTTATCATGTTTATAAAAATCACGAAATCTTTGTACAATTACATAAATTTTGTTATTGAACAAAAACTAGTAGCTTTTGTTGAAATAAAAACTTCACATCTATAATATATATAAATACAATAAATTATACATACAAATAATGAATATAAATAATAACATGATATCATTTGATTAAATAATTTTAAATTAGAGATACAATAAAATTTAATTACATAATAACACGTATTATTTATGTTCAAGTTTGTATTGTATATTTTAACTCATACAAAAAAATGTCTTGCTATTAGCTAAGTTAATATTACAAGGTCCGTTGTAGGTGTGTTTGGTTTATAAATTTTTTTAAATCAAACTGAAAAAAATAATTTGAAAACATTTTAAATCAATCTAAACTATTTTATGTTTTATACCAAATTAAATCAAACTAAACTAAAAAAATATGATTTGGTCTAATTTGGATTATGTTTCATGTGATGTTTTATGTTATCATCTTCATGTCTTTATTCTATAATCCATAATCCTGTATATAGGCCATGTTATGTTGAATCCTTTATGTTCAGGGAAACTTGGTCCGAGTTTCATGTTCCAATATCACAGTGATCACTTTGTCAATTGAATTTGTTCTCATCTCTCTGTGTGAGCCAAGTTATCTATTGGTTTATTAGGGGCTCATGCAACTCATTCTTTGCTCAGATTTTAAGGAGCTCACTTAGCTTACTTTATAAAGGATTAGAAACAACAATTGAAACGTAAGTACAGATAATTTTTTCTTGCAGATTTGATCACACCCATATTATAACGGAAAACAGCAATTGGAAGGAACTAAAAAACATCAAAGTAAAGGAGAGGGACTTCAAAAACACCAAAGTAAAGGAGATGGCTTCGAAGGCTAACTTAGTGTAAGAAAAATCTCACAATAACAATAAAAGTTGCTCTAATGAAAAATTGATTACTTGTTTTACGGTTCTAACTCCACTTTCAAGAAAAAAGGCCTATATTTACATTTTTTAGGTGTTTTGTTTGGAAAACTATGCACAGTTTTTTCTTTGTTAGTTCTACTTAACCACCCGAAATCTTATCCACTCAAATATGTGTACTCAGTCTAAAGAACTCAAAATTGTATCTGATTTAGATTTTCATGCTTTCGCGATTGGAATGTGGCAACTTTGATCGGCGTCACATTTGAATATGTCTTATGGTTAAGCGTGTAAAATTCTCTCATTGCTGGTCCACCCATTTGCCAAGAAGAACAAAAGGACTAAAGGTTTCTTCAACCTCCTGAATAGGACACTTTTATAAAGGTTTTAACAGTGAAGACACAAGCATATTCTCAAGATCTCATCTCTGTCAATTTGATTACCAAGGGGTAAGAGTCTGATCCTAGTGATTTTAGGCCAACATTGAGTAGAAGTTTGTAAATTTAACCCTTCATAATTGGTTCCAACCAGGGTACTAGCGATCTTTGCAAGTCTTCTAAGTCAAGTCAACTTGGAAACTTCTGCTTTTGCGTTTATTTAATATTGAGAGTCATTGATTCATCATAGTGCCTGATTTGTACGATTGCACCAGATATTTTGGTTAGCTTCTCATTTTCTTGCACACACGGGTTTACTTTTTCTCCATTTGCATGGTTGCATGGGAACTTCCGTCTTTGACGTGGTCTCAACGGAAACTTTTTCCAAATATGATATGAATCTAACCTTCTTTATGATCTTTGCAAATTTTCTAAGTCAACCTTTTGTTAATTCATTTATTTTTTCCTTGTTACAAGTCTCAGCTCCAAACCTCCAACTGAGAGTGATTGATACAGTTACATCGATGATTATTTCGAAGAACCGCTTCTCATATTGACTGTTAGAATAGATTAAGAAGATAATGCTTAGGTGACATTTGTATACTTTATTTTTTCCTTTTTTTTTTTTTTTTTTTGAGTAGGTTCTAATTTTCTTATATACGTGGGGTTACTTTTCTTCATTTCCCTGGTCGTCATGGCAATTCATTCGGGGGTCTCAAATGAAATTTATTTCCAATATGACTTTACTTTAATATCATATATGATTTCGTAGGCTAAATACGGTATGATATACATTAAAATAAGGATAACTGTAGACGTTTCAATTAATCACAATTAGTCATTTTTCGTTGTATACTAGCTGAGAACTAGACCTCATAGTCAACAAAATGAACAAGTTTTGATAATTTTTATAGGGTTTTCTATTAAAATGACGATATTTTTAAGGGTGTACGACATAATAAGAATTTGAGAACTAAACATCATAGTCAACAAATTACAAACTAACAAGAATGCCCCCATATGAAAATCGAGAATTTCATCCGTCGGACACCATTTTAAAAATTTAATATGACTTTTCGTTAACTATCTACCAAAAAATCTGATAGCAAACTTACCACATTCGCCCTTTAAACCTTACAAAGTGAGTTTCTTGTCCATTTTCTTTACCTTTTCAAATGAATTGCTTCGCCATTGCACTTTGTCAATGTCATTAACTTTTGTTTTCGTCGTTGAGCATGTATTTAAAGTTTCTTGTTAGATTTCAATATAAAAATGGAGAAAATTTTGGAATTAATATCCTATCGTAATCATCTTACTTATTTATGCTAAAATGTTGTGTTAATTTGTAATTAATCATCTCATTGTTCATAGACCATGAAACCTTCTAACAAGACATTATGACCATCCTACAAATAAAGAATTGATATTAATCGATTATACCTTTTATTGATTCTATTACTGTGTAATCAAATCATTTTATTATACTCATATTTTATCAAAGTTGAGGTACAAAAGTAATGTATATCTTAATTTATTTGACTTCTCAACTTGACTTCCAAAGAAACAATCATGTATTATTGGATTTGAACATTGAATCTAATCCTATTATGGTCATAGATTTAATTAGTTGTAGTTATCTAGTAAATAGTGTCATGAGATATCTTTTTTCCATACATAGGAGTGATGAATCCTTTGTGAATTAACTATAGCATCGCTTTATTTCTCAATCGATATAGTTAACAAATACTATATTGATAGCCCTTATAAAAATGTTACATTAGACTAATGTCAAACAAGGTTGATTAGTACATGAAATGTTCCTATAAGCTCAAGTCTAAAAATCATATGTACCACTATTCATTGAATGATTTATTCCATTACACTGAGGTTAACATTTATGTAAAATCTTTTTGATTGTTTAATCCAATATACAATCAACATGCGCTTATATGTTGCACTAAGTTGACACCAATGATATTGACATGTGAGATTTTCACTACTCTTCGGTAGGGTTATTAAATATTATAATAGTCTATTAGTTTTACCATGTTATTCGTGCCTTTTGTTAGAATAATAATATTGAGGCTATAGATATTTCCAAATCAAACCCCATACGGGTTCATAGTGGCAAGCATCCATTCCATTGAGGTGAAAACCTATTTGACAATTATTTGATTCAAATTCTATAAAAAAGGACACATTCTACATGATACCCACATGCTTGTTCACTTATAAGAATTATAAATTGCATCTTGTATTTTTTCAGTTCTTGATACCAAAAAAGGGAGGACATGACTCAAAAAAGGATTTGATATCAAAATCTACAACTAGGCAACTAAGTATAAGGAATTGTAATAGTTAATTTAACTCACTATGTTGATGGAAAATTTGTACTATTTATTGGAAATATGAGCATGAATTCTTATGTTTATCATTTGATAATTGGAATCATAACACTGATTGAATAATTGTTGCAAAAATTAAAGGTTCATGTTGGATTTATGTATGTATATTTAAAGATTGATCTTGAGAATTAGTTTGAAAATATATGTATTCATAAAATGATTTTAATACAATTACTTTGGAATGAAATCGTGTTGTTTTGGAGACAGATGTGTTTTTAGTACATTAAGTAGCAATTTGGGAAAGGATTTCTAACAAGGATAGTCATAATCCATTGCCATAAACACAATGGAATGATTGTCTCAAGGATAGAAATATCTATTCATTAATCAAATTAGGGTTTTTAGATTCGTGATGTAATGCCCATCCCAAAGACATGTATGGGTGTTCTTGCCACATGGACTAGGTCATTATGAATGCTTGTGTTAAATATGATATGACTGTTAATTTAATAAAAAACTAAAATACTTCTAAATAGATGAGTGGTTGTGAAAGAAAGTAAAATAGATGTTCAAGTGATAAAAAGTGAATGCCCACTCCTAAAGTAATGAATCATCATTCATAAGTTAGGTTGATGAACAACCATAAAAGAAACAATAGTAAATATTAAAAGTAAAGATAATGAACACTTATTCCCAAATTAGTGCACGATTGTGCTTAAAAATATACACATTAATGGAAGTTCCCTAAAAGTGAAAACCTGTTTTAGAGGTTGTCCTAAAGGATGTTAAAAGCATATAGTAGTATCAAAACATGTCTAAGATAGTTTATGAAATAAGGCTTGAGTTATGATCATGTTTATAAGTAGTGGAAGTGACAAATAAGCTTAAGTAAAGTGTATAAGAACTTGTGTCCATGTTCATACTTTTCAAGTAGTGAAAGTGATACATAAGCTTAAGTGTATAAGAGGCTTGTGTCAATGTTCATACCTTTCATGAAAACATATCATAGTTTTTATGTACGAGATAGGTTAAATATGTTCACATGATTTCTAAGTTTCTAGGGTATAAAGCTATGTGGGACTTGATCTTGTAATACATATGTAGGCCTAGTGTTCCCAAAACACATGCATGAGATTTGATCTTATTGTACACATGTGATTTTAGACTCCTTGTAGGACATGTGTGAGACTTGTTCATGTTTTTGAAGTTTTGTAATGCCAATGAAAATATGTTTTCCTTTGCAAATATGTTTCTTATGAAAATTTTAAAGATATATTTATAAGAAGGTGATAGTAAAGGGGCACCCTTGAGATTCTTCATACATACCCATATAAGGCACAAATGTGGTAGTCTAATATGTAGTGTGTATAGGAAAAGGAACTACGTAGTTATGTTACATATCAAGGTGTTAAATTTCTGTTTCAACCTAGTCCAATCGACATAACTATGATTGTCTGAAATGATGTTTTATGAAAATCTCTTTCACCAGTATTATTAAATGATAATTTTCATGTATTATATTTTATATCATCCAAGTTCTGAATCCATAGATGCACCTTAGATAAACAATAACTATGAAAAATAATTAAGAAAAAGGAAGTATGAGACCTAGTGTCTCATACTTATTGAATGATTATCATTCACTCATTTCCCTTAAATGTTTTATTAGAGGATGCTCATGATGACATATGTTATGTTTATATTATGAGTTCATATTTTTGTTATATTATGATACATGTCATTACTACACATTTTACGGATGTTTGATGACTACTAAGACATCTTTTGTATGCTTTTTGTTATACATGTTTTAATTGATAAGATGATTTTAGTAATTACACACTATTTTAATTTCAAAAGTTTTATGTAATAAAGTGTTGATCATGCATAAGTAATCTATAGTAGTAGCATATTTATTTGGAGGTCAATACTTTTGTGTCAAAGGGAGAGGGTGAGGGGCCTTATAATCTCATGAAACCCTGCTATCTTCAAATTCTTACAATTAGCCCCTTCAAAGTTTTGCATTCTTGTATACAAATTAGTAGGAATTCTAAACTTTTAGGAAATCTCTAGTTTTTATATTTTACAAATATACCCTTAAAAGCCCAATTAAACTTTTTTTAAACCCCTTTTTTATTTTAAAATTTTGCGTTGACCCCTAAATTGAAGCTTAGTTACCAATGAACGTTTACCAGGAGAACTAAACTTTTTAATTTTCTACTTCCTTCATATCTTAAAGTCTTCCGCTTACCTATACAAATTGGATATTAGTGTATTAGTTTGAAGAAAATGCCTAAAACTCGTGAAAATTCTACAATTTTGTCTAAATTTTTTACAATACAACAATTAATCAATCAATTTAAGATTAAAAGAAAAGAAAGAAAATGTTAATCTTATTATTTGGATTTAACGAACTTTTTTACTTGAATTTGTGTTCCTTGTGTGAGATTCTAAATATGAGATTGTGCGTTATAAATGGTAATTCGAGTTTAGGGATTTAAGACTTTGGTTAGAAGAGTAAGAACCAAAACAAATTTATTTAATTGAATTATTTGGCTATTATGACATAGTTTTTAGATACTTAACTATTTGTATAAACTCCTTATAATATAGTTAATTTAATTAATAATTGTTTTTTGTATGTTTTATACTGATATTATATATATATTTAAAATAATATCAATAATTATTTACTCTTGTTTAATTGAATATTATTTTATGACATGGTACCCAACCCAGAATTGTCTAATCGTTATAGTGTTTTTCCTTCAATGAGGTCCAAAAATCATTGATGCTGTCTTGGGTCACCTTGCATGAAAAAACTTTCACTCACTGTTCTCATCCTTTGAATATTCTGCCATTTTTGTTTGATGTCTGGCCCACGTGTTGACTTACAGAGGCGGCATGTTTCCTCCATAGCTCTTCTACTACCATGTATCAGAACCAAAACAATATTCTGTAATGGCTTTTAACCTGCTTTGTGTTCTTTCCTTGCTTCTGCTACTATGTTTAGCAACTGCACAAAACAATGGAACTATAACTGTAGGTCAATATATTACTGCAGCTGATAATTCACAACCGTGGCTTTCTCCTTCAAGAGACTTTGCTTTTGGTTTTCACAAACTTGACAATAAGGATCTCTACTTGCCTGCCATATGGTATTACAAGATTCGAAGCCAAACCATAGTTTGGTATGCTTCAGCAGATAATCCTGCAAGAAGAGGATCAAGATTACTACTAACTGCTGACCGCGGCTTGGTGCTTGATGGCCCTGATGGTCAAGAGCTATGGAAATCTGGTATTACCATGAGTGCTGCTGCTTTTGGTTTTATTTATGATACAGGCAACTTCCTGGTGGCAGATGCCAATTCTGAAACGTTATGGCAGAGTTTTGGTGATCCTAAGGATACTTTGCTCCCTTCACAGATAATGGAAAGGGGTGGAGTAGTTTCTTCCAAACGATCGGAGACTGATTTCTCTCGAGGAAGGTTCCAATTTCGTTTGCTCGAGGATGGAAATGCTGTGCTTAATACTATAAACCTGCCTAGTGGCTTTACATATGACGCCTATTTTTGGAGCAATACATTTGATCTAAACAGATCAAATGCTGGTCTCCAGGTAGTGTTTAATGAATCAGGCTACTTATATGTTGTGAGGGAAAACAATCAAAGAGTTTTTCTCACACGCGGAACAGTAGTGTCTTCCCAAGAAAATTATCACAGAGCAACTCTCAATTTTGACGGTTCTTTTGTGCTCTATACCCACCCCAAGAATACCAATGGAAATAGTGGTATCTGGTCTGTTGTACGCACTATGCCAGATAATATCTGTGTGAACAACGATATTCGTAAAGGATTAGGCAGTGGAATTTGTGGGCATAACAGCATCTGCACTCTCAACTCATTGCAAAGGCCAAACTGCGCATGCCCGAAAGGGTTTTCTTTACTTGATCCAGATGATCCATACGGAAACTGCAAGCCGGATTTCATCCAAGGCTGTGAGGAAGATGGGGCGAAATCTGGAGAAGATCTTTACTATATTGAAGAGCTGAAAAGTACCGATTGGCCTACATCTGATTATGAGCAGCTTAATGGTTCTAGTAGAGAGGATTGTAAATCATCTTGCTTGGAGGACTGCATGTGTTCTGCATCTGTGTTTAGACTTGACACCTGTTGGAAGAAGAAATTACCGCTCTCTTATGGGAAAATGGATCCTGAAGATAGTGGAACAGTTTTCCTCAAAATTAGGAAAGGCGAAGCTAATGGGAAAAAGAAAAGGGACATATTCATCCTGGTGGGATCTGTACTCTTAGGCGGTTCTGTGTTTGTCAACTTGGTTTTAGTTGCTGCTAGTTGCTTTGGCCTTCTAATTTTTAATCAGAAAAGGCTCACGAGGCCTCATCCGCCTCAAGGTGTTTCACATATGAATTTGCGCTGCTTTACCTATAAGGAACTTGAAGAGGCCACAGGTGGTTTCAAGGAAGAATTAGGAAGGGGGGCCTTTGGTACTGTTTACAAAGGGTTCATGGATATTGCTCCTATTAATCTTGTTGCAGTGAAGAAGTTGGATAGAGTATTTCAGGATTGTGACAAAGAATTCAAAGCTGAAGTGAATGTAATTGGCCAGACACATCACAAGAATCTGGTTCGACTTCTTGGATTCTGTGACGAGGGACCAAATCGGTTAATAGTATACGAGCTCTTGGGAAATGGTACATTGGCCAGCTTCCTCTTCGGAGACTGTAAACCGAATTGGAAACTGAGGACCGATATTGCCATGGGGATTGCCAGAGGCCTATCGTATCTTCATGAGGAATGCTGCACCCAGATCATCCATTGTGATATAAAGCCTCAAAACATACTTCTTGATGATTATTACAATGCTCGGATATCTGACTTTGGATTGGCGAAGCTTTTGACACTGGATCAGAGCCATACTAGCACTGCCATCAGAGGAACTAAAGGGTATGTTGCACCTGAATGGTTCAGGAACATGCCAGTCACTGTAAAAGTTGATGTTTACAGTTTCGGAGTGCTGCTTCTAGAGATCATTTGCCTTCGAAGATGTGTCGAAAAGGAAGCGAGCACAGTTGATAAAGCAATTCTAACAGATTGGGCTTATGACTGTTATCAGGAAAGACAATTGGGTACTCTAGTTAAAGATGACCCGGATGCCATCAATGACATGTATACGCTACAGAGGTTTGTGATGGTTGCCATTTGGTGCGTCCAAGAAGATCCCTCTCTTCGCCCCACAATGAGGAAGGTTGTGCAGATGCTTGAAGGAGTTGTTGAAGTACCTTTTCCACCATGTCCATGGCCATTCACCATCACAAGCTGAAACTAGCTTGTATCCATTCAACATCACATTCTGAAGCACTTTCAATATAATAGAGTAGTAAAGTATCCATTGTACAATTTTCCTAGAGGTAAATTATCCGTTGTTAAATGTTGTAATCTTTTCTGTTATATTGTTGTATTTTTTGTTATAGCTTTGTGTCACTACTAATTCAATAAGTAAATGTATTATAGTTGCTTTTGTTTGTAGAAAACCTGTGTCTTTGACAAGGATCTTAAATTGTGTTGTGCAGTAGCACTTCTATGAAGGAAGAACAGCTCCTTTCTAACTAGTTATGATGATTATTCCTTGAAACCTCTAGGGTATGGTTGGCTCTCTAGTCCGAATAAATATGCTCCATTGCTTGTTTTGCATCAGATTATTCCCTTGCATTTCCAAGCAGTTTGGGGGAAGCTGAAAGGAATCTGCAGCTTCCTTTCCCTTGGAATATCTGGGAATTTATTATACTTTTCTTCATATAAATGTTGATATATTACGGTTTAGGTATTTTCTTGGCTTGAAAATCAAAAAACCAGTTTGCGTAAGCCATAATGATACCAAACATCCAGGTCCAGCTGACTAGCACAAAGAACGAGTCCAGTTTGAGACTTCCACGGGGGGGAAACTTCTTCTTTCAATTGATTCAATGAATTTGTGGAGTTTGAAAGATTGGACATAAAATTTTTCTCTGTGGAAGTTTCAAAAGCACCTGATTCTTTTGGAGTTGATAAATTTTACTAGTTACATACAGACCATACATGAAGCCACTTCGATTAGATTCATGGTTGAATAAATTTAAGCAAGGAAATTTCCTGAGAGGACTTTATACCAAAAATTGCAAGATCAGCTTTAATGTATAACACAAAATATAACATGGTGGAATAATTCATGATCAAGTATTGAAAAATGAAGTTGCTATGACCAGAAAAGTATGCTACTATGTCTTAGATTTGAAGAAATAACTAGTGTTTATTTTTTTGTATATTGATTATGAACAAATTTACATCCAATATATATGAGTACAAAACATAATCATATATTAAATCTATAATCGAAGATTTCCTAATCTATCTCGTCATAATAGAAAGAAATTATGTGATAATAAGAATGAAGAAATATCACGAATATTCACACGATCAATCTCATCCTCAATAAATTAAAAATATTTACACAATCTATCTTGATCTTCAACACTTTCCCTCAAGTTGATGCATAGATGTCAATCATGTCCAACTTGTCTAAAGATCTAGAGAGTAATTGATTTGAGACTGTTTTGGAAAAAAATATTAATCAATTGATCTTTTGATCTAATTTTAGGTAGCTTTAAGATTTTTCACTCGACCTTCTCCTTTATGAAGAATTTGTCCACTTCTATATGCTTAGTATGATCATGTTGTACTAGATTTTGTGCAATGTCACAATTGCTTTATTGTTACAATACAACTGAATCAGATGCTCAGACGAGTAACCCAAATCTTACAAGAGAAGTCATAGCCATAATGCTTTACAGAGTCTAAGTGTCATGCCTTTAAACTCATCTTCAATACTAGATCGGGCAACAACAAGTTGTTTCTTACTTCTCCATGTAACCAAATTATCACCCACAAAAGTAAGGTAACTTAATGTGGACCATTTATCAGCAATTGGTCTAGCGCAGTCAACATCTATATATGCCTTAATACTTTAAAAATATGTATTTTTAGTGAACAAAATTCTCTTTCCAGGCCCAAACTTCAAATATCTCAAAATGCACATGACTACATTCATATGTTGTTCCCTAGGATTATGGATACATTGACTAACAAGATTTAATGAATAAGCTAGACATGGTCTTATGTGTAATAGATACATCAATCTCCCTATATGTCTTTGGTATCTCTCTTTGTTCGTAGGAACTTGAGAGGTTCAATGTGCAACTTCAAACCTTTTTTTACTGGCGCATTAATCGGTTGACGACTTGACATCCTGTTTCTTCCAATAGATCTAAGACATACTTTCTTTGAGATAAATAAATTCCCTTATCTGATTGAGAAACTTCAATGCCAATAAAATATCTTAGAAGGCTTAGATTCTTCATCTCAAGTTCTTTAGATTAATTTTTCTTTTTTAGATTCTCTCTTTCTTTTATATCATCATTTGTGACCACTATATTATCTACATATATAATGAGTATAGTCATTTCACAATTTTGTTTCTTCGTGAATAGATTTGATCTGAGTTACTTTGATGATAACTAAAGTTTATTAATGACCTTGTGAACTTTCCAAACAAACTCTAAGAGATTGTTTCAACCTATATAATGATTTCTTTAATCTGTAAACCTTTTTATTATGTTTATTAGGTAGTATGCATCCTGGCGAGAGTTCTAGATAGACTTCGTTAGACAATTTTCTATGTAAAAAAACATTTTTCACATCAAATTATTGTAACAAAATGCTAACAATACTCAAATTGTGTTGATCTTTGCTACAAGTGCAAATGTCTCTATATAGTCAATCTCATACATTTATGTACACCATTTTGCCACTAACCTTGTTTTGAAGCATTGAATTATACAATTTGCTTTATAGTGTAAATCCATCTATATCCTGCTGATTTCTTTCTAGGCGTACTATCAACCAATTCCCATGCTTTATTGTTGGAATAGTTAATTCTTTAGGTAAAAATGTATTCTTTACATCAAATTGTTGTAACATAATGCTAATAATACTTGAACTGTGTTGATCTTTGTTATAGGTGCAAATGTTTCTATGTAATTGATCCCATACATTTATGTAAACCTTTTTGCCACTAACCTTGCTTTGAAACGTTCAACTGTACCATATACTCTATATTTTATAGCATAAATCCATCTACTTTTTAATGATTTCTTCCCAAGTGGGCAGTCAACTAGTTTCCATGTTTTATTTTTCTAAAAGGAT
Organism: Anacardium occidentale; assembly: GCA_026122585.1. Taxonomy (NCBI): domain Eukaryota; kingdom Viridiplantae; phylum Streptophyta; class Magnoliopsida; order Sapindales; family Anacardiaceae; genus Anacardium; species Anacardium occidentale. The sequence goes on along the minus strand of JAJEJH010000037.1, from coordinate 389,912 downwards.
CTCATTTGTTCATTCATTGTCATTTTCCATCTGGGATCAATTAAGACCTCTTATACATGATTAGAAATAGCTACAATATACAATTGATTTACAAATGACTTATTTGATGCCAATAAATGGCGATATGACACAAAATTACTCATAAGATATTTAACTTTGCTAGAAATATAAACTTTATATGTGGGTTTAGGAATACCTTTGTTATAACATAGTGGTAATTGCCTTTTGGATAACTCAATAAGTGAATCAAGGACAACCTCTACTAGTGCTTAGTTTGATAAATCTACGAGTGATTCTGACTTCGAGGACTTAACACTTATTGGAGGTGCATTTATGTCTTCTTTAGAATGATTATTACCTATTTGCTTATCGAAAGTTATAACATTATCACCCAAGGCATTTATATCATGCTCACTCAAGATACTTACATCTTCATTAACATTTTGTGAAAATCTTCTTTGCTTTAAGATATGGTGATTTTCATATTTTAAAGTTTGAATTTCTCTTTGATACTCCATTTGAAGTTTAGGCTCAAAAGAAAAATATATCAATTCTTTAAGAAATGTAACATCCATCATGATAAAGATTTGATGAGTTTGAGGATGGTAACACAGATAACGCTTTTGCAGCAGGACATACCTAAGGACAACACACTGTAATGCTTTAGGAGCCAACTTCTTACATTGATGCTTATGAAGTTGAACAAAAGCAATACAACCAAAAACACAAAGACGTAAATTTGGAATAGGTAAGGTAACCAATAAATTTTTAAGGGCTTGGAATGTTGTGAAAAAGTCAAAGGAACTAGTAGGTACTCGATTAATTACGTATGTTGACAAAGTAAGTGCTTCTCCTTAATATGTTAAAGGCATATGAGCTTTAATCAATAACGCTCTAACTTCTTCTAACAAATGTCGATTTTTTCGCTCAATCACTCTATTTTGTTAAGGTGTATTAGAATAAGTGGTTTGATGAATTATCCCGTAAGTTTCAAGGAAAATCAAAATTATGATGTTCTCTACCATCATCATTGCAAATGACTTATATCTTTGCATTGTACTAGTTTTTAATCATTTTATGAAACTTTTGAAATAACAAATTTACTTTTCCATTTGTTTTTATTAAACACAACCATGCCATTCTAGTACGATTATTAATAAAAGTAAAAAACCATCTAAATTCTCCTAAGTTGAAACTTTTGAAGGATCCCAAACATTAGAATGAATAAGCACAAATGGGAATGGAATTTTATTCAAACTTAAATGAAGAGAACTACGATGACTTTTTGCAAGTTCACAAACATCATAATAGAAAAGACAGACATCATATTTGGAAAACATACTTATAAATAGCTTCTTTAAATAACCAAAAAAAGCATGTCCCAAACAATGATGCCACAACCATATCTCTGCCTTTGTTTTCTCCCTTTCAGAATAGGCTATAGTTAAAATTTATTGAAGTTTACTTGAATCTTTTGACTTCAAATCCAAGTAGTATAGTTTCTTTCACTTAACACCGTAACCAATCATTTGTTTTGTCTGGATGTCTTTAAACACAAAAAATTAGGCCAAAAAATAACAACACAAGATAAGAATTACATTAGTTGAGAAAATAACACAAGGTTATAATATAAAGATGGAATAATTAAGCAAATTCTAAATTTAAAGTATTAGTAAGGGTTAAGGATCCTTCCTTAATAATTGGGGTTGTAGTACCATCAACAATAGAAACAATTTTCTGGGAAGATGGTTTAAGATGTAAGATATGTCTGGAATCAATGTCATATGATTTGTAGCACCATAATCAATTATCCATGTACTATTAGAAATAAGTATAGACATAATTAAAACTATACCTTTAGCATTTGTAGTTGTGACTAATACAGAGGTTCTTTCTATAACATCATCATCAATCTTTGCCTCAATAATTTTAATAGTGGACGATCTTTTTGAATTCTATTTCTTTTGATCATGATTGTGATCCTACCATTCTGAATATCCCACAAGTTTATAGTAATGATTTTTAGTCTGACTAGTCCTATTGTAATGTGTACATTTATAGTTAGAATTTTCAGTGCTCACAGTAGTCTTCAAACAGTTGGTCTTTGGTCGCTCATGCTTATTATGAGTTGACTAATTTTGGGCAGTCATGAATAAGGTGTCAAAATTTTTATCTTCCATTTTTAGAGTAGTTCCATGAACTATTTCATGGCAAACTAGTGCATAACACTCTTCTAGATTTAGAGTTGTTTCATTATAATGAATCTCCTTAGCGTCCAAACCAGCAAGGAATATATGCACCTTTAATCATTTGATGGATTGTCGATATGCTACAACATCATTTGGATCTTTCACAACCACTTTAATATGATAGTTTCTCTTTGAAGATTTCTATCAATTCTCTATTCAATTTAGATAAAGATTTGCCATTTTATTTTGTGATAAAGGTCTTTTGATTTAGTGCAAAACTTGTAGCTCATCACTTCCACCATGAAAGGCTTTTGACAAAGCATTCATATTTCGTATGCTGCAAGTCATCGCAAGTAATGCTTTATGATTTCTAGACTCATTAACATAAATAGCTATCTCTTAACTTTTTCATTTTCTGAATAATATTTTTCATAGTCATAGTCATGTTTTACATGTGGTTTTATTTTGCCACAAATATAGGAGAGTTTTTCTCGCTCTATAGTATGCATCTCCATCAATTATGAACATATATCATAATTAGAGTCTATGAGAATAATACCTGCATTAAAACATTGTCAAATTAAATAATAACCGGAATTGATTTTGATTCAGACGTTCTAATATTTACACTCATCCTTTTGTAGTGTGTAGCCTTTAATGGTATGAAGCCCCCAATGACAATTATAACTCCGTCAAACTTTGATTTGAGTTGCTTCAGATTTGAACTTCAAATGACAATTTTGGATGTTGCTCTTCGACAAGTCTCGACTATTACGAAGGCTTTGATTCCATCTTTAATTTGAAGAAATAACTAGTATTTATTTTTTGTATAGTGATTATGAATAAATTTACCTCCAACATATAAGTACAAAACACAATTATATATTAAATTTATAATCCAAGATTTTCTAATATATTTCATCATAATAGAAATAAATCATGTGATAATAGAAAAGAAGAACTATCAAATTCATGCGAACAATCTTAATTTTCAATATGTCGAGAATAATCACATAATCTATCTTGATCCTTAACATTATTCTCATAAATATATTATATGTACCCTACGTAAATACTATCCTTGTTCAAGTTCTATTTCTATACTATTTAGAGGCTCTTCACTAGAGACGGAGTCAAGCCATTCATATCTTTTAAATGCAAATTTCTTTGAATTTTGTCATGAAGAAAAATTATTTTGACAAAAGATATGTTTTGAAATGGCAATGGAATCACTTTTAATTAGTTTTTTTGGGAAATCTGTCCATATTTTTAATTTAAAGTTTTGATGTCGTTATCTTTGACTTTCTAATTGCTAAGACAATGTAAGGGTAATTGACTCTTTCTAAATGTATAAAATATACGATAAAAAAATCTAAATAATAATAAAATAAAATAGTAAAAAAATAATTTTTATATACATTAAATAAATAATAATAATAAAATAATAACTAATCACAAAAATAATAATCAATTACATTTACAAGAATATCAAAATTTATATGTGAAATATTCTGTAAAGTAAAGGTAAAAAAATTATAGAATTTAGTCTAATTCAAAAATTTTTATTAATATAATTAATAGATATAAAAATTTTTCTTTTAAATTGTCAAGAGGTTATCAACATCAATAATATTATCAAAAATAGATGTCAACAAATAAATTAAATAAATAATATTAAAATTAATAAAAAATAATTAATAATTAATTTATTTACTTTGTAAAATTCAACGATGTAAATAATATATTAAAATTTTGTATCTATTATTTGATTGAGGCAAAAGGCGAACTAAATTTTATTGGCTTTCTCACGCGGAAAAAAGACGAAAAAAAAAATTGCTCCAGTCTTTTTTATTTTTTATTCTTCACCCGCCGGCTCTCCACTCTTAATTTTCTTCTTTTTATATAAACTTGTCCTGGGGGCCAAAGGACTATTTCCCACCCATAGTTTGAGACGGGGACAAAGTCCCACCCGCAAGTTTCTAAAAACCCAGTCTCTCACTCATGGAAACAATTTAATATTAAATAAAATAGTAAACAGTAACATTCCAGAGGCAATTTTATCATTTTATGATTAAAATTTTATAAAATAATAAAAAAATTTTAAAAAATTTTAAAAAAAATTAAAGATTTTAAAAAAAGTTAAAAATTTATTAAAAATTAAAAAAAAATTAAAAATCAACTGGCCACAGCCGCCGATGCCGGCGGCGGTGGCCATTGATAGCCGTACTAGGTGGCCGTCTCCGACCACCTGGTTCCAGGAGAGGTCAGATCTGGCCTCCCCGATCTGTGGAGGTGGTCAGATCGACCGCCTCCTGTTTTCGAGGAGGCGGCCAGATCTGGCCACTTCCGTCAGATTTGGCCACCGAAAACGGTCGAAGAGGACCGATATTGGTCCCAGTTCTAGCGGAGGCGGCAAGATCTGGCCGCCTCCACAGATCGGGGAGGCCAGATCTGGCCTCCCCTGGAACCAGGTGGCTGGAGACGGCCACCTGGTGCCTATCAATGGCCACCGCCGTCGGCATCGGCGGTTGTGGCCAGTTGATTTTTAATTTTTTTTAAATTTTTAATAAATTTTTAATTTTAAATTTTTAAAATTTTTAATATATATTTAAAATTTTTTATATTTAAAAATTATTTTATAATTTTATTTTAACTTTTTATTTATTAAAGGGTATTTTAGTTATTTCATTTTAAAAATTATAAAATAAGTTTGAATTTTGGTCTAAGGGTGGGAGACCAGGTTTGTGAAACTTGCGGGTGGGACTTTGTCCCACCTCAAACTATGGGTGGGAAATAGTTCTTTGGCCTGTCCTGGGCGTCTTTATTTTAATATGCTTGGCGGACCCATTTGTGCGGGACTTTGTCGACAAAGTATGGTTGAGACGTCTATTTACAATGGCGTATCTTCCTCCCGGTTGGCAGATGCGTAAATGAAATTAGTTGAGACGACTTGCGGAGTCAACGTTAGATTGGTTTAATTAATTTAATTTATAAGTTTAAAAAGAGACATTTCCATACAACCTTAAACAATCATACTGTCCAGTTTCAGGATTGTAGTTGTTAAACTAGTCTTAGCTTTTGGGAAAATGAAACTCGTTGCTTATATGGCTCCTGCGCTTGTACATCATTTCTATATATTGATTCTTCTTCGGTTATTGCCAATTTCCTGTGCAGCAAATGTTTCGCTGGGCACATCTCTCGTGGCGTCTGATAATGACTCCGCGTCACCTCCCTGGGTATCGCCGTCTGGTGATTTTGCTTTTGGTTTCAGAAAAATTAACAATGAGGGCTTCTTACTAGCCATCTGGTTTGACAAGATTCCTGAAAGAACCATTGTCTGGTCGGCCAATAGAAATAACTATGTGCAGGTAGGATCAAAGGTTGAACTTACTAAGGGTGGCGACTTTATTCTCACTGATTCTAATGGAAAGCAGAAGCGAATTGCTGAAGCAGATGGTTCTGCGGTTGCCTATGCAGCCATGCTTGACACTGGAAACTTTGTTCTGGCCAGCCAAGAATCTGCAAATTTGTGGGAGAGTTTTGCTTATCCAACAGACACAATTCTTCCCACTCAGATAATGGATCTGGACATGAAACTCTATGCTTCTCTCTCAGATACAAATTTTTCAACCGGGAGATTTATGTTATACCTGCAAAACGACGGAAATCTCGTATTATACACCACAAGATTCCCACTTGATACTCCGAATTTTGCCTATTGGTCAACTCAAGATTCTACTATAGGTAGTGCCTTTCAGTTGATCTTCAACCAGTCTGGCTTCATATACGTTATAGCTAGGAACCAAACCATACTCAATATGGTATCATCATATACAGCATCGACTCAAGAATTCTACCAGAGAGCAATTGTTGACAGTGATGGAGTTTTCAGGCGGTATATCTACCCAAAGAGCACTGCTGCAAGTGGTGGAAAGTGGCCGATGCGTTGGTCGACTTTAGAGGTTATACCTTCAAACATATGCCTGAGAATTGTTGGAAATACAGGCAGCGGTGCCTGTGGCCTAAATAGTTTCTGCAGTTGGGAAGGGGATTCACGAAAGCAGTGCCAGTGCCCTTATGGTTACACCTTCGTGGATCCAGATGATGTAATGAAGGGATGCCATCCAAATTTTGTTCCACAGAATTGTGAAAAAGCAGCTGAAGAAATGGATCTTTTCGAGTTACGTGAGATGCCTAATACAAACTGGCCTCAAAATGATTATGAACATTATGAAACAGTGAATGAGGACTGGTGTCGACAGGATTGCTTGAGTGACTGTTTTTGTGATGTCGCAGTTTACGGAACTTCAGGATGCTGGAAGAAGAGAGTACCTCTGTCAAATGGGATGTTTGATTCGAGCATTGGAGGCAAAGCCTTGATAAAAGTAAGGAAAGATTACTCTACTTCACCTCCAGCTTCAAGTAAAACAGAAAATTCGACAATGATCTACATTTTATCAGGACTATTAGGTAGCTCAGCTTTTCTAAATCTCCTATTTCTTCTAGCGACCAGCATTTTCCTCTACTGCTTGAATCGAAGGAAGCGGAAAGTCGTTCGGCCACAAAAAGGTATGCCAGCCTTAAGCCTGCAAAGTTTCACTTACAAAGAACTAGTGGAAGTTACAAGGAGCTTCAAGGAAGAGCTAGGCAGAGGTGCTTTTGGAACTGTTTACAAAAGAGTTTTAGGAAATGAGGAAAATTTGGTTGCAGTCAAGAAGTTAAACAAGGAAGTGAGTGAAGGTGAACAAGAATTTGACGCAGAAATGAAAGCAATTGGGCGAACAAATCACAAGAACTTAGTGCAGTTGCTGGGATTCTGCAATGAGGGGCAACATCGCCTTCTTGTATATGAATACATGAGCAATGGTTCTTTATCAGACTCGTTGTTTAAAAACTCAAAGCTGAACTGGCATAAAAGGATGCAAATTGCTTTTGGAATTGCCAGAGGGCTGTTTTACATGCACGAAGAATGCATCAATCAAATCATACATTGCGATATTAAGCCTCAAAATATTCTCCTGGATGAGCATCTTACAGCACGGATATCCGATTTTGGGTTGGCCAAGCTGGTGACTGTGTGTGAGACTCACACCACAACTAAAATGAGAGGAACCAAAGGATATGTTGCCCCAGAATGGTTCAAGAACCTGCCTGTCACATCTAAAGTTGATGTTTACAGCTTTGGAGTTCTGCTGCTGGAGCTTGTTTGCTGCAGAAGGAACTATGATATAAATGCCGAGGAAGAACGTCAAATTGTTCTTGCATATTGGGCATATGATTGCTTTAAGGCAGGTAGACTGGACTTGTTAGTGGAGAATGATGAAGAGGCAATGGAAGACATGAAGAGGGTAGAGAAATTCGTGATGATCGCAATCTGGTGCATTCAGGAGGATCCATCACTAAGACCGACCATGAAGAAAGTTTCTCAGATGATGGAAGGTGCTGTTGAAGTGTCCACTCCTCCAGATCCATATTCATTCATCAGTTCAATATAAATCCTTTTGTAGGTTTTATCTCCATGTTTATAACACATTACGCATGTTGAATGGTTAATAAAATTTGTCTGATCACCTACGTAAGGCAGGCGATTGTTAGGGCCTCTTGACAAAATACTTGCTTGGTCAGCCAATAGAAAAAATCTGGTGCAAAGGGGTCTTAGTTGAACTTACTGCAGATGGCTAGTTGGTCAAGTGAATTGCACTTTGTCTGTCAGAATGAACAACAATAAAAGCAGACCTAAATATGATTTCATTTACCAAAATTTTGAGCCAATATGCCTCATTTATAACCTCCACTATGGCCATGTATTATGTCTCTACGGTAGACTAAGCAATGGTGGAATGAAAAATGGCTTTCCAACCAACTGCACATCCTTCCAGGGTGAATACATATTCAGTCAAATATATATTTTTATCAATACCCCTTATATAGTGTGAGTCTACAAAAATTGCCAAACTATCATTTATCATACTTCAAACTTTAGTCTATGGTACTGTGAGACCCACTGTTATATATATTATTGTATTTATAATTATCATAATAAGTAAATATTTTAATAGAATTTTTTAATAGTATATACAACAGAAATCCAATATAAACTAACTCAAATTATAGAAATGGAACAAAAAAAAAAAAAAACATAAATTAAATAGTAGTGGGTTGAAAACTCTGTATTATGGACCCATATGCTAAAAAACACTGTATATCATTATTTGAAAAGTAATATGCATGTACAAACTACACAAAATGCATACATGCACTTTATATAAACACACATGAAGACTATACAAGCATGCAAGCCACTGACATGCTTTCTAATCAAAATGGTATCCATTTTGGAAGCCATAGCCAGGTCATCTCGCATTAGCACTTATCTGGCTGACTTACATGAAAGGAAAACATATAAGGATAAGTGATAAATCACTCAGTAAGTGTTTTCCTACTCTTTCTATCACAAACAATTTTTCTATTTTGTGAGATATCTGTAATTAACTAAACTTTTGTTCTAGATGTATATATTAAGCTGTGTTTGATATTTTACTTGCTAAATAGTTTGAGTTCTGTTTCATGTCATGATATGGGTCATGTTGAAAACATGCTCTTTGCCTTTGGGTTTGACTTTTTGAAAATATACACACACACGCGCGTGCGCACACACACACACACACACTAGATTGATCTAAAGATCCTGAAAATGAAAGCATATCTGAAAACGATATATTCAAAAATTTAATATGCTGATCAAACTGGTGAATATAGAGATTTGACACCTTGACCATGTGAGCTTAGTATCTTAATACTTAATTAGAAAATTGAAAACTGATAACTAATGCACACCAATGCATATATCTAGTTGTAACTAATACTAGCTCCCTCTTTAGTGGCATGTAACTCATAGGTGTCGCTTCGTATTCACCCCTAAAATAATATCTAGAGTTTCATAATTTTCTATTTTAATAACATGCATTTGGAACCTTGGTTCCTTTTCTAAAAACTCTGATATGGTATACCATGTTATGAAATATTGATGTTGTGTAATCTCTTATTTTCTTGACTTATAATGGTACTATATAAATGTTGTGTGAAAATTTCCATGTTTTATGCTTTAATTGAAAACTATACTTATAAATTTCACCTGACACAGGGTGTGAATACCTAGGCACATGGTCATGCATGAGCTGTATGATTGTGTGTCTGGTCATGCATGAAACCATGCTAGCTTCTGTATATTTTACTAAGTTTCTAGTCTTTTGCACATGCACGACCGTGACCTCAATCTACACGGTTGTGGCCTTGCTTAGATATAGTCATGCATGCTTTATGTACACAATCGTGGCTTTGCAAAGCATAACTGCACAGGTATGCGTCCTATAGGTGCATGGTTGTGCGTTCTGCTCTACTTTGGTCAATCCATGGCTGAACATGCATAAATTCCATCCAATCTCATTCAAGACACAAATCAATCTTGATCATCCATATTCTATACTCAAAACACTTCATATGCACATGTTTATCACATTAATAACACTAAGCTCCACTAGTTAAGCACTCAAAACTTTTTAAAAGCACATATACATGAACATACATACAAAACAAGTTTCTAGGTAACAAACTTCATTATCATCACTTTCATATCATATTTTCTTCACTCAATCATGCTATAGAATGGACATTATTATCATAGTTTAACCAAATGAAATACATATATGGAAAATAGGGGAAAGAGGCAAAGGTACGCTTACCTCTTGCCATAGCAAACTAAGATTCTCTTTCTAAATATATCTCACTTTCTAGCTTGTTTAAAAAGTCCTACTTACTAGTCTTCCCTTCTAGGGTTGGGATTCTTTAAACTAAAAGGAAATTTAGGTGAAAATGCTGCTGAAAAATGGATAAGCATGACTTAAAAGATGGTAGTTGTGATTTAACAAGCATGCATGGTCATGCACCTTAAGGGCACACGATCGTGCATGACAGAAAAATGGGAAATCCCACTTTCCCTTACTTCACATGAAAAGGTCTCCCAATGAGATTCATGCGCATGCCACGCAAATTCCAAAAACCAACTATTTCACCTTTGAACTTTCTCAGCTCTATGTTTATCCTAAAATTTCACTTCTAACCCCAAATTCGAACCTTAAAAAATAATTTTAACCCTGAGATGTTACAAGTGCCTATCAAGTATTTCAGGATCCACTTAGTTTTTTTCTCAGTGTTATTTGCTTTGACTTGATAAATAATTGCTCGTGACATTGATAACTTGTGCAAAATCTAGTACACACCTCAAATACATAATGCTTTCGACTACACTAGTATACAGAATGTATGACATGTGAATTTTTTCTTTTTATGTTGTAGAACACAAGTCTACTGAAAGTTTGAAATACTTACTCACAACATTGACAACTTTTACAATATATAATCAAGTAAGTATCGTCCAATAAATAATGCTTCTAACTGTACTAACATATGGAATCAATGACATGTAACTCATCTTCATATCTATATAGGAGACAAGTTTGTAAAAATTGTACTGTCAAATCCAATCTCCCTTCTATTGAGAGTTTATATGTTGAATCTGCAATTACCCTTTTGACATTCTTCCTCTACATTCACCTCAAAGTTTCCTTCTTTAGTATGCTATATTTGACACTCATGAGGTTTCAAAAATTTACAATATCACTAGAAATATTCAAAGGGATGGTACTATTAGTTTCTGAAATCTAGGGGTGGTGTTTATAAATTTACTAATGATCCAACCATATTACCATTTTGTCTAACACAACATTTATTCATCTACATCCAAACTACTAAAGAAGATCATTATAAAAACTCTGAACTAAAATAAGAATACTATAGAGAATATGACACATCATATTATATATAAATATTTGTGTCAATTATTATAATTAATATTGTTTGCTTGAATTTTAATGTGTTTATAGTATTTTAGATAATTCTTTTTTATGGTTTATAGGAGCATACAATCTTTGTGAGCTTAATCAAAATATGGAAATTCCAAAAATTTTTCATTTCATAAATTTGGTGTGTCTTTTCTTGCATATTAAAATTCATTTTTAGTAATTTAAGACTTCAAAGTTTTTTTAGATTTTTTTCAAAGAAACATTTTATAAAAATTTCTACTCTACTAACATAAATTTAGGGTCCTTAAATGATTACCTTTCACGGCTTTGACTAATGGAATCATCCATTAGAGTGATTAAGGTTGAGGAAGTAATATTACTTCCATTTTCTAGCATATTATGAGTTTGTACGTGAGTCTCCATAAAATTTAAATTATATATAAAGGGTTTAAATTAAAATATAAGAATATTTTTATTATTATGATTCATGTGTAATTAATATAAGATATGAGTTTAATAACAAATTATGAGTTAAAGTGTTATTAATCAATCTAAAATGGTCTATATAATATAATATATATTTTTTTAATAAAGTGTAATTAATATTTTTCTAATAACTAGATTTTTTTCGCCCAAATGCAATTATAATTATTTTGGCCATTAGTTTTGCATACTGGGGAGAAGGAAAAAAGCCAAGTCTTTTTTTACAACAATTAAACAATAATCAAGTTTAAGTCTTGCATCAATCACTAATAGCTCTTTTTACTTGGGACTAGGGTTAAGGCAAATTAATGTCCATAGAATTTAAGAAGGAAAGTTTATATATAATTAAAGATATTTCATTTGAAGTGTATACTTTAAATGTGGAGCTTTGTTGTTCGATTGTCTTTTACTCAGGACTTCTAAAATGTTGATCGCTTATAAAAGTTGCCTTTCTTTCCAAATCTCACTAAAATTTGACGCATCAATATCTGCTGATGATAAATATTTAAGATATATACTTTGTGAAAAATGTTATGTTGTAGATTGATCTCTAAAGTGTTTAATTTTGTTATAACATGTTAGATACCAGTATATATACGCTAAATAAATGTAAAAATTGTCTAAAATATACATATTTAGATGACATGAACTAATATATTAAGTATATTTTTTAGTTGTCGTAGTAGTCGAAATAAAAATTTTTAATAGACATCAATAATTAATTAAAATAAATTTAATTACTCATGATTATGTGATATTGTAAATAAACGTAAAGACATAGAATATTTATATTTGAGTGATTGAAGTTCATCAATTATAAAAGTTTTAAAGGTTGTCTAAAGGTTGATCGATTATTTTTAAAATTATGAATACAATTGTGACTAACAAATATACTTGATTAAGTAAGTTCAGTATACTCAAAGGTGATAAACATATTTAATTAGAGTATATGGCCTAACCGATTTAAGTTTTTAAAATATAATTTCAATTATGATTAAAATTGTTTATTTTCATAACTCCTAAAAAAGAATCACAATGTACATTTAATAGTTTAACATTACAAAATAATTTGAATCAATATTATAGGTTTATGTAATTATTCAAAGTATAGGTTTATGTAATCACAATATAATTATGATTATAGGTTTGCTAGTGTCTGAGATTAAAAGAAGCTTTAAGTGAAAAATAAGCTGGAAAACAAGATAAGAACGACTAAAAACGAAGGCGGCTAAATATCATCGCACGCACGGGCGTGCGCCTCAACATGTACAATTGTGCATGACAGGAAAATTACACTGCTGTCATTTCTCGCGCTTGCATGCAAATCCTCTTAACATGATCTATACAAAAACCACCTTACTCTGAAAAACATCTATTTCACCCTTAAACTCTCATACAACCCTAGTATTCTTATTAAATCTCATTCTAACCCTATATTCGCTGTCTAAAAAACATTTCTAACCCTATGATGTTACAACCTATAACCCTATAATTGAGTCATTGCCCCCTATACGAATCACTAACCTTATAAACAATTTGTCACTAATGTTATGCTTACCTTCTAGGCATTCTGCTTACCTTTTTACGCACATTGGAAACAACAAGTTTTTTATGATTTCTTGCGCATTTAACACACCAAAACATTTTCCTATCATTGACCCAACAAAACCCCCATATTTATTCCTCAATAATAGAATACAAACACAATCAAACCCAAAAATCCAAACCCAAAAGCACAAACTATTTGTAATCTACGATTAAATGAATGAAAAAAGTAACTCAACATACTTGGTTAGCCATTCAAAAGCTACTTTTAATTCGTCGCTCAGAATGGATTGTAATCTCCTAGCTTGAAATGGGTTTTAATCAATTTTGATATATGTAGTTTGTCATGCGGTGAGCAATTGCTTCTAGATATGGGTGTAACTGGTAAGCTATTACTTGGAAAATATTTTCTGTCGGCTAACCCCTTTTATATGAGGGGTATTCCCGATAAATTAAGTTATATTTGTTGTAAATGTATAACACTTTTTTTTTAAGGGAAAAAATATAAAATAATTAATTTTCCATATTACTATTTGTATAAATAAAAATATTCATTTTAATTAAATATTATAGTCGACGGTATGCATGAGCTTGTGGATCTATTTTGATTGACAGTAGAAGCGATGAAATCTGCAAAAGACACAAGCTGCGGAAGCTGATTAAGACCTTCTCAGGAACAAAAATTTTATAATCTTCTCTTCACTTTTTAATTTCAGTTCATTGATTCTAAAGCTTTAAACTCCGCCCCCCCTCACTTTTTTCAAACATAAAGCTCGGTTCACTTGCGAAAATTGGATGATGGTGGGACCCTTTATCGAATTGAACCATGAAATGCAAGGTTTTGAGACCCGGCAAACAAGCACACACTCACTTGTTGACTAAAATGGGTTTAAATAAATGTGATCTGAACGCAAAACCTATAGCCTTGTATGTGAGTGTGGGGATAGATAGCCCATTTGATGTTTGATAAAATTCCTGTACCAACTGTTTTTGCATTGAATTGGATGGTTTTAGGGTCAGCTTTAAATGGGAATTTTCATGAGGTAATTGGGCATTTTAATTTGATTAGAAACTTGATTGGCTATTGCAATAAGTTTACATTTTTGTCTGTGTTAAAAGCTTCCGTGGGGTTGCCTGATTTAAAGAAAGGGAAGGGAGTTCATGCTGTGGTGAGTATTATGGACTTTGGGAAGTAATGTTTTGTTGGGAAATGGATTGTTTGATTTGTATAAAAAGTGTGGAGAAGTGTGTCGAGGGAGTAGAGCTTTTGATAGGACTGTTTGTAGGGATGTTGTTTCTTGGACTTTTATGATATATGGTTATTGTAAGGTTAGAAAGGTTGAGCATGCTGTTGTTTTGTTTGAAAGAATGAAGTTCGAAGGGTTTGAACCAAATAATTTCACAAGGTATGCCAGGAGAGGTGATAGCAACAGAGCATTTGTCTTCTTCTCTAGAATGGTTAGAGAAGGTTTAATTCCAGATTTGGTCACTTGGAATGCCACTAATTCAGGTTTTGCTCAAGCCAACAAGATAGTGAAAGATGCCAGGAGAGTATTTGACATGATTCAAGTCAAGAGTGTTTCATCATGGAATGCCATGGTTGGATGCTATGGGAAGCATAGGATGGTTAATTCCTCAATCTAGCTGTTTGAGGAGATGCATGAAGAGGGCATGCAGTTGAATGATGTCACATTCACTTATATTCTCTCCTCATGTAGTCATGGTGGATCAGTTGAGAAAGGATTGCAAATTTTGAGGTCTATGAAAGAGATATAAGGAGTTGAGATTAATTAAGAGCATTATGCTTGTGTTGTTGATATAATGTCTTTCAGGGTGGATTTTAGAGGCTTATGAACTTGTGAAAAATACAGAAATAGAACTCACTGATTAAATTGCTGGAGCTTTCTTTAATGGATTTCCAATCCGTGGAAGCGGAGAATTGGCTAAAATCATGACTGAGGATTTTCTGAAAATGGACTTGAATAAGCTGGGTTGTTTTTTCACACTATCAAATATATATGCAGCTGATGGAGAATGGCGTGAGGTTGAAAATGTAAGGAAGGTTATGAAAGGGAAGAATATCTACAAGAAGCCAAGTTTTAGTTGGGTTCAGAAGCAGGCTGAGTTCGTTGACGAGGAAATAGCCGGAGCCCGGTTTAAGTTGGGTTCAGAAAGCAACAAACTCGAGCTTCAAGATGGTATGCTCTTTTATAAGACTTACTAAGTGACATGAATTTTCATGTCAATATTGGATCTTTCCTAAATCAAATTAGAAAATAGGATGGTATCTTTTGCTTTTGATTCTGATCTAGTGAAATTTGTTTATCTTTTCAGTGACTTAAAATTCTAAAATGGAAAAACTTTAAGTCACTCCAGAGTTTGGAATTAATTATGTGGCTTTTAATTTCACTATTAGTTAACTTCATGTGGGATGTAATAGCTACCTCAATAAATAAAAATTCTGATGTTAAAAGGGTAGAGTCAGGAACATTAGGTCGTTTACTGAGATATATGGTTTACCCTGAGTATAAGGACATCCCATATTATTTTTTCTCTTTATGCAATGCGGTCACATTGGGATAAGATGAAGAAGGATCTAATGAGCGGGAGCTGTTCAATTTGGGAGCTAAAGGCGTAGAGTTGGCGATCCTAACTCCTTATTACAGCATTCCATTTGTGAACTATATTCGCTTGTTTTTCTTCACGTGAAACCATTCCCCCCGTAGACGGAGTTGTGCCATAAATAATGTCTTAGGCTTTTCATGGGCCATATAGTTGCTCTATTTACCATTCAGAATTTTACTTCATTTTTCATCGGTATTCACAAGCATTGTAAATATGATTATGATCTTATAAATGGACTAGTTTTTTCAAAGGAAATTAGCGGTGTAAGAAATTAGATTATTGATAACTGATTATTCCATTGACTTATTAATGTACTTATTTCCTTAAACATTAAATTAATCGACCATCCTCATGCTTGATTGCTTGTATCTGTGGTGTACCATTTGGTTGAAACCATTTTATTTCAGCCTTATCTATTTGTGGGATTCCTTTTCTTTTTTCTTTGTTTGCTTTTAAAAACTTATTCACCAAGCTTTAAACTGGAGTTATTTCCAGATCTTTCAAAACTTTGTACTTGATAAACTTTTTAGATATAATATATAAAGTAGGTGGCGAAGGACATCTGAGCTGTTGACATCTTAGTTGAAGCCAAGGCTTTTTTAGTCATGTAACATTACACTGCGCTTAGCACATCATATGTTCAAGTTTTTGAGTATTTTCCTTTGTGCCTCCTTTTTCTTTTCTCTTTTCTAAATCTGGAATGATTCTCCTTCTATTGTGTTCTTGGATGGTTTTCATTCCATTGGCCACTTAATGATTTTGTATATTATATAGTCACATATGAAGCCAAATAATCTTGGGGATGACATGCTATAGGATAGTAAACACTGCATTATCATTCTTACTTTGAGTACGTGATCAGAATCTAGGGTAGCCAAATATTCTTTAATATGCACTGCTGTTAATAGATTCAATCACTTGTTACTGAACATTTTTCTCACTTTTCATCTGGGGCTTCTTTGTCAATCCCAATTTTCACTGTTTATAAGATCAAGGCTGATTTAAGACATAGGCTTTAAAGGCCTATATATAGGATTCTATATTAAATTTGTCTAATATATTTGTATTATTAAAAGACCACTAAAATGACAATTATCTAGGGACACATATGTTCTTAAGATGATATATAATGATAATTCAAAATTTCATGGCCAAGCAAGTGAAAATTGAACAAGTCCCTAGGGTTTGAAGCATGGCATTTTGTTTTTTTTGTTCAAAACTTCTACAAATGCAACCCTAGAGAGATAGAGACATCCTTCCTTACTTCCTTAAAGAATGCACTTCTATTTGAGCTGTGTAGCCATAGTTTGATCTTCTATAACCAAGGGAATATAGTTGGGATTGAGCCATAGATAGTCTCTTAAACTCCTTAAAATGGATAGATTTATTGCTGAACCTAACCAGCCTACTGTGAGCTATTACAAACTATCCTCATCTGAGTATAAGGTCTGGAGATAAAATTTCGGAGCTTAACCCCCTTATGCTTCTGAAATAACAAAATTTCATTTCCCGTTATATTTTAAATGTTAAAATTCTATAAATATTCAATCAACTCATAATGGTGTACACTTTAACGGCTCACTAATAATTAACTAACAGTATGAAGAAACTTTCAAAAAAATTATTATTCTTAAATCAAACTTTGGGGGGTCGATCTCTTTTTAACTCTTTCATCCTTTATTTGTAGCAGAATATAGGGCCAACACTTTGCAGAGTTGCCCGAAAGTCCAAGGTCTGAACTGGATTCTACTAATATTTATGATGTAAACTTCCTAATCTTTGAAATTTAAACCATTTTTATCCACACATATGGAGAACAATAAGTCAAATCTAGTTTTTTCTTTCTTTTCTTTCTTTTTTTTTTTTTTAAGCAACGCAAAGTCTTCTGTCAATGTTCAATTCACCTGGTCGGTCCCTTGTATGTTCTCTTCACAATGTTTGTTCTGCGTCGGCAGGGCGTGCATGAGGCTACATTCTTTTGTCGGAGTAATAATATGAAGCGATGTTTTGGTAAATATATAATAATGTTTTAATGCCGTATAATATTATTTGCATATTTGCACTAGGCCTTTTCTCATTAAAGCAAAAGTAAATCTATCTAGTATGTCAATATTTTTCAACCTTTTCAGACTTTGAAGAGTTATAGTAAACTCAAAATTAAACTCTTTTAAATAGACATTATGACAGTGGTTTTTGCTCCATCAAGCTAAGTTAATTCGACTGATATCATTTGTGTTTAGTTTTTCTAAACAGAACCAAGAGAATACATACAACAAATTTTTGGCCCATGTGAAACTTTTAAAATAGATCTTCATCTGGAGATTGCCCTAAAAAAGATACATCAGTAAAGACGATTGATTTTATAGATCCCTAGCAAATAACTCAACCATTTGAACCTATCCAATGAGTGGGTTGGTGAGTTAGGTATAATGTGAAAAAGTGTTAGATACCTATATTATTCAATTCGAATACCAATCTCCACTTAGGTGGTTCATTTGAAAATGTTTGTCAGTTTTGATTTGATTCCCAATTTATTCAACCAAATGTGTTCCGAGTAATTAAACATCCACGAAAGCAATAAACGTCCACAAAACAATGAATGAATCCATATGCCCTAAAACCAAGCCTACAAAAAATTAAATTTAAAATTACAACCCCTTTTAAATCCAAAACAAACTTAGAAAAATAAATTAATAGTATATGTTGATTTTGCATAAATGCCTATACATTAATCTAAGAAAATTAAAATTACATTTATATTTGCAATTTCTAAACAAGCTTATGAAAACACATATATCATATAGCCTTAATCTGTAAATTAAAGTCATATAACTTTAGTCTAATCAATAATTTAAAATCAAAATCAAAATTACATTTACATTTGCAATTTCTAAACAAGCTTATAAAAAAATATATATCATACAGCCTTAGTCATGCAAACTAAAGTCATATACCTTTAGTCTAATTAATAATTTAAAATTTGTGCACCCTTAATCTATATAATAGATACATATATACATACAACCCCCCATCTTTCCCCCTTTAGACTAAATAAATAAAATATGCAATAGGCCCTATAACAAAGGTTAGTGGTTTGGTCCGATTTGGGCAAAACAAGAGCCAGAGACCCACTTTGTTCTAATAGGCTAAATGCACCCACAAATATGCAGTAGGCCCTATAACAAAGGTTATATGGGTTGTGCTTGACACACGCCCGTATGTCTTGGACACACACCCGTGTGTGTGCCTTGTGTTAAGAGCATGACTTTGTGCTTTGATGGTACACGATTGTGTGTCTTCCTTGGGTCACACAACTATATAAAGACAAGTTTCGTGTTTCAGCCAGCTTACCCATTTTCTCTTCTTCTTCCTTCCCAGCGAGCCTTCGCCATTTTCAAAGGTAGAAGTCAACTTTAGCAGCTAACCCAACCAAAATTTAGTTAGAGATAAAGAGATAGAAGATCTTAGCAATTTCAGGTAAGTGTTTCCTTACTTTTTTTCTGTTTCTTGGCATGTAAATCCCTAAATGATTTTATTTAGTGATTTAGTATGATTTTGAGATGTTGAGATTGTGACTGAAGTGTGTGGTTGCTTATTTGTGTGCTAGAATGAGTTTATTTTAGAGAGATTTTGTGATTGGGAGAGTTTGGTCGGGTTTTTGGGTTTTCCAGGCGTATTATCATCGAAGTATGGTAGACACACGCCCGTGTACTCGTGGATGCATTCCCATATAGTTATCAATAGAAGCTCGTTCAAATTTTAGATCGTAATGTTAATGTCATAAAGAATAAAAAGATACATTTGGTTAAGGTATTATAAAAAAGTCAAAGATAAGAGGAGGTCACTTAAGAAATAGAGTATAAGATCTGAGAGAGATTCTTAAAGTTATTTAGATAAATTTTAGTGATAAAATTTTTATAAAAGGGAGAGAGTGTAACATCTTAAGGTTAAAATGGTCTTTTTACATTAAAAATCAGGGTTAAAAGTGAGATTTTATGACAACAAATAAAGTTTAAAAAGTTTAAGGATAAAATAGTCATTTAGAAATTATATTTGACATGTGCATGAGTCTTTTTGGAAGACTTTTTCATGCACAGTGCAAAAAAGTTAGAAATCTAAGACTTTCCTTAGAGTACGATTGTGTATCCCCAAGACACATAACTATGTGTTATTGTAGTTCTGTGTCACCATATATGAAATAGATTTTCTTTCAATTTTCAGATAAAATTTTACCTAATTTCTTCTTCTTCTTAGAGTACCCCAACCTAAAAATTATGAGAGAACAACCAAGAGCAGCTAACCAAGCCAAAGATTGAGTAAGAGTTTGAGAAAGATAGATCACCTAGAGCTAAAATGTAAGTGTTTCTTAACTTTCCCCTCTATTGATGTGTTTATGTTTGATACATGTTCTATGATCGATAACATGTAAATATGAACAGTTCATGTAATTATCAGTGATTTTAGTAAAGTTTTAATGAGTAGAAATATGTTTGAAACATGTATTTTCCAAGTAAGGGATGATACTTGATGAAATAGATGATGTTATTATATGTAAAGTGATATGTTGTGCTTGTATTGATAGTTGAGTAAATCTATTTGAGATTTGGTTAAGGTTGCTTTTGGATTTGTATATTCTAAACACAATTTTATAGAAATAGAGCATGATACACGATTGTGTACCTATAGACACACGTTCATGTGCCTGTAGACATACGACCATGCTATTGTATTTTTGTAATCTCATGATCATGTAGGCTAAACGTGGACAATTATACAAGTGTTTAGGGTACGACCATATGTGAAGGGTCACAGTCATGTACCTATAATAGTTAAGCAGGATCGTGCATACGAGTCATGGTCATGTATGAGTAGATGCTCTCTAAGCCTGTACAACGTAAGGTCACGATCATGTGCCAACACATGATTGTGCATCTTTAGGGTGTATGACCATGCACTTAGTAAAAGTTACAAATTAAAAAACCTAAGCTTACATAAGTGTGAGAAACTTAATAAGAAGCAAATATAATAATATATTATGCATGATAAACACTACATGACATGCTAAAAAAGAGTTTTTAAAAAAAGATTAAATGATCCATATGCATGTTTTTATATAGAAAAATGATATTTTAGATATCATTTTTAGGGGTGAATACGAATGGACACTTGTGAGATTATATTTTCAACTTATTAATCGTGCGTCAATATAAATTAGATTTTTACTTACTAATCTAGTATCAATATGGTAAGATATTTTTACTTTACTGATCGAATATCAGTATGGTCTATATTTTTAGTATACTGATCATGTATCAAGTATGGTTTAGTTCAGAAGGCCAGGGTACCAAATTCTTATATTCATTAGTTTGATCAGTACAACAATATTTTAGATACAACCTTTATATGTATTTTTATATATAAAAGAGAGATTTTAGATATGTTTTTATTATAAGATCTTCATATCACAACAGTTATTTTTCAAAAAAGTGTTTTTTTAGAAAACAAGCCCAACAATCGTGGTTTATGTTTGGGATACTAGTGATTTTAGATATTTTCAAGTCAATAGAGTGTTTATGGATCACACACAATAAAAGTTGATTAGATTATAAAGGTAAAGGTTTTGTTGGCCCTAGTAGGAAGTTTGTATCAATAAATTGGTTATTAACTTGTCAGATCTAAATAGACTAAGTTGAAAGTCAAGATCTAATTCTTGGCCTAGTGCATAATCATACATGCTAGTATGCACGCATGTGCAATGTTGCCAAGTGGTAGTACCATAAATAAAGTTAACCATACATACTCGTGCATGTTTCATACATGATTATACATGGATATAGTGGTTTAACTGCCTAACTTTCTAGAATATATGTTTCATTGTCATTATGATATAATCAAATAAATGTTAGGCATATGGCCTTGACCATAGATGTCATGCTCATGCATCGTGGAAATCAAAGCACATGCCACTACATGAATCGTGTATAGTCATGCATTATCATTTTCTATAAATATGCAACTTGGGTATTAATTTTAAGAGATGTTGTTTCTCTCTCATTCATTCTATCTTTCTAGGACTCTCTCTTTTGAGTTCTTTATACTTCCCACATTATCTTGCACCATACTAGCATATAGATTTGTATCAAGGCCTCTTAGTTTCCTTGCTCTATGTGAATTACCACAAGTGTCACTTTAAGAGAGTTGGATAACACTTATATTACCAGACCTCTTAGCCATGTAAAGATTGGTAAAGTTCTACAGTGGGTATGTATACATCGAAACACCCTATGTTTGATTTTTGTATATACTACTTGGACATGATTTTGAATACAATGTTTTGAAACTGTGATTGATTTTTATACGTATTATATTGCATAATCACCCTTTCGGTGAACTTATCACACCCTTATACTAAAGTTAAAGGCATTTGTCATAAGGATGACCTAAGAGACAACACCAGTCCCACCATTAGGTAGTACCAATTAAAGGAGTTAATCTCAATTAGAAGGGTCAAATATCAGTAAGAGGTTATTCTAGTCTAAAGGAAGATCGATGCCCCAAACTACAAAAAATGTGGGAGATAGCATTGTAACGAGTGCTTGAGGAAATAGGGCTTGTGTTTCAAATGCAAATAATTAAGACATATTCCAAAAATTGTCTAACAACATCAACCAAAGTAAAGTAGACTATTAGGGTGCCAATGCAAACACATATAAATCTCTGTAATGTAAAGAATTAAAAAGATGAATATCAATAATGTACCGACCTTTTCCTTTTTGTGCATAAAATTACTTTGAATCATCAAGATTTAAGATGAATATTATGACAACGACAACAACAATTATAGGATTGAGAATTCTTTTATATGGCTCAAAAGTCAATACTAATAATATTAATAATAATAATAAATATCATAACCCTAGGGTTTATGATTATTATTATTTTGTATTACCCGTTAAAAATAACTATTTGAATCGATAACCCTTTAATATAAATATATGATAGTTATTTTAGGTTAAAAAGAAAAGTCACAAATAGTCAAATTTCTCACTTAATTGTATTTTTAATATATTTTATAATTATTTTTGGTGGTCCTTCAATCTTAGATTGTGGTTGAAAGTACAAGTATATTATTTGATAATATTTTGAAAATAATTTAACTTTTGATACTAGCTAACCATTATAATAAAGTTAAAAAAAAAATAGTATCCTATTTATTTATCTAGAGGAGTTGGTTTGAAAACAATAATTAATTAATTGAGATTGAGAGAATATTTCTTGGTTTTATATTTTTAATATAAATATTTTGAGGGGATTACATTACTTTATACAATTTACAGAGGACCACCATTTTAATGTGTCATTTAAATTTTTATTCAAATGTCATATTCATCTTATTTTCTTGATGAAACAAGAATAATTAATTATAATAATCACAATAAATTTTGAAAAGTAAACGCTAGGGATGTTTGCTTTAAAATGCAAAAATTTAAAATAAATAGAATTTTGAGATACCATTAATATTGCAAAATTATTCTTAAAATATTTCAATAATAATAATTTATTTTATTTTCTAAAATAGAAAAAGGGTATAAGATTACCCAAAAATAAATTAATAAATAAAATTGTATGCTTGCACCCTAATCTTCAATAATTAGTCCATTAAAATTCAAACTAAAAAATTATGAATAATATGACATATACAAACAAAATTTACTAATTTATCTATATAAATCAATTTCATAGTTTATAATCGAGTGATTTTGAAGTTAAAGAAAAATAAATAATCATATCAACCAACCATATACTATTATACTAATT
The DNA here is from genome assembly GCA_026122585.1 of Anacardium occidentale. Classification (NCBI taxonomy): domain Eukaryota; kingdom Viridiplantae; phylum Streptophyta; class Magnoliopsida; order Sapindales; family Anacardiaceae; genus Anacardium; species Anacardium occidentale. The sequence continues at coordinate 366,391 of JAJEJH010000037.1, read as the reverse complement.
TATACGATTAAGTTAATAAAATTTATTTGTATATATGATTAAGTTTATTTAGAAAAAACATATTTTTTTAACAACTTTTATTCTACCATATACCTTTATAATAATACAAGAATAATATTTAAAAAAATGCAATAATCATTTCATATTTATTATTGTTAATCTAAGTAGAATATTAAACACATTTTAGTTATAGCTCTTTATGATTAAAGTTAAATTCGAATCAAATTTGTTTAAGTTTGGTTCACATAAACTCAATGCATGCAAGCTTGAGCTTTCGAGTTTAATATTTTTCAATTCAAACTTGAGAAATGTTCGGCTTGTTTAAAAAAATTTAATTTAAATCAACTAAAATAACATCATTTTGATTAGTACGCATCAAAACAATATCGTTTTAGTAATTTATATTAAAAAGCTCTTTAAGAGACTTAGTTTAACTTGTTAAGCCTTGAACTCAAACTTAAACTCGATAAAAGGTTTGGTTCAACACGACTCATTGAATTTTTAATTTAATCTGTAAGTTAAACTTAAGTTTGCATTTTTCAAACTTACCGAGCCCAAACTTAAGTTTGTACTTGTCTCTAACTGAACTTAAACTCATCTTAACTATAGTTCAAATATATGGTTAGAAGTATACTATCGAGTGGCAAGGCTAAGAAAGAGGTTTGAGTGGTCATGGCATGTACCTGAGAATCTTTAATGTTACTAAATACAACAAATATTGTATGTAAGTACTCGTCAATTTCCATTTACCAAAATGCCCTTGGATTTCACTTGCATCTATTTCAAACGCAAGACAGCTAGCTCCAAACATTTACTAAAATACCCTTGTATTTCAATTTTCTTGCACACAAGTTTCAGAATACAACAGCGTCACACTGACTACTGGGCCAATCAACAAATATCTCTTCACTCTTTCTGTCTTCTCTGTCTCTCTGTTTTGCCCTCCTTTTCTGAGCTGCCACGCCTCTTATCTCCTAAATTTCTTTGAATCTCCTTTTTTTTTAGAACCTGGGTTTCGTTATTTTTCTCTCTTTAGATCATACTTAACTCTTGAAAGTTTCCATTTTTATCCCTCAAGTTTTCAATTTGCTAATCAACTGTCAGAAAGAGGAAACCCCACCTGGGTCTTGCTTTCTTTTTAGTTTCAGTGTTTCTTTTTTCAGATTCAAAGTAATTGGTTTCTTGTTGAAGATGCAAATATACTTTGTTTAATATCAGGTTAGTTTCTTTTTTTCCTTTCTCTTTTTAGTGTTTTGTTGTTTTAATAAGTGTGTTAGACTCCGTATTGGTTTTTGTTCTGAAATTTTGAAGTTCGAATAGTTGAAGCTGATTTTTCTTTTTTTTTTTTTTGATGGCTTAGTTGAGTTGTAGTAAGTTCATTTATACAAAACTTAACTTGATGCTTTTGTTTAGATCTTGATTGCATATCTTGAGGGGACTGTTTGTTATTTTCCAAGTTTTTTTGGTTGAAAGTCTGATGGTTTGATTTTGTTGGTTATTATGAATATTTATTTTCTTTTTTTATTGCTTTTCCCCTAATTTGAATTTGTGTTGGGGGAGTTACTTTGCCTCTGGATATGACCCTTTCTTTGATTTGTTCTGGTGAGCTCTCAACTATTGAGTGTAAAACTTGTGTAAAGTTTAATTCCTTTGGCTCGATAGGTTCCAATTATTTGCTTGTTCGTTCATTGATTGGATGCTTTGAAGATGTGATTCTCTTTATTGGTGATTTGGTTTGATTTACAAGTGTAGGGTGGAAACAAATAAAAACTATCATTCAACTGTGTCTAGTATGGCTTTCTAGCATCATTAGATTGAATATTCCATGTTTGGTAATATTTTATAAGACAAAAAGTTTCCTGCAATTAAGTGGAGACTAAGGCTGATCGATCGGATAGTTTGTCTCTGGATTTTTATTTCAAGTTCTTTATTGCTTCTTTTGAGCTACTAAATTAATTAAATTAGCTTATGCATGAATCCATGGTGTTTCTGTATGTCATTGAAGTGAATTCAGGCATTAGCCTAAATGATAGTAACGGAGAAAATAAAATTGATTCCATGCTGTTTGTTGGGATCCAGTAAGTGAATATTATCTATACAGCAATATATTGCTTTTATCCGTCCTTTTTGGTTTTACTTAGATCTGTTATTTATGCTCTCTTTTCACACCTTAGGATTACAGGCTCAAGTTGATCATGACTTTTTCTATGTTGACCATATTTATTACGATTTCATCTGTGATTGTTGTTGATTAGTAATGAAAATGACTATTAGTTATTTAACCAACAGTGTTTTCTTTTCTTGTCTATGTCAGGGAGCTTTTCTATTCTAATGAGTATTTTGTAGTTGAGCTTTTTACATTATGGGTAGAGGTAGAGGAAAGGGAAAGAAGCTGACTGTTAGCAATCATGAGGACCTAGGAAGTGGCGAGGAAGAGAAAATTCCAAAAAGAAGGGGAAGGCCACAAAAACCACTAAAGGATGATATTGATGAAGAAGAAGCTGAGAAAATAGAAGAGGAGGATGGTGAGAATGGAAAAGCTGGTACTGTGAGCAAAGAAATAAAAAGTCCAAGTGCAACAGAGAATGGAAAGAAGAGGAAGCGTAACTTGCAAGTCAAAGAGAAGTCAGATTCAGTCAAAGATGAACATGGTATTGGAACTAGGCCAAGTACTGATGATTCAACCAAGTCGAATGGATTTCGACATAATGGAAGCAGGAGGAAAAGCAAACCTCGTCGAGCGGCTGAAGCAGTTGTTGAATGCAAGTAGGGTTGTGATTGGCTATTGCACTTGGTCTCATCCCTTATGCATTGCCTGAATATGACAGGATAGGAAGTGAGCCCTAGTGATTTCCTCGTTTCAAATTTTTTCCCTTTTTGTTCTGTTTTCTAATTTTTTGCAATTGCGTATCTTTATTTTGTTCTTATTTCATGTGGGAGTTTTGGAGCTAATTTTGCTGGTTGTAATTTTGATAATGCTATTATATTTTATATCATTTCTTGTTTTCGTGTATTATATATTCAGAATGACATGCAGAGGTTTTTACCACTGCTTCTATAGTTTTTAACAATGTTTATCTGAGTTATGATTGTTGAATATCCTATCAACTCGGATTCACGATCATTTAAGATCTAAACTATCAGGGCATGAATGATGGGAGAACTTGTTCGCTCGTCATTTGTCTTTACCTTTTGGATGATCATGGATGGTCGTGGATGTTAGAAAGTGATAATGAAGGTTTCTTGTGTTAAATTATGACCTTCCTGGTTCTTGGATTATAGACATCTGAAAGTCACCATGTCATGCCATATAATTCTTGCATTGTGGCCATATTTGCGGATTCTTTTAAGTACCTTAGCTAACATGTTTACCTTTCTGAGCAATGAGATTTGCCCTGTTGATTTGTTTCGAGGTCATATTTGTGTTTTATTCCCCTCTTCTGGAGTGCTGATAACATGTTTTTGCATTTGACAGAGTTGAAGATATCACTTTTCGATGCTTTCTTCTTTGCATGAGGATCTGTTTACATTTTTCCATAATTGAGTTCTAATCCACTGCCATTCCTATCCCGAGTAATTGGAGACTAAATGGTTGAAGATTTATTTACATGTTTTCAGTACGGTGTGCATCATTTCAATACTTGTCTGTTTTATTCACAATTGTGCATCCATCTAGAAAATCGATTCAGTCACATGCAGACGAAGACAGCAAAACTTCAGTCAAATTGTTGCAGCTCTAACTTTTTCCTTCTGGATTCAGCGGGAGGGTTAGGGGCTGGGAAGAATCTTTTAAAGTTTTCCCTAGTATTCCTTGACTAAATAAAAGTAGTATAGGGTAGGAATGTGTCCATATTTTTTTTATATATAAGCAGCTTGTTGTGATACTGCCATTGGTGCCATGAATGGCGTGCCCTACATAACTTTTCTTTTGGTGGGCTGCCTACACTTGACTAGTGCAAGGCAACCACCAAGCTTAGCCGGGTGGTTTTGACATTCTAAGCCAGCAGTTTTTTCTGCAAAAATGCTTTCTCCCACTGAATTGAATCGATTGGCTATAGTAGCAGCCTGACAGTTTGTTCTTGGCAAAATTGTGAGACTGCTACAAGCATGATGTTTCTTTCATACGTATAGCATAATGGATGTCTGATCAGGCATAAAATGTTCTTGATTGGTTAAATTCTTTGACCTTGGTATTATGTGGACAAAGTCTAATCAATTAAAAAGATCAGCAGATTATGCCTTGCCCTTTGGAACACCAAAACCGAAGGATGCTTCTTAAATTATTCAAAGAAACATTTCTATGCATTATTTGAGAATATGAAAACCTCACAATGCACACATTTGTTATTCTTATCTGAAAATTACAGCCTTAGATGGAAATGCTATAAGGAACTCCTTTCCCTGTGACTCCAGATTCCGAAAACGGCTTCAACAACTCATACGGCAAAATCCCAGCTCCATTTCTGTTCTTCAGTTCCTTATTCTCATTCCTTTCATCCACCAGTGCCTCATACTCCTTCAACTTCCCATTGAACTTCTCAAAAGCAACTTTCACGACCGGATCCTCCTCCCATGCTGGCTCCGCCAGCTGCCCTAAATACTCCTCGTCGGGAGAGTGATTGGAGAGCACATCCAGCACCGTCATCACCACCGAGGCCTGAACCTGCGAAGGAAAGCATCTCAAGAGCACAACTTCCGGCTTCTCCATTAAGAATTTCCAGCCCTCTTCCGTGTTATCCTCTGTAGGCATATTGATTCTTGCAATTGTTGGTCTGTTGGGAAAATATCCTGCATATGTATATTGCCCGAAGTTCACGGCGGCATGGTGAGCTGAGGCCACCCAGGCGATGGTTGTGACGATTTGGACTAAATCTTTCGGGGTTTTGAGCTCAGGCCACCCTGGCGCGTTCTTCTTATCTCCATGTCCGACGTTCTTGATCTCTGTCCACCATGCCTGGAGCTCTTTATCGGAGGACACAAGTTTTGGATTGGGATAATAGTGGTTCACATAATCTGTCACCCATTGTTTCAATGCATCCCAGAGAACGAGTCCATCGTTGGCGTAAGGGTAGTCTTCAATTGTTAGCTTTAGGCCATGTGGAGAATTTGGATCTTCAACAGCCATCCCTCTGGTTAACCACAAAATGTAGGGAAATGCTCAACACATACGCAGCAATCCTGCCACTGATCAATACTAAAAGACAAAATATTATGGTTGTCAATATCAAAAAGTTTACCTGTTAATTAGATCTTGGGGCAAGGCCTCGTGATCGAAACGCCAGACGGCATCATATACGGCAGAGCTGAGCTCCATGGAGTACTTGCCGGGCGAGAAACTAGTTTCAATGATACCATCCGCATTGATTAGCTTTTCTCGAGCTAGGGCATTGATCTCCATTGTATACCGGAAATGGGGGTGCAGTAATCTATAGATTGGGTGCATTGCACTGAGTTGCCGGTTCGTGGCAATTATATAAGGTTCTGTGCAACAATGAGTTCTTAACCTGCAGAATGAAAAATTAGCACCATTAAGATAATGACTCTGGTTAGCAAAGTGATCAGACAAACCAATTAAAGAACAATTTACTTATAATCCTTGGTTGACATTCATAAAAAAACATTGAATAAATTAGATTTGGGTAACATTTTATCTTTTTAGCCAACATTATACACGAAAATTGTGAGAGATGGCTCTTACCAGTGGCTAATAAGCTGGTGATACCCAGAATCAATGGCGAGGACTTGAGCTTTAGCCAACTTCCATAACCAGCAATCTGTGGAGTGCCAACCGGGAGTGTACACTTCTTTCCACTGGGGTTTGCCGTCTATCGGAGGTCGAACGAGCTCGATGGCCAGAGGCTTCAACGTGCCATCAGGGGTTAGAAAAAATACCGTGCGAGATCCATACAGCGTTGTGTTCTCCTGGGTTCTCACTTTCTGAACGTATGGTAGCAACAAATCATGGTAATCTAGAATAAAGAGCTTCTTCTGTCTGATGGCCTGTAGAAAATTAATTAACAACAATTAATTAGGTCTAATTTAGGGGTTAATTACTCTTTTGCAAGTTCATTGAGAAGAAATGGGAATTTATGGAGTTTTGTTTGTGTGTTTGGTTGTTGTACCTCCTCAACAGTCACGAAGCCTTTGATTTGTCGCTCAATGATTTCTGTGGTGATTTTTGATTCTGGGGGCCCATACAGTGCAGGGTCCAGTGTGCTTTTCAATGGCCATTCCTGCACAAAATTTTTAAAGCAAATTTTTAAGATTAATTCTCCCTTAATTACTATGCTTGTTAATTACCTTTTATTCTGTCAATCTACCATTAATTCACATTAAAAATAAACCAAGACAAATATTAATGGAAATTAATTGAAAAAAGAATCACCATCCTCTGCTAGTCACTTGTTAAGTGTGTGTCTGTGTATGTATGTATGTATGTATGTATGTATATAACATACCGTGATTAATTTTAGGCATAGCGGGTTGAGACCAGCTAGAGTTTGACGAGCAAATTCTTCATCTTTGATCCAAAAAAATGAGTCTCCTGTGAATCAAAACAAAAAACCCACAATTATGGATGAGAATATGAGATAGTTTTTAAACACTTTTTGAGATTTTTAAGTAAAAGAGCATGAGGCTTATTCTCACTGGCCATGGTCGCTGGGGTCTCAAAACGCAACGCATCTTGACTAGTATCCTGAATGGTCTTGACCAATCTGGGAATGAGTGTTTTCCAGAAGCCTTGTTTAGTGAGTGGGGGCAACAGAATTCCTTCATTGAAGAGGGAATCTATGGCGTTGAAGTATGGAAACCCTAAATTGGTGTCAACGATCGCAGTTTGAACCGCTGGAATCAAAGCATGCAAGGCTGAGTAGAGTGTTTTTGCTGAAAATGTTAGCTCTTTTATGTCTGAGAATGCTTCATCTCTGGGTACATAGATCGTGCTGGTTGCTAATTTCTCTGAATATGGATCTACGCAGTGCAGTCATAGAAATAATTATAATTAGTGATTAATTAAGAAGTCCTATATTTTATAATAATGAGATTAAATAAGAGTCTAACCATGCGTGATCAGACATAAAATACCAGTTTTCATGGCCCAACAGTCTAAACCTTAAAGATAGAAAGGTAGTTTACGACGCTAAAGCAAGCTGCTTACCTTTGTCACATCGAGGTCGTCCTGTTCTGCAGCGTCTAGGGTAAGGGTGTTGTTTTCCACCAAGCACTGGACGAGCCAAATCTGAGCTCTTATCAGGGTTTCCAAGATCATTGTACATATCGTAATCATAAATTCTCTCAGAGTTCTTGCGTTCTCCTTGTCCGTTGCCTCGCAGATTCACAAGCTCTTCCTCTCTCAGCCTCCTCAATCCATTTGGCGTCTTTGATGGCAAGTATGACTGATCACAACACCATGGAGCTCAAGAAGTCAACATTGTGAAGAATTAAATTCAAGGAACAAATATACAGAAAATTAATGCGGGAAGCTTGTGTTGGTTAATAGCTAAAAGCTTAATCATCTTCATGAGAACCACATATATTTTGTTCAGTTATCAGAGAAGCTAATGAATCTGTCCTAATCTAGGACCAATACTGTATTAAGACTTATTCACGTGATTGGTCTGTGGTCCGAGGACCACTGTTGAGATTACAATTTGTTTCATAAAATTAATCAGAAGAATTAGAAAAAAAATTAAATTAAGATCCCAACATTGACCTTAGCTGTAAAGAAGACTCTCTTCTTCTGCGTCTTATCGCTCTTAGGCTGAACCCATGAGCCACATATTATCTTCACGTTACCGCAGTCAAACCCATCAAGGACGATGTCTTTTATAAACATCTCCTTGTGGTGTTCGTTCTCCACAAACATGGCTCCAACTTCTCCGAAATCCTTCGGAATATCGAACTCAGCCTCGTATGTTGTCTCTCCTTTCACCTCCTTCCCTTTGTGTGCAAAAGCCTTGATGGTTGGCTTCTCCAACCCCGTCTCTGAAACCACGAGTAAAACGTCTTAAAGTGTGCACGAAAGCTACAGTTTTAAACTCGTCTTCAACCATCATCGTATTTATTCATCAACTTTAAAAGTTGATCATCTCCCAGCATCATAAAATCATTAAAGAAGATTAGTAGTTCAAATTTGCGTGAAAAAACTTAAATGAAAGTGTCCTGACGTGTTGAAAACTGTGTCAATTCAGTTGAAGTTTTGGCTGAAGAAGAAGCAGTTAAAAAAATAAAATAAAATAAAAAGCATTGATTCAGTTCTATTAGTACCTATTCATTAGCTTTAAGGGATAATATGCTTTTACTTTTACTTTTTTACGCGTTATTCAGTGTCTCTCGAAACCATTAAGTTAAAAAAGCATAGAAGATTAAGAAATTATCGGACACTTAAATCATAGTATCCTGACCACGGCGTTCTAAACTTACTGTCAAGCTCCGAGCTAACGAGCTCCAACAGGAGAGACTTGCCGAGGGCATCTTGTATAGTATCCAAACCGCTATCAATAGAAATGCTGGAGAGCAAAGTACTGACGGTTGGAATAACAGTGACAACAGCCTTAACAGTGGTTTTTGGGTCGGCTAAATCGACCACTGAGGCTTTGATGTTGGAGGGGACGAACCCAACTCGAATTTTGGGAGTTTTTGTCGGTGAGGTACTTGAGTGAAAAGGAAGAAAAGCACTAACTGAGGAGCCATTTCCATGGAGAACTGGATTGTTGGCCAATGGGAAGAAGGATTTGAAAGATTGAGATCGGTTAAGTTGAGGCTTCAACATGTTTACTTAATAAAATTTTGGGTAAGGCTTGATGATTTGGTTGGTGTGAAACTTTTGTTCACGGAGAGCTTATATAGACATTGGATTGAGGGTGTATGGAAGACAGCACGAGTTTCATATGGCAATAGAGAGAGTGTTTTAATTTAGTTTCTCTTATTTCATTGGATGGATTTAGGTGAATCGTGCCATATGGAAACTTGATGAAATTGAAAACAACATATTGTACTCTTTTCTTTTTAAAAAGATCTGCGCACACCAGGAAATTTCAGAGAACCCTATCTAGAAATAATGATTTTGAATGACATGCATTTCTAAATTAATTTGATATTTTGCAGTGTTTATACAAAATTTCTCAATCAGTTGTCACTGTATACTACTATTAATCTACCCCCTTAATCTAATCAGAACTCACAACAACCTTCAGTTTAATCCAAGCAGCTACACTGTCTGATTTATTAAAGCAAGCATTTCCAGTTTCTGCAAACAGCTTTCTCAAGGACGATGAACATTGCCTTTTCTCGAATAGAAGAGTGGTCTTCTGTAGTTTAATCCCTTCATCAAAACGACAACATTCTGTCTGTCACCCAAAACTCACCATTTCATTAAACTCTCCTAAATTTTTTGTTATTTAATTCACTCCCACCATTACTTATTTCACACTTCCCGAGAATGCTTAACATCCTCCCTTAAGACAAATTCTTTCGAATTTTGCCTTGCATTAAACGTATTGACCATACTCATCATTTGACAGTCGTGCACTACCTTTATCTCCCTCATAATCTCCTTCTTTTTCACTTTCTTTTACCAACATAATTTTCTGCAGTTGAACTACATTTAGTTCATTTCTCAATTCACAAAATCTTACTACTGACAATGGCTCAGTAAGCACATCTTGTCTGAAACTTTGAAGCTACATATTGTACCCTAAGAACTCCTATCTACAACTTGACTCCTGTTAATATTAATATCTAACTTTATATGTTTGGTCCTGCTGTGCAACACATAATTTAACGCCAACAACCCTTCTCTCACATTATCACACCATACAATTGTTTGCTCCATATAGTTTATTTGCAACTCTTTTAGTTGATACCTGACTCAAGGCTCTGTATTCAGATTCAGTTGAGGAAAGTGTCACAACCTTCTATTTTCATGAGCTTAATTGTACAAGATTACCTCCAAAATACACTTTATATCCATTTGTACTTGTACAGTCCCCAATATCTCCTGCCCAATCAACATCATGATAAGTTTCTATCTTCAATATTTGTGCTGGCATGAACAACAATCCATGAGGGATAGTCCTTTTGATGTACCATAGTACCTTTTTGCAAACTTTCCATTGAAGTTGAGTTTTGGCCTTAAAGAATTGAATTAACTTGTTAACAGCAAAAGTAACATTTGGTCTTGTCAATGTAACGTATTATAAAGCTTCAATGGTATTCCTATAAACAAAATGATTATCGAATAATTCACTATCTTCACTATATAATTTCGTTCCTACAGCCATGGGAGTAGAGCAAGGATGTGCTTTTCCGATTCTTGTTTTCTCCAACAAATTCAATGCATATTTTGTTTGACATAATGTAATGGGTTTTTGTCGCATTACAATAGGACGAATTTATCACCCTTATTTAATTATCCCAACAATGATCAAGATATGCGTGTGGGTAGGTTTTTGGCCTATCATAGACTGATTAAAGAGTCTGCACCCAAGTTTCACTTGGAAAAAGATTAATGAGAATTGATGATCCTTGAATCATTTATAAAAGACTCAAACCATCATCGTCTACCTAATAGATGAGTTCAAAGAGTTAGGTACGATATAGAAAGGTATCAAGCACTTGTGTCGTCCCATCCAAAGGTTAGTCTCTATTAGATGATTCATTTAATTACGTTTTATGACTTATTAAACATCCTAATTAATCACATAATACAACATATAAAGCACACAAGTAAAGTAAACAAATTACATATCAACACACTAAGAAAATAAATTACATTCCTTATAAAGCAATAAAAATGAGAAATTAAATGAATTGCATAAATCCTACAAAACCAAAGGTTAGATTGAAAAGACATGCAAAATAGTTTTTGGAAATTTCAATATTGTCGACTTAAACCTCTAGAGTGGTAGGTGGACATGCACACTGATAAACAAATGTCCATTACTCATATGCTTCCATGGATCATGTCCATTGTTCTACATATAGCATCAAACCTCCCATATACATTCAAACAGAACCATGAACATATCGAATCAACAAACTAAACCCCCATTAACATACTTATGATATTAAGACCCACCCCAAGGTATCATGCATGTTATCCAAATATAGAACCAACCCAAAACAAAGTGATAAAACTAAACAGGATATAATATGATCAACCTACGAATAACCCAAGAATCATGCACGACTGATTATAACAGTAAGCATCTGTTTACTGACCTTTGTATGTCTATGGACCAATCAATACAGAAATAGCTTATAATGATCCATGCAACGTCACAAATTCATTATAAACCAATTGATTTGATCAATTCAACAACTATATGTATCATATTGTATTTAAAAATAACGTTTCTAGTTGTTCAACAACTATACATGATGGCCTAATATGTTATGCAGAAGAACACGTTAGTGGATAGAAGGCTAATAATCATACTTATTACCACTTGTAGGTATTTACAGACAAAATTAAATGAGTTGGAGGAGAACAGAGGCAAAAAAGGAAAAACAAAAGCAAGCAAATTAGGGTTCCCCTCAGGAATGCATCTGGATATCAACTCCTTCGAAATTCTTTCATGATGTATTGAGGTTGTGCAAATGTGTGAATGGATCAAATTGAAGATGACTTCAGGATTACAAAAACACAAGAATTTAGTTAGGGTATACTTGACCAATATTTTGGTGTATGTATGTTCTCTCAAAACTCACAAATAATACTAGCTCTCAAAATACTCAGTGTTCTCTAAAAGTGTCTCCCCCCAATTGGGCAAACTTAGCCCTTTATATAGGGTTAGGTGAACCCTAATGATCAATCTCCCAATAAGAATGCTCTTTATTCCAAAATTATCCCTTAAAATAATTCTAGATAATTCTGATAAAAATCAAAATTATCACAAAGATAATTCTAATAGGTTAGAGGAGCTACATGAGGCAAATGTCTTTTGCAATATTAACATGAGGAGTGGATACCATCAAATTCACTTTTTCTTTCTTTTTTCTTCTTGGACAATAACTTATTGAATTTCTTACACAAAATTTTTAAGTCTTCTTCATCCATCAAGCTTTGTTCATTGGTTAAGGGCACATCATTCTCATTTGAACTCTCTTCAACCTTAAGTGTGATATTTTTCTTCTTCTTTTTCTTTTATCCTTCTTCTTGGGCAGACTACTAATCAATTTGTCTATGTCTATGGTGGTCAAGTTTTTTAACTCCTCAATTACCATCACCTTCATGCTTCATGTCTTTGGCAATGATCTTAGGATTTTCTTGACCAACTCAACAATTTTAAACCCTTTGCCCAAGCTTCTTAATTCATTTACTAGGTTTGAGAACTTCTTGTACATCTTTGTTATGCTATTTTCATTTTTCACTTCGAAAAGCTCATACTCGCGGAAGAGAAGCTCCACCTTAGACTCATTTACTTGGCTTATTCTTTCATGTATCATTTGGAGGATCATCCAAGCCTCATTCATTATTTCACAAGAGGATACACAGTTAAATTCCATGGATTTTAAAGTCACAAAATAATAAATTCAAAGCCCTAGAATTTAAACACATCATATTTTCATCATTTTCATCAAAATCATTTTTCGTTCTTGGGCAAATTCATTCTAGGGCCTGTAGGGGCTAGATATTCTTTCTTAATGATTTTCTACAATTTATAATCAATAGATTAAACATGAAATTTCATCCTAATTTTTCATTAACTATAATTTTGACTACAAAATAAGAGAGGTCTAATCAAACTTTGCCTCTCTTTAAGAACTTGTTTTGTAAAAAGATTTACCATTTTTAAAAAATTTTAAAATTAGATCTTAAACTATAAAAATTGTTAGATTTTAAAAAATCAAGTGTCAAAGCTCTTAAACCAATTATTGAACCTCAATAAAGTAATGGCAATAGTCTAGAGGAGAGTGAATAGGTTATATTAAAACTTTACACAAATTTAAAAATTTTTCAACCAAAATTATCAATCAAACAAATAAGCAATTCAATATAATCAACCAAGCAAAAACAATATAAAGTGCAATAATTAAAGAGTGAAAGGGAAAGAAAAGCTTAGTCGATTTAGAATGGTTTGAAGTTTTTGCACGTCTTCTACATCTACTACTTCCTACATCCTGTTTGGAGATTTTTCTCTACTATTTTTAACCTTGAAAATACAGTAGTTTTTATACAAGAGATTTTGCCCTTCTTAAACTAGTTTCTATATAAATGATTGCATCTTTAACTTAGTTTTTATAGAGACTACACCCTTTACTAGTTTTACAGGATTACGTCCAAGGGTGTGTAGAATTACATAAGAAAAATTGCCTCATAAGGCTGATATAATAGTTTTGTTCATTAGGTTTCTCTCAAATGGTTTACGAATAAGCTTAGTAAGAGAAAGAATGGATAAGAGATTAGAGAATGAAATATAAAAGTTTTAGTCCAAATTTTCTAACTCTTAAATCCTCAAATTAGCTTTAATTTATAGATGGTGGGAAGAAGTAGTCATTATTGCTAATTTGAAAGTCATTAGAAACTTTCTAGGAAGATACACGATTGTGCCCTTCTCTTGCACGTTCGTGCTTTCATTAAGATGCACTCTCCAATGGTCATATTTTCTCTTATAGCACGTGCCTACATGGGTGTGTGCTCTACACACACAGTCAGACATCTTTAAGGTTTCCTTGCTTCAATTTTTCTAGAAGCTCACACGACTTCATGCATGACACCTGTATGATCACCACATGACTAATTTTTTTTCATTGAACATAAGCGTGTGTTGGAACAACACGGGTATGTATCTAGGTAATGAATTTTACCATTAACACGACTGGACTTACATGGGAGACTTTGGCAGTGTGTCCACATATTTGGATATACGGTCGTGCATTTGAAAATTGCATCATCATGTATCCTTACTTTATCACACATGGATGTCTTGCATAACTCAACCAGGTCATATGCTCCTCTTAAAGGACATACACAATCATACAGTCTGGTCATGCACAGTCATACACCAAGCTATTTCTATAAAATAAAACCTTTTGGTTTTACTCTTGTCATGATCAACTTATGCAAGAATCGGTTAGATAATTTAACATGGTTTTTCATCAACTCAAAACCTATAGGGGTTCAACACAGTGATTATCTCATATATGCTATAGATAAAGTTGGAATGTAAATAAATATAGGCCAAAGGACTTAATTCCACCCAAGATTTCCTTAAATGACAAAGTCTCGCCCTTCAGCTTTTACAAAACCAAACACCTACTCATTGACTATAGTTAATAGTTGATTTAATGGTCAACTATTAAATATTAATTTTTATAAGGACGTTTTCATCTTTTTGAAAAAAGAAATGAAAAATAATAAAAAAAATTTTGTAAAAATATTAAAACGATATAAAATAATAATAAATTTTAATTTTAATAAAAATATTAAAAAATTTGAAAAAACGACCACTATCGCCAATAACATCGTCGACAATGATGGGCACCGAAACTAAACCAGGTGACTGAAAAAAGTCATTTAATTTAGTTAGCATCCAGATTTGGCCACTCTTATTTTGATAGAGGCGACCGTTTTTTGCCATCATTAATGATGAAGGTGGTTAGATTTGGTTATCAATCGAATCAAATGATCTTTTTAAGTTACTTGATTCAATTTTCAGTGGTCACTGTTGTCTAGAATGATGACTGCTTTTTGAAAATTTTTTATTTTCAATTTTCAAAGTCTTTTATTAAATTTTAAATTTTGTATTATTATTTTAATTTTTAAATTTTATAATAGTTTTATTAAATTTTAGAATTTTTTTATTAATATTTGAATACTATTTTATATTTTATTGTATTTTAATTTTTTGATTAAAGATATTTTTTTTATTTTACAAAAAAAATTAATAAAATTAAATAAAAAATATTTCACAAATAGGCATTTGATTTTTAAAAATTAAAGAGTGCCACAATATGATGACAAATAACATTTTATTTAGAAAATGAATATTACATGTTAATGATTCTCTTTTTATCTGAATATTGACAAACAATTACTATATCAAGTTACAGGAATAATACATCCAAATCCATTACTTAGGCATTATATTGTTTCCAAGTACAATTTTAAAAGCAGACATAAAATTAAATTTGAATTAAATATATTTAGATTCGTTTTTTAGTTCAGTTTGAACAAGTCTAAAACAAATTGACTCAATTTGAATACGAATCCAAATTCAAACTATAATTTAAAAAATCAGTAAATACGAGTTAGAATACAAACTGTATAAATCAAATACGAATCTAAAGTTCAATTAAAATTTTTTTAATTATAAAACGTGTTTTTTTTTCTTTCTCATGTGTTCTCAAGGTGTTATCTGACTCAGTTGATAGTGCCCCTCCCTAGCAGTGGTAGAATTAGAATCTTTGTTAAAGCATCTCAAGGACAAACACTTAAAAAGCGCTCTTTTGAGTTTGCTTTCAAGAGCTAGAAAGCTCACTTTGGATACGTTATCGCCATTCTTAGGTACAACATTTGCTCCAAAACTTGAAAGGTAGGGTCACATTCTCCCTTGCACCTCCTCCATGATAAGCCTATAATTAAATATCTTTATTTTTGGTATATTTAGTTTATTTAAATTAATTGATATCTTTTGATATCTATTCGCGATGATTTTACTTATAAAATATTAGTGAAAGTATATTGATAAATTGTGCTTTAAATTAAAATGTTGTAGTATTTTCACTTCTAAACCTTTTAGGTTTGGTGTAGATGTATGATCATTTTAGAAATTTATTTTAATGGTCAAGGCTTATTTGAAGTTAGAGTAGACATCTTAAACTTTTTAGAAGGGTTTGGTTCGTAGAATTTCAAATTTGTTTGGGTCTCCGAACACTAATGTAAAGTCAAAGTTAAAAACTAAAGTCAAGTCTGACTCTTGGAGCTTTAAAAGGGCATCACCAGAGCGTCCAAATTCCAAACGAGATGACTCAAAAAACCAAATTCATTTATAAAGTGTCAAAATTAGCAAAGACGTCTGAATGCAATACTTTCATGAGTTGGAGACTTCATTCTGAACCAATTCCGATTTTTGGCCCATAATTTGAACTACAAGCCTCTTATGAAGCTGAAACTAGATGCATTGGAAAGCCGAAGAATAGGCCTAAATCATTTATGAAGAGTCCCAAGTCTAGAAAGTCTATTGGTCCACCCAAAACAAGCTATGAAACTGTTGCTGGAATCCAAAATATATGGGATATAAATTGGACTTTGTCTTTTAGGGTAAGTAGAGAAAAAAAAATTCATAGACGAATAGAGCATAAGGAGAAAGATGCCACACAATAGAAAGAAGATTTTTCTTATGTATTTCTTTCGTGTTTTTGAAGTCATGAGAGACTCAACAACAATTTTAGTTTTAAGGAGGTTCAAAACTAGTGATTATTCAATGAAGTAAATTTCTGGTATGTTAATTGATTTTGTTTGAGTTATTCTAGATTATGAATGAATAATTATTGATTTCAATAATCAGGAAAGGCCTACCATATTGATTAAATAACTGAATCTTGCTAAAATTAGGGTTTGTGATTCATATTCATCTTTTATTCTAATTTTAGATAAGTTTTTTACATTTGTTAAACGTAACTTAACACAAGTTAAATGATTTGAGCTCATATGGTTATTGCTTGTGTGAACCTTTACCTTCCTAGATCTTAATGCATTGTTATAGGTTGACAAGTGATTAGAATCTAAATAATGAACTTATGCTATTTAGTGAATAAAAAAAAGAATTGATTCATAAAACTTATTGATATTTAGAGTTCATAGTTTTAATAGAATCGAACTAACTAGTTAAGAGATTTAAAACTATTAAACGTCATAGTTGTGAATGAATCCAGAACTGAATTTCATCATTATATTGTTTATCAGTCAATTGTTGCATTTTACAGTTTATTCGAATTGTAATTCGAGCCCCTTTCTTTGTTTTTACGTTTATTAACCATGTTTGCATTTGGGGATAAAGCTGATTTTTCAGTTTAATTGTTTCTCATTAAATCAGAAGATAATAATTTACAAAATCACTCTTTTTGGGATCAAAATTTATTCATTATAATTATAATTTATTGTTTAGGATTGACAAAGAAATTTTAATTAATTTAGAGTATAAGACACGTTATCAATCCACGCACCAAGAAGCAGGGCTGCCATGCACCAATTAGACAATAAAACCTTTGAATACGTCATTGGAAAGCTTTATAATCGAAGAGATCGACAGTTCCACCATATCTATCTCCATGTCCTTTGCTTATTTTTATTTCATATATAATCTGCATGCTTCAAAAACGTGTTTATATTAAAATCAAAGAGGATATTAGAGTATCATAACCCAGAAATTATATTAATTTTTCTCATAATAAGTTGATCAAAGGCAAAACGAGATGGCCTTCCCATAAAATGATAGGAGGTCGTGATTTTTAATGAATTTATAACAAATAATTAATGTAATTTAATTCGTCAACGATCCATACGTCTTGTTTGATTTAAGGTATTTATATATCCCTCCAAAACTTTTTCTGTAATCTTATCCTGAAGCACAAATTAACACGGAAGTATTAAGCTATTTTAAGGCTATATATAGAATATAATAGTCAGGAAAATAAAATAAAATCGAAATCAACAACCGCTTGTCGCATAGAGATTAAATTCTTGAATAGTAAAAACTGTTGCCACCATTCATTTAGAAATGCATGCATGCATGAGAAACTTCTCAAGAGGGAAACGTGGGAAAATTCTTAATATGTTAATTGACACGTTGTATATACATTATGAAACGTGGGAAAATTCTTAAAATGTTAATTGACACGTTGTATCAACTTCCAATCGAAAAAGAATTCGAGATCAAGGAACCATGGGTTCATCCAACGATAGGAGAAACAAAAACGTGTAGATTTGACCCAAAAGTGGGTGGTGCTTTTTTTATTTCTCATGCGTGCTCAATGTGTGTTATCTGACCCAGTCGACCGTGCCCACCAGTGGCAGAATCAGAATCTTTGTTAAGCATCTCTAGTACAAACACTTAAAACGTGCTCTTTTGCACCTGCACTCAAGAGCCAGAAGGCTCGCTTGGATACGTTGTCGCTATGCATTCCTACCTACCACATTTGCTCGAAACTTGCAAGGTACGTTCACATGCTCCCGTGCACCTTCTCCGTGATAATTCTATAATTAAATATTTTTATTTTTCACATATTTAATATATTTGAATTAATTAATACCTTTTAATATTTATTTGAGGTGATTTTATTTATAAAACATGGATAAAAGTATATTGATAAATTGTATTTTAAAATGTGTTTTTTTGCATTTGCATTCAAGAGCTAAAAGGCTCGCTTGGGGACGTTGTCGCCATGTGTTCCTACATACCACATTTGCTCCAAAACTTGTAAGGTAGGTTCACATGCTGAATTAAAAACTAGCCAAGAGGTTAAAAACTTGTAGGAGTCTCCATCATAGGTCACTATAGACTATTATTTAAATATAACATTATACCAATAAGAAACGTACCATAGGAATCCTTACAATAAAAGTTATTGTTGAATTAAAAACTTTCATACAAAAGCTATAAATAGAAAGTAATGTTAATAATAATAAGAAAATACTAATTTTATACTGAAATCTCTTAGGTTTTTCTTCATTTATAAAACATGTTATTCATACAATGCATACTAATAGATAATACACACATATACATGATTAAAACTGTACAAAAGCATACGAGTTATTAACATGACATCTGATGCCAAAAAATGTAGGACCCGCCGCCACGAGTACCCCTGCTGTGCTGAATAATAACAATATTTGGGGAGCTTTTATTAATCATCTGAAAATATGGGTACCCGCGACGGGAATCCTACGAAAACAGAATAACCGAAACTGTACAATGTTTTACATTTCTATACACGCGGAAGCTCATCTGAATATACATCATATATATATATATATATACATCGGAAATATACAACTGTTCTGTACAAGGGCCCACTGGCCTACATCATATACATATACTGTACATCTGGATATGAAACATGTACAACAATGACCACACAGGTCCAAAACTGATATACACTGATCGAGGTGTGTGTGCATGCCTTCTCCGTCAGCCTCGATCCAACCGCTCCTCGAACCCAGCACGAACACCTGCAAAACTGGAAGAAGGAGGGGGGATGAGTGATAAAGATCACCCAGTAAGCGCTCCTTACTTCCCTCAATACCCAAGCAAGCACAACAATCACATAAACAACACATACCTTGGCCTCGGCCCTAATCATACATCTATGCGCTTGCTGGAATCTGGAAACTGTTATCTGTATCTCATTCATTCATTATTATCATATGGATGCATGTCATGATGTGTATGTCATGTCATGCTAACTGAAAACTAGATGCATGCATCTGAATACCTCTCTCTGTACCCTCGGGTACCTGCTGTGCTGATCAGACTGGGTAATACAGGGATTCGGCATCCTGGCCATGTGGGTTAACCATTCTAGCTACCGGCTAGAAAGCTGAATCTGATATCTGCACTGCTACGATCTGACTGGTGTCAGAGAGCTGAAACTGAAATGCTGCTGAATCATCTGACTGGTGTCAGGAACTGAATCTGAAAACACTGCTCAGCGTTCTGACTGGTGTCAGAAGGCTGATTCCCACAGATGCCCCCTCGTATTCACCCTATACTCTCACCCGTACATCGGGTTCTGAATACTGCTGAATTCGGATCCCCTGATCCTCTCTGAAGCTACATGTAATGCCATGACATGCATATGCAGCTTATTAACTCATTACATGCTTATTTGATGCTTATCTGAAGCCATTAAATATTTATTCTGAATTCGCATGCTCAATTTCCCATTCAAATAACATTTTTCTGAAATTCTGCTGATGCACGGGCGTGCATGAAATGTGCACGGGCGTGCACCCTGACGCACGGGACCGTGCACTGGTCGTGCGCCTGGTCGTGTAACTCTCGGGAATTTACTATTCATTATCCCTGAAATTGCCTATGCACGGGCGTGCGTATGCGGACACACGGGCGTGCATGTACATTTCCTGGCCGTGCATGGGTCGTGCATACGGGCGTGCATCTGGAGAAACACAGGCTCACGGCCGTGCCATACGGGCGCACGGTCGTGCGTCTGGTTCTTCAACAAAGCACCGCTCGGAAAATGCACAAAACGGCCAACCAAGACACATCCAATTGCAATCACACTCCAAATATACATTCCCAACACTTCAAACATCACCATTCAAGCTTCACATGCAACATGCATCATCAAACATGGAACCTACCATGGGATCATCTCTTTTCTCTTTCTAAGGCCATACATACAAACATGCATGCTTCAAGGGTGGAAATTTGTCATCCAAATCAACATGCAAGACCATATAATTATCTCAAACAATCATCCACATGCAAGGAACACATCCATGGCATCAAGAAGCACAAAACATGCCGGGAAACTCAAGGAAAAGGTAAGAGAACACTTACCTCTCTCCATGCTTTGAAATCAAGCTTGAAATCACTAATCTCTTGGCTCTCTAATCGGATTGGGAGCTAATGGCTGCTGAGTCTCCTCTCTAGGAACGGGAGGCACTGAAATGAAAGAGAGAATATGGCTGAAATGCAAACGGGTGAGTAAAGAAATGAACTTAACTCACGGTTCCACTTAAATACTAGGCCATGCACGGGCGTGCACTAATGATGCACGGTCGTGCACCAGGGAAAATAAGTATAACTTATTTCCCGCTCGCTCGCCTAATCGAATCCTTCCGAAAGGATTCCAACGGAAGCCACATGGCTTCGAAAACTTACCAACTCACCCCTGAACTTAACCAGACTCCCAATCTCTCTCTGAATTCGATTTCTAACCCCAAAATTCTATCCCTAAGGGCTTCCGGATCTAGGATGCTACAAAAAATATCCCAAAGCTCACAACTTTCTCATCTCTTGCTCTACCATAAGAATCACTAACCTGCAAAGAAGGAAACAAGGAAGGGTTAAGTGATAAAATTACTCAACAAATATTTTCTATCTCTAACATAAGCAGGTTTCAAACTTAGTCTCATTCGTAACTTGTCACGTTATGTTCTGCTATAGTGTTTTCTCTATTCTCTTTTCTATGAAAACTATGCTACTGTATTATTATTTATCTTTATCTACTATATTTCTCATGAAATGTTGTATATGATATGATATGAATGCTCTGATGTCAAGTCAATACTAAATAGTTATAAAAAAACATCTACCCTTGAGCTTGATTTTCTGAAAACTCTGTCTGAAATAGTAACTATGATCTGAAGATCCTGAATGTATACGCATATAATATATACTAAAAAACTAAATTTGAAAATATTGTATATGAAAATCACTGTATACTGACTAGATTGATGAATACAAGAATTTGACATCTTGATCGTGTGAGTTCAATTCTACTGAAACTACTAATACGTAACCAACATTCTCTCTAATAAGTTTGATCAATGAGCATGTCTTCTCTAATGGATGTTGATTTTCCGCTCTAATAGGTGTGTAAACTCACATGCACTCTCTTATATTCACCCTTAACTGATGTTTAAAATGTCATATATTTATACTTTTAAAATATATTATTGGATCCTTGAATCCGTTTCTAAAAACTTTGGTATATGTTATGTTGTATACTACTAATCATGCATAATATGTTATTTTTTTTAATATTACTGAATTCTATATATTTAAAAGTGGCTTATGATTTTTTTGAATTTTATTCTATGTTTTTCTTAAAGTTCATGGACGTGTGTTACTCAACACATAGTCATGCAGAAGGACACATGAGACTGTGTGTAAGTTGTGCTCTCGATTGTGCTAGCTTTTGGAATTCTTCTATGATTTTCTAACTTAGCACACAGGCATGTGGTATAACTTTAGGGCACCAGGCCATGTCTTACACTTACACAAGCATCTGGTATAGCTTTAGGGCACCAGGCCATGTCTTACACTTACACAGGCATCTGGTTGCTTCTATAACACTCCCGTGTCATGCTACACGGGTATATAAAATTGTGAATAAGTACATGGTCGTGTTCTAGATCACATGGGCGTGTGTCTGGGTTTTCTAAGCATGCACGACTATCATGCATGATCGTCTTAATATAAAAATGAGGTCATATGGTCGTGCACCTACGAGTACACAGTCATGTGCTCAACTCAATCTTTATAAATACCCATCTGAAAACCGAGAATTCTTATCCATTCCTTACCTAAAGCATAATAAATCTCAATCCAACACTGATAAACTTAATACATCAATTGATAAGCATGCTCATTTCATCAATTAAGCAGAATCATGCCAACTACATCAGATTCCAAAGAATAAAGCGCCAAAATACATATTCCCACACATACATGCATATTCCGAAGGAAACATTCATCAATCAACCATGAAATCATAATCTAATCACTCAAACAAGCTAAGCAAGCCTCAACAATACAACAAACATTCTCAAAACTTAGAAAACAAAAGAAACATGTTATGAAACAAGTTGAAAGAGATAAAGGAACACTTATCTCTAGTGATGAGTGCTAAATCTCTCTCTCTAAAGGTCTCTAAATCTCTAATCTGGTGTTGGGTTGTTAATTGATCTCTCTCTACAGTTATAGGGTTCACTAGGGAAAAAAAGAAAAAGAAGATGAAAGTTGGAACTGTAAAAAACTGAAAATAAAAAGTGTATATGGCTAAATAAGGTGATGCACGATCATGTGTCCAGTCAAAATCTTAGATTTCCTCTCTTTTTACATCACCCTGACTTCAAGCCCAAAAAAACCATTCTATCCTTAAGTCATTACAAAACTATTGAACATCATAGTTGCGAATTAACCTAAAATTGAATTTCATAATTCTACTATTTATCAATTGATTGTTAATTTACTACATTTTATATTTCATTTGAATCGTAATTCAAACTCTTTTCTTTATTTTTGTGTTTATTGACCATGCCTATATTTAGAGATAAAGTTGATTGTTTATCTTTAAATCAAAGTATAATCATTTGCGAAATCACTCTATGTGGGATCAACCTTTATTTATCTTAGTTACAATTTAGTATCTAGGGTCAATGAGGAAATTTTAATTAATTTGAAGTATTCCGCATATAACCAGTCCACTCACCAAAGAGTAGGGCTCTTGTCCACTAATTAGACAATAAAACCTTTGAATACATTATTGGAAAACTTTATAATAAAAAATATCGTCAATTCTACCATATCTACCTCCATGTCCTTGCTTATTTTTATTTCACATATAATCTTTACGCTTCAAAAACGTGTTTATACTATAATCAAAGAGGATATTAGAGTATCATAACCCAGAAATTATATTAATTGTTCTTATAATAAGTTAGTCAAAGGCAAAATAAGATGGCCTTTCTCATAAAATGAGAGGAGGTAGTGATTTTTAATGAATTTACAACAAATAATTTATGTAATTTGATTTGTCAACGATTCGTACGTCTTGTTTGATTCAAGATATCCCTATGTCCATCCAAAACTCTATCTGCAATCTTATCCTGAAGCTAGCCACAAATTAACGTGGAAAATATTTACCTCATTTTAAGGCCATAGAATATAATATTAGTTTAGAAAATAAAATATAATCAAAATCAACGACTGTTTGTCGTATAGAGATTGATTTTTTAATACTAAAAACTGTTGTCACCATTCATCTAGACATGCATGCATGGGAAACTTCTCAAGACGGATACATTATGAAACGTGGGAAAATTCTTAAAATGTTACGTGGCACGTTGCATCAACTTCTTAGAAACTGTTCAATAAGATAGTGCTGCGGACTGCTGACATTTTGTTTGTTCGTTCGTTTCGAGTAATATATTATTAATCTTCAAAAAAGAAATTGAGATTAAAACGTTTAGAATTATCAAACTAAAATTCTTATATAATATTATGGTATTTGCCAATATTAGAAAATTAAAATTCTACTTCTCAAATGTGTTTTTCAGAGGACCACTGATGGAATCTTTTGTTTTTCATTGTTTTTCATCACATGACATGACATAAAATTATGATAGGACAATTATATGCCTTTCCGAATTCAATGAACTTTGCATAATGTAAGATATGACAATAATTTAAGATAGATATTTTACATATAATATCTATGATTTCATATCATTATCGCAATACTCTTAGAACTAAATCAATTTATATTTCAGTGAAAATAAAAATTATTGTAGAAAAAAAAAACCTATCCAATCACAAAATGCTTTAACATATTAAAATTCAATTTTAATATAATGATTCAAGACGACTAAGATGAAATAAATGAATATAAATGAAAAAAAAAGGAAATTGCTTTTACCTTTTAAAAAAAATTGTAATAAGAAAATGTTTCACGTTTTGGGCATCTTAGTACTACTTAAAAAATGATTATAGGGGGACACCAAATTAGCGCAGAGAAATGAATAGAGATTGAAAACACTAAATTAATGTTTATAATTTTATTTTTTTTTAATTGGGCATATTTTATATGTAATTTAAACACGTTTTTATTTTAAAATATAAGATATAACAAATCTTATCACAATGTGTTAGGTAGAAATGAGATGAACGGCTATAGTTTTTTAATAAAATTCCAAAAAAATGTGCTCAAATTAGACAATAATTAAAGCTATTTTCATAAATCTCAAAAGTTATTAATCTGAAAATAAATGTCGAATTATATAGTAAACAAATTTTTAAATATTAAAAATATAACTCAAAATTATAATGTATTTTAGTTTTAAAATTATTTTTAAATCATAAATCAAACTTGATTTGTTCATTGCAATATTAAAGAATTATTGTAGCATTAACAAACATAAGCAGCCAAAATTTGATTGTAATTTACCTATGTAATCTATTAATTTGATTTTATTTCATAATTAGGAAATAAAAAAAAAAATTGTTCCATCAGGATTTGTAATAAAAATCAGAACATTATCAATTAAAAATCACACAAACCAATCAAATTCGTAGATCCTTATTTCATTGATTTGTCTTTTGCGTGCATGGTCCGACTGTCTTCATCCTGTTCCAACCATGTTTCAATTGTTTAAGAATATTATTATTATTATTGGAACTTATTAGATAAAGGAATGAACAGAGATGATAATACAAACTGAAATTGAAATGTTAAAAATTCTCATTACACTACGAAAGTAACAACACAGACATCAAAACCTCAAAGGGTTTTCGAAAAATAATACAGAAATTAATGGGATTTGACATACTATCTATCACACAACAACACAGAAAAGATAACAATAGTAGGTTTCACATTTTCATGGACTTTCGGTTGAAGGAGGAGGAGAGAAGAACGGGATGGAAGGAATGGAGGTGGGAATGTTAGGGAAAGAAGGGATGGTGGTGGGAATGTTAGGGAAAGAAGGAATGGTGGTGGGAATGTTTGGGACAGAAGGAATATTTGTGGGAAGTGGCGGCAATTTGGGAATCGTGGGGAGGCTAGGGAGCAGGGGCAGAGCGGCCGGAATCGTAGGAATAGACGGCTGTGGCAGTGTCGGAAAATTGGGCAATTGTTGTAGATGGCGAGCTGCCATGCCACCTTGCATGTTCAGAATTGACGAGGCAATGAACAATGCCATGATGAAACAGTTGAAAGAAGCCATTTACCACAAAAAAAAAGTGCTTAAATCAATAAGTTCAATGCAAAATTATGTTGATTGAAATGAGTTTATATAGCTCTTGAGATCAAAATCTTAGTTCAACTTTTTCATCTAATCTTGATTTGAAAATTTATCTTAAATGATAAATTAAATAAGATTTAAGTATTTAATTAAGCTAGCCAAAAGTTTTAGACAACAAATGTTTACAATATTAATTAATAGTTAACCTAACACTTAGTTTTTCTTAACCATATGCAACTAAAATTAGAACCTCAACACCACCCATATGTTTTAGGTCATTGGTTTTTATAGTTTCTTGTGTTCTTATCGTTCAATAAGTTCATTTTATTTTGTAAAATATATTAATAATACATTTACTAAATTAAAATATGAATCTTATCTATCTAATTGTGTTGTTGTGGAAATTATTATAATTGATAGATAAAAGAAAAAATTTGTTGAATAAAATATAACAACATGAGAATCACAATAAATCCTTAAAAACATGATTTGAAAATTTATGAAGTTTATTAGAACAAATTTCCTTCGGTCCTTTCAGTCAGATCTGTGACATAAAAAGGTTAAGAGAATTAGAAGGATGAATGAACTTTATAAGAAAATTTTTACAACTTTGGGCCAAAGAAAAAGCCCATGGGCCGAGCCTTCTTGTCACTTTACCTGCATTGGCAGAGTAATATTCAAAATATCAAATATAATTTTATGATATTGAAAGTTCTTTATATATATATATATATATATATATATATATAATGCCTTTGATTTGGTAAGCAATATAATTTAAAGAGATGGCCGGCAGGACCATCTGCAAATTTTTTTATTTTAAAATTTTTTATCTTTTATTAATAGTAATTTTGTGTAATTTTTTTAAAAAATCTAAATGATATAGTAATTTAATTAAATATTATTATTAAATAATTTTTAATTATATAAATTTTTAGATATAAAAATTAATATTCTTTCAGTTACAGATTTCCAAATAAAAAACAGTTAATATCTCCTACTTAGTTGTGAAATACAATAAAATATTTTCATAGATATGCCATTGAGGTTACACTAATTTTGTTATTACCAAGAGGTTATAACTTAATATAGATGTAGTCACAAAAATTATTATTTTAATATAATTATCCTTATTATAAGTGGTATAGAGCTGGAGTATGTATTATGTTAATATAATTATTTAATAATGCATGTTCAATATGAGATAAATACATTGAGAATAATGATAGATATAACTTCAAAAAGATAGTACATGCGTTTATGCATGTGTCATTTTGGCACATGAACAGTCACAATGAATGTTCTTTGTCTATAAAAGGAAAAGTCTTGATTACAAGTTTTCAATAAGTTTTTCTTTTAGATATTTCACGCATTATTTTTAATTATTCTTTTTTTAGTTTGATATAGAAAAGACGTTCAGAGTTTGATGCTTCTACAGAAAAGATAGTATAAAAAATGGTTTTCGTGATAATAGTTTATCTTCATTACCAGATAGATTATGATCGTCTACAGCTATATTTGATATTATTATATACCTCCTTAGGTATGTAGTGATAATGTCATTGTCATGATGGATTTCGTTATATCAGGTGTGTCATCATCCTTCATAAACTTTCATAGTCTTGAGGTTAGCTTATATGTTGATTCCCACCCTTGACTTTGGTTTAGCTTCTTCTCAATACGAAGTATAAAAAAGTTGATAATCATATCAAGTTTCAAGCTAGACTAAATATGAATAAGCCTTCGCAAGAGGCTTTTGGGTGTGTTCTTAGAAGTTTAATATTTCTCTGGACTCGTGTCTTCTCTACAAGAGTATTCCTACGGTAAGTTGTGCTTTGTATTTATTAGAGAATCTTTATTTAGTTGACTTGTCTTAAATCTTTTTTTGTGCACTTTGCAAGCCACCAGGTTTTATCCTTTATATATATATATATATATATATATATATATATATATATATAAAATTATTTGACATAAAATAACATCCTAGGTGTGTTGGAAGGATTATTCTTATAGGGGAATTCGAGTCGTCTTTAAGACTATTGACATTTCTTAGGCTTACCTGAGGAAGAAAGTCCATGGGATAAGAAGATCTAGAGACTTGTAATTCTTGTCTTCCCTTACAGAAATTCAAGCTTGCATTACAAAACACACCATTTAAGTTAGTGTATTCCTTGGAAACCATTTGTATTGTTGGTTTCAAAGTATTTCATCCTGCAATTAAACAAATTTATTTAATAAAAGAAAGATTTTTTTGTTCATATAAATATATGTTGTTTCTTATATTTTTCATACATTTAAATAAACTATATATATGAATTATCTAGATAATTCATTTAACAAGTAAATGAAATTATCAAATGATTCCCTATGTGAGCAATGTTAACTGGGCAATAATGTTGCATAATAGGCATGTTAAATGTTTTTAAAAATGATAAAAGAGTTGATATAACTTTGACCTAAGATGCCATAGTCGGATCCAGTATGGATATGTATGATTCATATGGTGTATAACTACGAGGCTAGCCACACCTTATACATTAAAGCCCATTTCGTCATACATTATTTGTTCATGGACATGAATGGTCAAGATGAGATCTGTTAGCCCAGACATATATAATTAGAAGTATTTGCCAACTCTATTTTGATTTGAGTTCTTGAATGAATGTCGATAAATATTAGAAATTAAAATCTTTAGCCAAAGTGTATCATATGTCATACAAAGGTTGTTCACGCTAAGAATTTTTGAACATACTAATTGATGATATAAAGAGATATCCAGTTTAGGGTTTTGACATTCTGTGAATTTAAACTTGATGAGGATATGACGATGGAAAGATATTACCTACATAAAAAATTTGACCAAATATAAGTTTTATGAAGTTGTTCATCCATCGTGGTTAAGAGCGATGTCACATTGCTAGATGTTTACCATAGTCGTTAAGTCTTTTGATAACCTTCCAGATTAGTTTGGAATCAACTCATAGTTAACCTATGGTAGACCTACATGGTCACACCAATAACCTTATGGAGTTTGAAGAGAATGAAAAAGAAAATTGATTATCCAAAGACGACTAGTATATTTTGAGAGTAATAACATAATTTCTTTGCAAATAGTTACACAAAAAGTTATTTGGGACATTTTAAAGGGTTATAACGGTCTAAAATTAATTAATTAGATTAATTAAAATATGTTAAAGTGTATCACACCCAAGTTTCTTGAGCGAACCCAACTTGATTGATTGTCCAATGGATTGACATTCTCGTTGTACACAGGCCGCCAAAAAACAGTGTTATAGTATCGACTCACCCATTAGTAGTAGTCCGACATATTATTGAATCGTGTCATATGACAACATATGTATATTAGATATGAGAGAGTTAAATTTCATATATGTACATGTTTAGTCCATTAGCTCAATAGTACTGACCTTTAGGCCTATTTAGTGGACTTCATACATATTGACGTTGGTTGGTTTATGATCATTCTGGCAACTTTAAGCACATGGGAAACAACTTTATTTTTGCCCGACGATGTGAGCAAGTTGGGTCTAACCATCTATACAATAATATCTTACCTATCAGCACATTCCATGTAACAATAAACTTTCATTAAAGGTTGTTAATAGGTTTACTAGCCAAGATTCTTTTATTGCAAAACCAACTTTATAAGGTTGATCAAATGAAGTCAACTAAAATAGCAATGGGCAAGCTATGTGTATGGTGAACTAAGGAATTGAACAACTCAACTATATTTGTTGTCATGATATTATAACAAATCTTACTGAAATAGACATAAAGTCATCTATGTTTCCCAATCTATGTCAAACATATATCAATAGTTGGATTTTTCTTGTAAATCATTGTCACGACTTTTATAAAATTGAACAACTGATATACTTAGGTTGTTTTTCAAAATAATACTTCAATCGTCTTTGTTTTTCAGTAATGAGATCTCATGTTTCTTTTGATATGGTGACAACAATATGAATGATAGGCATTAGGAAAGGCTTCAACATCGCAAAATTGGTTGGATTGTGTAAATCCACAATTATTACTAGGTTTGAGATGTCAATAATGCACATATGCAAATCCTTTATAAACAAAGTACAAGTCTTTGTTTCTTCTTTCCCTTTTACCCTAAAGGCAACCATATATATCTTGTTGTTTTTGTCTTTCCCCACAACTATGAAAAATGTATCATGGTACTTACCATTCAAGAAATCATCAACATAAATAATTGAATGATAAATTTCTAGAATCCTCTAATGGAAGACCCTAGAGTCATAAAGAAAAACTTAAACATGTTACCTTTCCTCAGCCTCGATGAAAGTCATTATATCGAGATTTTATAACTGCATATTATAATAGTAATCTCTCAAAGAATTCAAAGACCATGTCTTTGTACCCTAAATTTATATACACGAGATATCAATCATGAACCTCTGTACCATATTGCTTATTTTCCCTTTTGATCTATAAATTCGATTAACCCTAATGAATATAGCTCTCAACACCTTCTCCAATGGTTTCATAATTGTTTACCTATGATAAGGTAATATTTAGTCCTTAAAATATGTGTGGTCCCTATCAACATGACACACTTGAAAGAAATTATTTGCATCTAAAGTTGTTGTATGTGTCTACCATCAATATATGGGGAAAATAAGTGCATTTAATCTCCCAGATGTCTGGTGTCGAACATACAACTTGGAATTGATAGTCATTTTGTAAGACATGTAGTTGAAACACATATTGTAAGGTATCCTTATTAACATAAACATTTCTAACTTTCACATCGCTCTCCTTACTTGCAACAACATCAATAATGAACTAATTTTAAGAATCCAATATAGGCTCTAGCACCCAATCATATAGATCCTCCATATTTGCCAAATGGGTGTGTGATCAATCTGAATCTCTAGCACTTTCAGTTACTAGAACTTTTTTACTACTGTAAACATTTGTTGTATATGTTTTCTCATATATCGAACATTCTTGTCCTGTACTAAACTATAGGCCACCACTTTAAGCACCTTTATTGGCTCATTCACAATCTGATTCATCATCAAAATTATCATTCATTTGATCTTTGATGATTTAATGAAGATCATATAAGTTTTCTGTCCTTTCGTCTTTGAACTTAATCCTCTTCCTCTACATACAACTGCACAACTTCTTTTTCCCTCTCATCATCAACATCAAACCTCTTTTTTCTTTTTCTTATTCTATATATGCATCTACCACCTTTACATTACTTCCATCAACTTTTTCTTGTTCATTCTCAACAAACTGCATGTTACTTATCCTTACCTGTAAACTTGTAATAACATAAAAAGTTGAAGATACTGTTTAGGTTCTAGTAGAAAAAGTCATAATTGCACTAAAATCGTAATAATCTAAAATCTCATATAAAATAGTTGACCTTATACTTTTGTAATTTTTATACATACAGATGTCATAATAGCTTCTATCGATATTTAACCAAACACTCAATTCCTCCAATAAACTTTTATAATCAGTTGTTGACATAATATTGACAAACCTCTATTCTCCATCTTTGTATCTTACCCTATTGTCATATATTATTATCTTTCTCCACAAAACACATAAAATACTACTTATGACATTTTTTTCGTATGATGATAAAACCCTACTAATATATATACATTTATGTTTGGTTAATCAACCCTAAACACACTTTTGAAACAACTCTAAAGGCGTGTAATTCATGGATAATTTGAATTTACCCTAAACACAAAGTTAGACAAGATGTCAACTTACCCTCTATTTATCCTTTGGTTTACTTCTTACTTTACTCTCTAATTTACCTCATGTTTAACGTTTACCCCTTATTTACCACCTAGGTTACCCCCAATTTTTTACCTCCCGATTTGTTGCTTTCTCCTTTCTTTGGTTTACCACTTACCCCATTTCTTCGACTTATCCTCAATTTACTCTAGATTTACTACTTACCTAGCCTTGATTTATCGATTACTCTCACTCTTATTGTTTCTAATGAATGTAGAATACATACTGCACATTGCTGCTATTGGATCCAACCAGCACATACAAAATAAGCATAAATAGAACATAAATTAAATTTCATCTAATCATGTACAACTTTAACTATTTAATGTCACCCAAAATTTAGAATTATAAACATGATTTTTCACAAAATAATTTATCTAACACACTAGTGTGTTTGAGATATATGGTGTAAAGATTATTATGAAGTCATACATAATTAGATTAAATGTTAATTTTCAATCTCTTTTTACTATAAATTTTTAACTTAAGAATTTATATGAAAAGTGTAAAGAAAGTTTAGCTTCAAGCAACTAAGAAAGAGTATTTTATTTTAATTTTTCATGATATTTTTCTATATTTTTTAATATTTATAATAAATAATAGCAAATATTATTATCTTATATATATAAATTTTCTGACGACATAAGGCCTCAACCTCGCTCTCAAGTAACTGCAGGAGTAATTAATTCCGTTCTCCCTCAATCCTGGGTACATTTTTTCTTGTATGATTTCCCTTTGGAAGCAACATTCCGGTTCTAGTTCTGAGCTGAAATAAACTCAGTCAACATGAAAACTCCACAAATCGCGATTCTCGGCGCCGGAATCTTCGTTAAATCGCAGTACATTCCGCGACTCTCCGAGATCTCCGACATCGTTTCCGTCAAATTCATTTGGAGTCGCTCCGAGGTACACTAATCATCCAATCTAATTGTTCACTTCATTTCTTTCCTTAATTAATTAATGTGAAGTATGATTGGTAAATAAGGAATCAGCAACCACCGCGGTTGAGATTGCGCGTAAGCATTTTGGTGGTGTGGAGGCTGTTTGGGGAGATCAAGGACTTGATCGGATTCTTAATGATGATTCGATTCTTGGGGTTGCAGTGGTTCTTGCGGGACAATTTCAGGTTTTTTCTTTGATTATCCTCTGTTGCTTGTTTGGTAACCTTGTGCGGAGTTTTATCTCTTTCTATTTTTTATTTTTTTTCTTTTTTCATTTTATGTTACTGTTATTATGCATGTTAACAGTTACCGGTGTCAGAATGAATCAGTGTCGTGTCACAGTGACCTTAAAGGTGCCACACCGGTGTCATAATGAATCAGTGTCGTGTCACAGTGATCTTAAAGGTGCCACACCGGTGCCAATGACATTGCTGTTATCCTTCAAAGTACCGGTGAATTTCTGGTACCACTAACGTTTCTGTTCACCTTTGCAGTAGCTATAACGTTACAAGTGCCTTGCATGATCATTCATGGTATCTGGTACCAATATCAGTAACATTACGGTTATCCCTCTTTAGGGGGGCGAGGTTAGAAAATTAACTGTGATGGTCAAAGTATGATATTTAATGGATGAGAAGGGATAGATAAAAAATGAATTTAGGGAGGTGCATCTGGGTTGCCAAAGTGTAAGAATTGACAAATAAGGAGGCGAAGTTAGAAAATTAACTGTGATGGTGCTCGGCAACTGTAATGTACAGGGGTAGTATGGTAAAGTTACCTGCACACACAGACATTAGGAAAGTTGCTTTCATGTTTGCAGCACCGGTAACAATTGTTAGAGTATTATGTACTTTATTTGTTATATATTAAGGTTAGATTAGTCTTTTAGTTTGTCCTTATTCTAAATTTGAGTTGTTCTGCAATATCTCTTTGATTCTTTGAAATCCATTGAATATGCTGATTCGGTGTCAGAGTATATGTTTCCAAAATCAAATTCACCTTGGACAATCATCTTCTCTTTCATTTGACTTCGGTATTTGGCTTTCTCGTGTTTACAATATGCATGTCTTCTTGATTTGATTATTATTCCTAGTTATCCTTACGGTTAGAGAAAGAAATGTCAGTGTTTCATATTGAAGTTTAAGTAAAAGGCTGCTCTCCCCTTGATTTTATATTTAATAGCCGTAATACTCCAAACATATATTATCATGGCAATATTACATGTCCTAGTAAGTTGCTGTTATCCTCTGCTGCGCAAGTAATGTTGCTTTACTTGATTGGGCACCAGTATTGTTTCCTGTGCCATACAAAAATGCTGTGACAATGCAGGCTTATTTTGGGCAGGTTTGCATCAACACTCTGATTCCACTACAAGTTACTGCCACCCCTGAATTTTATATCCGAGCTATATTACCATTATTTTAGGTCACTGCTAAATTAGAAGTAAAATGGAAACCTTAATATTAGGGGCATTGGCACCAGTACAGTTATTTTTTATTGTTGCAGTGAGTTTTCTATTTTTTTTTTGGTTTTGCGATAGCTGAAAGACAATATTTTGAAATTTAAAAAATGATGAAAACACTATGATTCCAGCAAATTGAAGTGATGATAAACAAGTCTGCCTGGTACTCTCCTTCCAGAACAGTTGGAAATCAGAATTCAATGACTTAGAAGAGAATGAGCTGATATCATTAAGTGTTAAATTGGAATCTTTTTAGATAGATTTTAAGCACACCCTCTTTGGATGACCTGGTTGACCTTTTTTACTTAATCAGTATTACCTATTATGATCTGATTGGAAGTGCCATAAAATTATACGTAAAATGTCATTGCTTGCTTTCAAACTGATTCTTTTAGGTTGATATGTCACTGAAGCTTCTGAAGGCAGGGAAGCATGTCCTTCAAGGTGATTCCTGCTAACCCTAAATGGATGTAGTTTGGCTATATTTTACCTTTGTAAATGTCTCACAAGTTTGTTTCAGTTGACTTTATATGTTTTATGAACAAAAATAGAAGAGATAAGGAGTTTTGCAGAGCTTTCATTCTATAATAGCTTTGTGTTGTAATATCTGATCATTGAAATGTATTTGCTGGTTTTTTGTTTCTCCTTCATGTGATCTACTAAAATTTTCTTTTGTTTGGACATGCTGTGCTTGCTTGGCCATCTTGGTGGAAATGCAGAGAAACCAGCAGCTGCTTGTAAGTAAAATGTTTAAACAACTTTATTCGTTTTCCTAGAAGGAAATCTTTTTTTCTGTTTTTTTTTTTTTTTTTTGGTTTGGTGCTTCTTTGAATCTTCTGCATTCGAATGTAGATGGGGTTATTTCATATTGATTCTCTTTTCCTTTCAATAAATGATGTGTTAATTATCGTTGGTCCCTAGAATCCAAAGAAGTTAAAGTCTTGCAATTTTTCAAAATATAGGTCATTTTTTAGATGATTGCTACAGCATTCAACTTCCTTCAAACAAAATAGGTGAGATAATAATTAAATAGTTGTGCTAAGAACATGATAAAATGTTTGAATATCAAAGATGTACTATTAGATCTCTATTCCTAGTCTCTTGTACTCCAAAATCAAAGACGAGCTCCTAGGACATCAAAATGAAGCCTGTGATTTATGTCAGACCGATATGATGAGGTGGTTATATCTTTTAACTTTTCCCAAACACTTTTCCAGTCATAATCTTCTGAGATATCTTCATCCAGTGTGTCTGCTTTCAAGTAATTTTCTCTTTTATTTTTGTTTTTAATCATCTTGTAACACAACAAGAAAACTTACTGGCCATTTTCCTGTCTTGTCTTTCAAGTTATTGTTATATCTTTATTAATTTCTCCAGGTAAATGCCAAGTTTTGCATAAGAAAATTTACCATTAAGCTAATAAACAATTTTTTTTGTTATGCAGCTATAAGTGAAATAGAAAAGGCATTGTCAGGCTACAACTCTATTCGTGCCAACGTTCCTGGCCAACCAATCTGGGCTGTGGCAGAAAATTATCGATTTGAACCTGCCTTCGTTGAGGTATTTGTTTATGGCATCTAATATAATTTTCTTTACAATTTGCTAGATGCTTATTATTTCTTCTCAGGCCAAGAAACTAATGACAGAGATTGGGGACATGATGAGCGTCCAAGTTATTGTTGAAGGATCAATGAACAGTTCTAATCCTTACTTCTCAAGCACTTGGAGGCGAAATTTTACTGTATGTATTTCAATGTAATTTGGATGATCATAATTGAATTAGGGAACTTGAAATAAGACTTGGACTTATAAATAGGAAAGTACAGAATTAGAACTTTGAAATTAAAATAACGATATAAGAGATTGGACATGAGGTCTCACTATTTAATGGGATAAATTAACCTCCAATATAAGTACTGCACTTGTTTTAGTTCTCTCTTGATAGAAGGGCTGAATAAAATATATAGGGGTTCGATTTAGAGCACTCTCTTTGAATTGAAGAGGACATCTAAACCAAGATTAATAGTCATGTCATTTTTAATTTACATGACTCTCAGTAAGCCAACTCTGTAGGTTGAAGATTCTAGATGCTACTGAAATTCCTGACAGCCGGAACATGAGGATGGAATGGAACAGAGAATCAATTCTTAAAAAGCATGAATTCATGCATACTAAGAATTTCTATTTGAAATTCCATTTAAGCCCTATATTGAAACTTGAAAGTAGTGTGGAATTTCCTTGCCCTTAAGTGTGCTTGTTCTTGAGATTCTCATTAACTGAGTCTTGCTGACTATGAGACAGGATACAGAACATATATGATACCAAAGCACATAATTAGAATGCTTACATTTTTTCACTTTTTAAGTAGAAAGACTATTGCTTTAATTCACATATTAATGGTCCAAGAAATTTCTTGCATAATTGTTTATTTAATAGGTCTTTTTACGTTCTTAACATATTTAACTTTTATCCTTTAATTTTATATTTTAACAAATGTATCCTCCTTATTGGCAGGGAGGTTTCATTTTGGATATGGGGGTGCATTTCATCGCAGGGTTGAGGATGGTAATCAGGAAATTCTATTATACTCTATAGTTACTAAACTGTAGTATGGGTTATTTAAGAGACCATGTTCTCCTATCCTTACCGAGCTAATTTTGCCTTTGTCAAACCTAATGGCCACAAAAAGTCTTCAGCTAGGACATTTTCAAATCACCTTCCATAACTCCACTTTGGTGGGCGCAACTGTGGGTAAATTTGAAGTGGAATTCTATTTCCATGCCACCGCTTTTTCTTTTTTGCTGGTTTGCTGCCAAATTTCTTCTTGCTTGCTTACTTATCACTTCGAAAACCACATAATCACATTATTGCAACAAGCACACTTAAAGTTGTGAGGGGTAAGCATTAATTTTAATGAATCTATAGCTTTTGTTATTAATGAGCAGAAGGATGAGAATAAGTGAAAGAATCAGGTTTAATTATGAGAGTATAGGTTTCTCTTTGCACACTGTATTGGCTATACCTGAATTCTAGATGTGATTTTTTTTCTCTTTTGCCTTTGTGGGAAGCTCATTGGATGTGAAGTTGTCGCTGTATCAGCTACCACCTCTCATGTGGACAAAACATTACCTCCCCCGGATATCATATCATCCAACTTGTAAGTTGTCTCCAGATTGATATTGGATTGTTTGAGATACTTCTGACACAAAATGGAACCTTAAATGTGAGTGTTTGAAATTGCCTTGTCTCAGTCAACTGGAGAATGGATGCTCTGGAGTTTTTGTGATGGTTGTTTCCAGTAGATCTCCAAAGGCACGTGGTAAAGTTACAGTTAAATTCAAACGCTTTTTGTGCTCGTTCATTACCCTTTACCCATATTGTTTGGTAACTTCAGGTATTCTGGCGAGTTGTTGGCTTGAAAGGAACAATACAACTAGAGCGTGGAAACCAAAATGGACAGCATGGTTACACAGTAATTGAAATTCTAATTCTTTGTCTAGTGATGGTAGTTTATATGATTGCAAATCATAAATGGAAACCAAAATGGACTCTTTTGATGTTTGTATTGTTCTTTTCTCCTTGAGCTTGAAAATGTATTCTATATCAATTGGCACGAAGTGACACCTGTATGTTAACATTTTACAATTATCACAGGTTTTGTATTATACTGCTGATGGGCAGAGTAAAAGTTTCTTCTTCCCATTCTGTGGAGTGACTGATGAGCTTAAAACTTTCATACACGACATTCAAGAAGCTAAGGTACTATGAATGCTAATATTCATGCCTATCTTTCTTTGTGATTTCCTTCGTTATGTTATGGTCTGTTATAAAATCAAAATCACCACTTCCATTCTTGCATTTTAACTTCTTTCTCTAGTTATTTATCTAAGTGTTCTTGGTGCTGGTTGAAACCTCACAAGTTAAACTTTCCTGATACCATTTTAGGGTGTCAAGCTGTATGAAATTAAGGTTGTAGGTGAAATGATGCGGTTTCTCTTTTCTTATCACTGCCTGTAGAAAGATATTATGTGATCCCATTTCGGGGTTTGTTGCAGAAGGGAAATGGCCACGAAATCGATCCTCGTTTGTCATATGTTGAAGGTGCCAGAGACGTTGCTATTCTCGAGGCAATGATGGAATCAGGATCAAAAAATGGAGCCCTGGTTCGCATTAAAAATTTCTAGGTCAGTGATAACAGTCTCTGCTTGGCTAACATGATGCTTATGCTCTGTATTTTTCGTCCAATTTTCTCAGCTTATTCTTGATAGTAAGACAGGTTAAATACTGCGAACTGGAAGGCGAGATACAGGTTCTCTGTAGTGTTTCATTTCCTCATAACTGTCCGGGTTCCTTTCTACCGAATAAAAATCTAAGTGTTTTCACCTTAAACTTTACATTGTTAAACTTCAAAATTGATAAAATCATAAACCTGAAAAGAATATTGGGTACTAAATTGAATATTTAATCTGAATATAGAAATGAGATTGAGTTATAGAAAAACTTGATAACACAATTCTTTCTGAATTCGTAGAACCTTTGAAATCATCTGGAAATTTTATGAATGCATTGATTTGGTCTTGTATTCATAAAACCGGGCTTTCGATGGGAAAAATTATAGTGTTAAGTTTCAAAGCATAAAACTAGTCTATTTACATGAAAT
Source organism: Anacardium occidentale (assembly GCA_026122585.1). Lineage (NCBI taxonomy): Eukaryota > Viridiplantae > Streptophyta > Magnoliopsida > Sapindales > Anacardiaceae > Anacardium > Anacardium occidentale. Next base: position 327,797 of record JAJEJH010000037.1, on the reverse strand, counting down.
TTTCGGGACACTTAGTTCAAGCCTATTTATAATATGTCATTAGATTATTTCAATTTTTTAATTTTATTAAAACCAAATATTAATTAATGTTAGTCCACATTAAAAAAGAATTCTAATATTCTTTCATTTAGGTAATATTAATTTAATTTAATTTATTTTAATAAAAAATAAATTTTAACTCTTGGTTAATTAATATTTTAATTTTGAATTAGTCACTATTTTAAAAAAAATAAAATAGTCTAAACTTTTATAATACTATCATTATCAATTTGGTTAATATGGTCACCAATAACGAATCAAGACATTATTGATGTTTTTGATTAACATAAGATTGTTTTTTATCATACTTATTAATAACCAAAATAATACAGATCAATGATATGGGAGTATGTCAGAAACAACATATAATTATATGATCTCAAATAATATTATATTTTTGTCGGTCTTTATGATTTTTGTTTAACTTGTACGTTTCAAAAGAAATAAAAGAAATCACTTTGTTTCCAATGAAGTTAGTGACTTTCAACGAATTTTGTATACTTCATTCTTATTGGAGATATTATGAAATATGCTCATACAACTATCATGTTTAAGGGAATTCTTTCTTTAGACATGTTATATTTTAACCATACACCCATATAAATAAATGCAACAAAATTTATGATCATAAATAAAATTAACACTAATAAAATGTTATAAGGTCAAATAGAAATAATTTTAAATCTCCTATTAACTTAGGGTATAAAAAGACTTTAACACACTCATATTCAGAATATGACTTATAAAGTAATGGCATAAGTCCTTTGGTTAGGGGATCAACAAACATAACATCAATACTAATATATTTTACAATACGAGGCTCTTAATTGTAAGATACTCTATCTTTATGTGCCTCAACTTAATATTAATTTATTATTCATGTAAAAAAATAAAAATAAAAGTATATTATTATCACAATAGATCACAAGTAGTCTAGTGATGGAATCAATTACTCAAAGCTCAAAGATGAAATTCTTCAACTATACTGCTCGTGTGGGTGCCTTATAACATGTAATAAACTTTGCACACACAGTCGAAGATACTATCAATGTTTGTTTGACACTTTTCCACGATATGACCCTACTTGCAAGCATAAAGATATACCTAAAAGTATATTTCAAGTCATCAAGACATTCACAAAAATCTGAATCAGAATATCCAATTACCTTAAAAATCCTCATTTTTCTATACACAAGCATGAAATATTTGTTCTTCTACAAGTTTTTTATAATTTTTTTGGTCATTGCCCAATGATCAAAACCTAGATTAGAAAGACATCAACCAAGAACATTTACAACAAATATTATGTCAGACCTTGCACGTACTTATGTAGACATCAAGCTCTTTATGACACTAGTATAAAGAATACTTTGCATAGATGCTCTATCAACATCACTATAAGAACATTGTTTATTATTGAATTTATCTCCTTTCATAATAGGTACATCCCCAACTTTACAATTTTCTATTTTGAATCTTTTAAGTACATGCTCAACATGGACATTCTGAGAAAAGCCAAGCAACCCACAAGCTCTATCTTTGATGAATCTCAATACTTGAAACAAATGATGTTTCCTTAAGATCTTTCATATCAAAGGTTTTAAATATAAATTTTTTAATTTCAAAAAGTAGTTTAGCATCACTATTTGCAAATAGGATATCATTTACATAAAGTACTAAGAAAATAAATCAGTTCTCACTAATCTTCATAGACACACATTACTCAAATATGTTTTCAATGGAGCCTTCACAACCTTGTCAAACTTAAGACACCATTATCAAGAAGTCTTATTTTACTCATAAATAAACTTTTTAAGTCTACACACCACATGTTCTTTCCCGTTAATTAGAAAATCGTCTAGTTGTTTCATATATACATTCTTATTAAGATTTCTACTAAAAAAATAGTCTTGACATCCATTTAGTGAAGCTTCAAATCAAATAAGCTATTGAGACTAATATAATTTTGAATGAGTCCTTAAAGAATACATGAGATAATGTCTCTTTAAAGTCAATCATTTCTTTCTGAGTGAACCCTTTTGCACCAGTCATGCTTTGAGCTTGTTTATTGTTCCTTTAAAATCTCTCTTAGCCTTAAAAACCCATTTACAACTGATGGACTATTAACCTTCAAATAACTCCACAAGATCTCACACTTTATTATAATTCATAAACTGCATTTTATCCTCTATGACTTTCATCCATGTATCTGAATTTTGGCCCATAAATCTCTTCATGGAATGATTTTGACTCAATTATGTCTCTAATGTCATATCCCTTATAATAAGATGAGTACCTTATAATTTAACACTTGGTGATTTAAGGGTTAGTCTTTTTGTCATTAGAATTATAGATCCTAACCTCAATAAGGCAACCCTAGACTTGAAAATAATTAAAACTGGGCTTCCTAACAGTTCAAAGCTCAAAAGATGTTTTAGGATTAAACTTACTAAAGACCTAATTTAGAATGTAGACAGCTATTTTAATTGACTTACCCTAAAGATATTCTAACAAATTTGTCCTACTCATCATGCTCCTTATCATATCTTTAAGTATACAATTACATCTTTCTATCACACCATTTTCTGTCACACTAGACATGGTATATTAGGCAACTATCCTACACTTTTGTATATATTTGGCAAACATTCCCATAAATTGATTTTTTTTTATCTATGTTTTCTATAATACTCGCCTTCACGATTAGATATTACTACTTTAATAACTTTTCCTAATTGTTTTTCTACTTTAGTTCTAAACACCTTGAACTTCTCTAAAGCATCAAAATTTTTCCTAATTAGATAAAGGAAACTATAACGAGAAAAGTCATCAATAAATTTACCAACTAGAAATGGTGGCAGAGTAAGAGCCATTAATATCAGTATAAATCACTTCCAATAAATCTGAACCACAAGTCACCCATTTCTTTTTGGTCTTAGTTAATTTGCCCTAATATAATCAACACAACTTCTCAAAATCTAGTGAAAGGAGTGTATTATCCTTTATTAGTCTTTCAACCCTCTCCCTAAATGTATGACCAAATCTCTTGTGCAACAAAAGAAAAGATATTTCATTGATTAAAGGTATTTTCCTCTAATTACTTTCAATATTCATAGAAGCATATATATCAATAAGAGCTAAAGGCACACTATATATTTCATTATTTATAATACATTCACCAATAACTTTATAATTTAAAGATAATTCAATCAAAGATTTTTCAAACTTAAAACAAAATCCATATTTATCTAAAGTTGAAACAAAAATTAAATTTCTTCTAAAAAAAAAAACATAAAATGTATTGTCTAAAACAAGTTCAAAACCACTTTCAACCTACAACAAACAATGCTAACGAACTCTACTTCCAATTTCGTATTGTTTCCAACTTTAAGGATCATCTCAACCTCATTGTCTAATTTTGTTTTTGAAAACCTGTAAAGTAAAAGCAACATGAACAGTTGCATATTGTCAAGCCACAAAGAATTTGATAACACATCAATATAATTGGATTTAAAACAAACAAAGCTAAATAAATTATCTTTCTTTTCTAACCAAGCCTTATTTAAGCAATTTTTCTTTATATGACCTTTCTACTTACAAAAGAAACATTTCCTAGGATCTTTACACTTTACTTTATTTTTGGTTTTACCTTTATTGTTATTTTTCTAACCATTATCATGCCTTTTGTTCCAATTATTTTTAAGAGCAATAGAATTAGACTTGCCCCTCGTATTCATCTTCTTGTCAAAACCATATTTTGGTTAAGAAACATATAAGGCCATCTTACTTTTTTCCCTCTTAATTTCATTTTTCTTAGCTACACATTTGGTAATCAGGTCATTTAATGTCCAGGTTTTATCCATGGTGTTATAAGCTGTTTTGAGTTAAGAAAATGATGAAGGCAAGGTATCTAAGATATGGTGAACTATGTAATTGTCAGGAAAAAGGATATTGTGTTTCTTTAATTTGTCTTATAGGTGAACAAAGTTTAAGTATGTAGTCTCTAACCTCTTTGATTCCAAATACCTTGCATTGTGTAACTCACTCATAAGAGATAAAACTTTAACATTATTACAAGTTTGGAATCATTAATCTATAACAGTAAAGATTTCCTTAACAATCTTATCAATTGGCAGCCTACTAAAAAGATGTTCAAACATAGTCTTTTTTATAGCCATCAAACATAAACAGTTTGATTGTTCTTATTCAACAGTAAGATTTTTCTCTACAATGATACTTTCATCAATGATATCTTTTGGCTTATCAAGAATCAGTGTCACATCCACATTAATTATAGTCATAACAAACTCAATATCTTGCTTTCATGTCTTAAAATTACCTCCAGACAATACCTTAATAGGGCATTATTATTATTCACAAAGATGGAGACTAAAACAAAAGAAATAATGCAAGTTAAAACAATGAGCAATAAATAATCAAAATAGTTGTAAAATAGAGACTTGATCAACTACACCTTATAGGGATTCCTAGTGCATCATCATCAACTCCCCTTTGGGTAGAGAAAACGACATGTAGTTAAGGTTCCAAATACAAGACTACAATATTACCTTATAAGGACTTTAAGAATTTATAATATTTGACAAAGATATCACATTTAAGTAGATAAATTTTCTAAATCATTGTTCATCCTTGAAAAAGAAAGTGTTAGATGAATAAACTCAACCATCTTTGAGTGTATTAACTTATTCATGATCAGTGAATTTTCAAAATTGGCCTTATGCTAGCTTTAATTTAAATACACACAATAATCACCTTTGGGCGAGAAATTGTATGTATAAAAATTGTTGAATATGTCATTATTGAATGGAAATTTTGTAAGCTTCAATAATATACGCTTTAATGATTAACATCTTAACAGTCCATAAATGATACCAATGATAAGAATTATATTGCTTTAATTTCATATTTCATAATATCGATTACCTTATAATCTCAAACGATCTTTATTAAAGTTTGTTACATCTAGCTTTATAAACAATACTCTTTTCCTTAGTTTTTAAGCTCTGATGGTGAAAAAATCATCACTTTAAGTCTACTAAGCAATAATATGTGCCATCATGCACCTCCACACAACTTATACGTGTTAAGGTATGATGAGTTCATCGATAAAGTGACCACACAGCAAAATATATTTAAAACTCAATCAAAGTCTCAAAACACCTCATCTAAAATCATGTCATAGTGATATATATAGAAATAAAATTTATCAATATACGGTGTTTGAAAATTAAATACCTATTATATAACTCCATCAATCTTTCTATAACAAAAAAAAAAAAAAAAAAAAAACAGATAATATGAGTGCTCTCCTACCCTTCTAATACAACACTTGTAATAATCTAAACAAAGCAGGTAGATATGAATGTCTTGATCTAAACCTAAATGGTGTACAGAAAATGGGAAGTATCAAGAATCTTAAAAAGAATATTAGAGAGATAGAGTATAAAAAGAGTCAATAATTCTGATAAAAATGCAAAAGCCATTTATTTATAGAAAATAACCATGCATGGTAATGTGTGCCTTAATTTTGATGACAAACAATCGTGACGTACACATGTAATACCATGCACCCAATACTTATTTGATCTATCATGATGATGTCAAAATAAATATTTTTCAAACAATTGGTAGTTAAACTGTCATATTTACACATGATCACACATGAAACATGCATAGACATGTACAGTTACACCTATCTCGAGCATTATCACTTGGCAATAACACGCAGGTGTACATGTAAGAGATGCACAATCATGTACCAAGCCAAAATCAAACCTTGACACTCAATATGATCCTTTTAGATTTGGCAAATCAACCACAGTATTGTCCATACTTCTCACTAAGGTCAATAAACTCATTATCTCTAGGTTCCAATCAACTCTTAATGTGTGTGACTCACAAATTTTCTATTGATTTGATAGTATCTATATTCAATTAGATTTCAAACATAAACCATAGGTATATTTTAGCAAGCCATCATGACCATCTGTCTAGTAAAGTTTCAACTGACAAATCTAAGTTTGATTAATCTGATAGCTAATGTGTAATACAAATCATTTCATCATATTATATCTTTTAAGGTTATGGTACAAAAGTAGTGTTTAATCATAGTTTGACTTTAATCCAAAACTTTATGGATTTGGTATCAACCTTATCCCATTATGGGCAAAGACTCACATGGTCTTGGATGCTCATAAGTGATCTTACCAAATATACCTTCTCTAATGCTTAGGAGTAATGAATCTTTTATTGGCATCGTAACCTTTGTACAAATCTAATACAATCAATCATCACCCTTATTATAACCTCATTTATGATTGAACATTAAATGGCATCAAAGTATATCAATTCTTGCACAATATAGTTTGGTGTCTTTAAGTCAAATGTCACATGTGTCTATCAAATTAAAAAGACATTCTATAGACATAAAAGGCACATTCTATATAGAATTTTCTTATCTAGTTAGTTTAATATATATGCTTAGTATATAACATATACTCACGTAGTACACTAAACTACAAATAATAACTATGACACATATAAACTGTCATCACTCTTTGATGGAATCGCTCAACACGATGATAATCTTGTCACCATTATTTGTACCCTAGGTTAAAGTAATATTGGGCTTATGAATACTTTCTAAAACAACTATCTTTTGAGTATATAGGAAAAACTCGATCAATTATATGAATCCTTTGACCCAATTATATCATTTTAAAGACATATTGATTGTACAAATATTTCATAAATAGACTCATGCATAAGAATGGCAACACATAATCAATTGAAAATCGCCTTTATTAATATATAACATGTTTGTACAGCACAAAGATTTGATTAGCTAAATGACATCTACCTTAATAGCACATGTCACCAGGTGCCACCATGAATTCTCCCTCTTTCTCATGCACTTGCACACGTTAGGGACACATGAACTTCACACACCAATTAGATTAGGTTATTCAACCTTACGGGTAGAGTAATTGGGTTAGGAAACCTGATTTTGACCTACGACTCTAAGAAACCCTGGTCATCGATTCTTACTATCTTGATGTTTGTTTCTTCCAACTCTAGCCATTGATATTTTTCCTAAATATCCTAATAAACTTGTCCAATTGATTATGCATTATCATGGCCAACAAATCAACTAGATCTCACCACCAAGTTGTAGTAGAAGCAACATCATAACCTAACTCTGATGATTCGACTTTGCGTTCTTTGGTGATTAATTCAACTTTTATTGTTAGAGGAATTGATGAACATGATTTGGGGACTCATGTCAGCATCGAGTTTGGTTATCATGCCTATATTCATTGCAATTTTGGAGAGTTGCACCAATTACATGAATTATGGCTCAACTGAGCCAACAATAAATGATATTCAAAAAATTGCTTTACCATAATCCAATTCAACCAATAATATATACATTCAATTGAAAACCTTAAATTGAATAAAACTTCAAACCGTAATTTCAATTCTTAAAATTCAACCCTAATTTTAATTTTTAACAAATCAGAATTTATATCTACATTGTTCCGCTGTTAAACTTTAAAATTGATTCAATCATAAAATACACATGACAGATAGAATATAGAATTAAATATTTAATCTAAATATAAAACCAAAATTGAGTTACAAAAAAACCTTTTTGTGTAATTCTTTTATAATTCTAGAACTTTTGAAATCACCTAAAATATTTGTAAATATAATGACTTGATCTTCTACTCCTAAAATCTTCTTAATATTGACTTCCAATGAAAAAAGATGTAATATTAAGGTTTTAAAGTAAGAATTTAACCTATTTATAAGAGATTATTGGACTCCCATCAAATGTTCAACAATTTAAAAGTTCACACTAAACTGTTCATCCAAATATAATTTACGTAATTTAATGAGTTTATCTTCATTAATCTCTTTCAAGCCATTCATAATAGGCCATTAAATTATTTTAATTATTTAATTTTATTAAAAGAATTACAAGAAGATATTAATTAATCTTAGGCAGCCTTGAATTTTTTCTAAGATAAAAAATAATAATAATTCTTTGTTCTACCCACCAGGTGGCTGGATGGGGCCAAGAAGCAATGCCCCGCTGAGCAATAAATCATACTACTGGTGGATCGTACTGTCACTTTAAAATAATTGGCCATCCCCACCAACCGACATCCCCAACATGATGAACAAAATTCATTGTATTGTTTCGGAATCTCACGTACAATATCTTTAATGGTTGAAACATTATCTTTTAACACAAATACTTACCGTTTCATTCTTGTTGATTTAGAAGTTGACAATAAAAACACATTGCCCTTAAAATTTTTTACCATAATTTGAGAACAATCTTAATGTTGAGTACCCAATTTACCATTTATGAGATGAACCTTCCACATCCCATTACTTAATATTTACTATCCCCAACCACAAATGAAAAAGATACGAAAGAAAATTCAATTCGAGAAGTTAAAATGTTGTTTCCATACTTCAATACTTCGGCCCCATCCCATGTTACTACCATTTTGATGGGTCTTTTTAATAAAAAAGCACTTATTGACAAAATTACTCATTTGTTTTCTGGCCTTTTGTGTCTATTTTTTCAGAGACTGGAATAGTGGACCTAAATTACTTATGAGGATTTTGAAAATTTGCATTTACCCTCTAATTAGCCCATTGTTAATGGGTTTTTGTCTTGATTAATTATGCAAATTTTGAATAAACATATTTTAATGATGAATTTAACGGTTTATTTTAATAGTGAAAATAGAATAAGTTTTGTCTGTTATTTAATATAAAATATGCCGTTGAAGTTGCAAATTTCATCCAAGAAAATTTCATAATTGGAAATATAAAATAAAAATATCACCCTGTTATCATAATTAAAATTATGTCTCTTTTAAGAGGTTATGATTTTAGAAAATATGAAGGCTAAAGGTTTTAACTTTTAATCCCAACCAAGATCTCTCTAAATAATAAAATTTCATCCATCAATTTTTAAATGTTAACGGTTAAAAGAGTACTTTTATTTTTTTAAATAAAAATATTTTAAAATTAACAAAAGAAATTTTTAAAGACCACAAGCGATGCTATTGGGATGATGGTCATTTTTCAAATCTTTTAGCTTTAAATTTTAAAATTTATTTTAATATTATTTTATATTTTTTATTATAATTTTATATTTTTTATTTGATTTAAATTGTTTTGATTATTTTAACAAAAATATTAACAAAATTGAAAAAAGTAATTTATGGATAGATATTTAAATTTTAAAAAATTAAAAAATCTTGAGACGGCAAAGAAATTCAATAAATTTTACAAAGACCGAGGAATTCATAATAAAATATTAAATTGTATGCCACGTGGGCAATATCATGCAAGAAATGACAGGCACGTTTTGCATGAAACATGCTTTCCTCTTTTACAATCTGCTGCATACGCCTCCAGCTTACATACAACCCAACTTCCAATCCTGAAAGCAAATCTGGATTTACAGCAATCAGCCCTCAGATCCTTCCCTATAAGATTGAAACGTGGCAGTTTCTGATTGAGAATATACCTACCGAACTTTTTGTCCTTTTGCGTTTGGAAAAGTGGATCTGATCAGGTGGACCATACAAAAACGGGGCCGTACGATGTACTGTTTGACGGTTTATTACTCGCGATATTTTTTACGCGAGAAATATCTCGTACTTTGATATTTTGACCCGTCCCGATAATATTAATTAATGAGACTTAAATATCAACAATTGATGCTTCATGTTTTAGCACTGATTTCACTCCCTTTCAAATTATATACCAGCTAATATATTTTACAAATAAAAATATTTACATAAGTTGGTTTCAATCTAAGCCGAATTCAAACTAAAACAAGTGTGAGTTTGATTTGATTAATAAGGGGTCAAGCTTGAATCTTTGACAAACTAAACTAAATTGGTTTCAATCTAAACAAATGTTTTTCTTATACATATTGATGAAAATGATGTCGTTTTATTTGATTTAATTAAAATTTTTCCAATTTACGAGTTTGACGAGTTAAAAATCTCTTGAACCCAAGCTCATTTCAAGTTTGCTTAAGCTCAAACTTGTTTCAACGATATAGGATAAAATAAAGATTTTATATATATAATATGATTTACCTAAGATTACCTTTATTTAGTTTTAGATTTTTTTATTAATATTTATTTCTGAAGTGTCTTTTATTCTCCAGGATGGCATACATGACTCGAATTTAGCTCAATTATAAAAAATAAAATTAAGATATATGTCAACTATTATTATTAATTTTTTTAATGTAAAATATAAAATCGATTATCGTCATTTATTATTTAGCTATCTTAATATGTATTTGAACAATTCTAATCGACTTCTGATTATGTATTATGTTTGAGAGTATTAAAACTATAATTTGAATATTGAATATTATCATGTTATATTAGTTTAGTTATTAATTAAATATTTTGATTTGAAATATTACATAAATTTTAATTAATATTTTATAAACGGTATTAAAATTATGATTAATATTATTATATTTTTGTATACATATTATTCACCATCTATCATAATAAACTTTTTATATATATATATATATTTTTTATTTTTTTAATTCAAAATTTATAATCATATTTTATAATTTGTGCATTATTGTTTTTTTCTTTTATGTTAAACTTTTTTGAATAAATAATAAAATAAGTATAAGGAGAAAACCAAGAAGAAAAAGAAGAATGACTTACTCATTCCTCACTTTGTAACCGAACAAAGCTCAGCCCTGACAGGCCAGTGTCTTCCCACGTGCGCCTCAGTTTCTTGTTGAAAAGGCTCTATTTTTTAGGACTTGCCGTTGCCAGAACTCTGGTAGTTCAAAATTTTTTTTAACAATTTCAGGAAACAATTTTTGGAATATTCTAAGAGCCTTCAATACTCTCTTTCTTAAAAATATGTTAAAATTTTACAAAAGTAATTATTTCTGAAATTTTAATACAAATATGAAAAATTTTGTCTTTACTCTCACAGAAAAGATTACTGGTGAGTGATGAAAGCCAAAAATTCAGTTTAAGAAGTTAGAAAATATATTGTTATCAATAAATTAATAAAAAATCAGCATTTGGCGACAAAATATAATATGAGAGAAGCTGAAAAAAAAAAAAATGTAAGAAGTTGGTGGAAAGTGGGTTCTCTGAAGAAGTATGGTTTAGGTAGATTGAGATTGTGTTTGTTCCACTAGATTTCAACCCACATGCTCCTTTTATTATTATTTATCTTCATTCACTTCGCCCTTCACTAGTTATCTTTCTCTCTTCACTTCATTATTCACTCTTAACAGTCCTTCTAAGGCCTGAGAAAAATCTGATTTTCATTCAACTTTTGAGTGCACAAGGTACATTTCTCCCTCTTTTCACAATGTGTTTGTTTCAAGAAAGTGAAGTTGGTTTGGTTTTGTTGAAAAGGTTGAAGCTTTTGTTCACTATTTCAAGTAGTGTGCAATGCATTGTCCTTGAAAGCTCTCAAAGTTGGAGTTTTCTTGTAGTAATTTTCTTGCTCAAGTTGGGAAGTCAGTTTGATTTCATGGTGTTTTTTTTTTTTTTTTTCTGTGTTTTTTTTTTAAGTGATAGATAGATCTGTTTGTTCTGTGAGGTACTAGAGTGAACATTACTCTGTTTGTGTTATATTTATGCTAGTTTCGTTCTTCTGGGTCTTTGTCTTGTTGTTTGGTCGCTGAGAAATGTTTTCCTAAGAAAAAAATCAAATGGGGTCAAGACTTGAAATCTGCTTTACTTCTCTTTAAAAGCTTTTTGCAGCACTGACATGTCATTTCACTTTTGTTTATATCTTGTTTCATGGCTCTCAAATGGAGGGTATGGGTTATAATTGTTACTCATGCTTTTTTTTTGTTCTGTTTTTTGCAGGTTTAGTTTTTGGTGTTCTCTGGTAATTGATGAGGTTCTTTAATCTATTTCTTTCTCATTAAACTTATTTGAATGATTGTTGAGTTTCTGGAAATTCAAGCCATTCCATTGTCAGAATTTTGATTTTGTGAGTCTTTGTTGTATCTTTTGTAATTGAAAGTATCCTTTTGAGTGCTTCTGGTTTGTTAGTACACATTTCAGATGATGCAAAAGCCTTCACAAGCTGTAGACTTCGCTCTGAAGGAGACCTCGCCCAAAATTAGGGCAGGTGCAGGGGCTGTTACAGGTGATAAGCTGTCGTGCGCCTATGACCTTGTTGAGCAAATGCAATACCTTTATGTCCGGGTTGTTAAGGCCAAGGACTTACCTGGTAAAGATGTTACCGGTAGTTGTGATCCCTATGTTGAAGTGAAGCTTGGAAACTATAAGGGAGCTACGAAGCATTTCCAAAAGAAGAGCAATCCTGAATGGAATCAGGTTTTTGCTTTCTCAAAAGAGAGGATTCAAGCTTCTGTTTTGGAAGTTGTTGTGAAGGATAAGGCTGTTGTGAAGGATGATTTAATTGGTAGGGTAATGTTTGATCTCAATGAAGTTCCAATACGGGTTCCTCCTGATAGTCCATTGGCACCGCAGTGGTATAGGTTGGATGATCAGAAGGGTGCAAGGGTTAAGGGGGAGTTGATGTTGGCTGTTTGGATGGGAACTCAAGCAGATGAGGCATTTCCTGATGCCTGGCACTCAGATGCTGCAACAGTTGGCAGCGAAGGAGTTACAAACATTCGATCGAAGGTGTATCTGTCTCCTAGGCTTTGGTATGTAAGGGTCAATGTGATTGAAGCTCAAGACTTGCAACCTGGTGATAAATGTCGGTTTCCAGAAGTTTTCGTGAAGGTTATTCTTGGAAACCAGGCATTGAGAACTAGGATATCTCAAATTAAGACTATTAATCCACTATGGAATGAAGACCTGATGTTTGTAGCAGCTGAGCCTTTCGAAGAGCCCCTGATTTTGACTGTCGAAGATCGGGTGGGATCAAACAAAGATGAAATCCTTGGAAAGTGTCTAATTCCTTTCCAGACGGTGCAAAGGAGATTGGACCATAAGCCTATACACTCTCGGTGGTATAATCTTGAGAAACATGTAAATGTAGAAGGAGAACAAAAGAAAGATACTAAGTTTGTCAGTAAAATTCATTTGAGGATATGTCTGGAGGGTGGTTATCATGTTTTAGATGAATCAACGCTCTATAGTAGTGATCTGAGGCCATCTGCGAAACAGTTGTGGAAGCCTAGCATTGGGATATTGGAGGTTGGCATTCTCAGTGCTCATGGACTGATGCCAATGAAGACAAGAGATGGGCGAGGAGCAACAGATGCTTATTGTGTGGCCAAATATGGGCAAAAGTGGGTGAGAACAAGGACTATTGTGGATTGCTCCAATCCAAAGTGGAATGAGCAGTACACTTGGGAGGTTTTTGACATATGCACTGTCATTACAGTAGGGGTTTTTGATAATGGACATATAGGTGGAGGTGGAAAGGACTCGAGAATTGGGAAAGTGAGGATTCGATTATCTACGCTTGCAGCTGATAGAGTTTATACACACTCATATCCACTTTTAGTCTTGCTTTGTTCAGGGGTGAAGAAAATGGGAGAGCTTCAGTTGGCTGTGAGGTTCACATGTTCATCCTTGGTTAACATGATGTATATGTACTCTCACCCACTGTTACCAAAAATGCATTACATCCATCCATTATCTGTCATTCAACTTGATAGCTTAAGACACCAGGCTATGCAGATTGTCTCGATGAGACTGAACCGAGCTGAGCCACCATTGAAGAAAGAGGTTGTGGAGTATATGCTTGATGTAGATTCACATATGTGGAGTATGCGGAGAAGCAAAGCTAATTTTTTCAGGATTATGAATGTTCTATGTGGCTTGATTTCTGTCGGTAAATGGTTTAATCAAATCTGCCATTGGAAAAACCCTCTTACAACCATTTTGATTCACATTCTTTTTATCATATTGACACTCTATCCTGAGCTCATACTCCCAACAATTTTTCTCTATCTTTTCTTGATTGGAATATGGAACTTCCGTAGGAGGCCAAGGCACCCACCTCACATGGATACCCGACTGTCTCACGCTGAAGCTGCTCAACCTGATGAACTAGATGAAGAGTTTGACACATTCCCAACTTCGCGGGGATCAGACATAGTTCGAGCGAGATATGATCGCCTGCGAAGTATAGCAGGCAGAGTTCAGACTGTGATCGGAGACCTGGCGACACAAGGAGAGAGGTTTCAATCTCTGCTCAGCTGGAGGGACCCCAGAGCAACCACTCTATTTGTAACCTTCTGCTTGATTGCTGCTGTAGTTTTCTATGTTACTCCAATCCAAGTTATAGCCCTCCTCTTAGTTTTTTATGTGTTAAGGCATCCGAGGTTTCGCCACAGGCTCCCATCCATTCCTCTCAACTTCTTCAGGAGGTTGCCTTCCCGTTCGGATAGCATGCTGTAAGCTCGACTGGATTGCCCTCAGCTGTGCTGATTCTGCAGCGGAGAAAATGTAATGGCACGAAATCAAGATCTTAATTCAGTAAATTTCATGAATTTTAGCTTGTAGTTTGCTTCCTTGTTGTTTATTTGATTGTGTTACATTAATTAATGTTGTTAATTTGTAAACTTTCATGTCATGGTACGCAAATTAAGGTTGACTCAACTATTATTCAATATTTCAGGTTGGACTATAATTCAATGGTTCATGTAGGGTTAATGGTAATATTACCCTCGTTTTAACCCTTCGATCACGGTTTCTAATACTGATTCGTCTATGATTCATTCACTGTAAAGGTACGAATAGTCTGATTTAATCCCATTTAAGAATTTTTTTTTTTAAAAGGGTCATACAAAACTCAAATTAAATCAAAACATTTTGTATTTTACGTTAAATACAAAATGTCATTTTCCTATGTGTCTAATCATTGTATGCTACCTACTAAATCATGTCCTTTTATCTCATACAATCATTCTTTCCTATCAATGCATTTTGCTATTAATTATAGAAGTTTACTTCATTAAAGTACTTATTGGCAGCAAATGTATGAACAATTACAAACAATGATAATAAGCAAACTAAGTCTAATCAGCAAAAGTTGCATTTATTTGATTAAACTTTCTTCAAAAAATGTACCATTTTTCACACAGGTAAAGTTCAATTTTTGACATCATGAACATACCCAATAAAATTATACATATCAACTATAATCTGATTTTACTGTTTAAAAGAGAATATAAATTCAAAAAAACATATTTACTTTAAATTTAATGTTCTCATGTATTAATACAATGAAAATATATAGAAATTACAACAATATATAAGTATATTAAACATCTTATAAAAACACATAAAAGTGTGCATAAGTATAACATCCAACATCTTTAAATCCATGAATAGTAATAAAAGTGTGCATAAGTATAACAAGTACATAAATATCACGTGATAGGGCTTATAAAGTATATGTACAGGCATAGACTTGATGAAATTGATACATACAATACACTAATTCAATCAAAATATATAAAATAAACATAAAACATACATATATACATGAATTGATCCTATCCCAAGATACCTTGATAATAAAAAATTATATAAAAGTAAATCATACAAGATTATGAAATATGCCTTACATGTGATGTTTCCAATAGTCTTTACATGACATAGAAATAGTGTCTACTTGAAGTGTTCTTTATTATAATGAGAAATATGACAACCAACTCAATGATCGAATACCATTGGATTAAACAACAACTAAATCTCATTATGATTATATAATTAAGTGGTCATTAACATATATCAACATAAGCCCATAAAAAATAAGGTATTTCGTTATCAAAAGTGACGAATCTTATATTGAATTATTGTAGTTTATTCACATATCTTGATATAATCAATCATCACCTTTATGGTTTTGTTTGAATCTAAAAGTTATTGGATCAGTAGAAAGCTTGTGAGTCACACATATATAGGAGTTGATTAAGCTTTTAGACATGAGATTTATTGATCCTATTGAGAAGAAATGTGTGAATGAAGAATTGGTTGATTCGTTGAATCCTTTCATATTGTAACCCAAATATGCAATGGCAAATAAACCTGGGGGGAATAGGTTTTTTGAAAACTTATGAAAGTTAAAACTTTGCCACCTAACACACAACAATTAACAAATTATCTATCAAATTAATCCATCACAATCAACCAAACAAACAAACAATACAAGTAAATAAAACATAAAGTAAAGAGAGAGCAAGGGATAGAGATGTTCAATCTACTTTTATAGTTTCGAAGTTTCTCCATAAGTCTGTTATATCCATGCTTCCAAACAACCTTGCTTGATGTCTTTTTCCACTTTCTTCAACTTCAAAGATACAGTAGTTTTGTATAAGGGATTTTTTTTTTCTTTTTATACTAGTTTTGATGCAAAGGATTACGCCTTTAACATAGTTTAACACAGAAATTTTGTCTTACACTAGTTTTACAAGCTTGTGTCCAAGGTTTTGTGAAAATATAGAAGAAATATCTCATAAGGCAAATGTACAAATTAACTCACAAATACTCTCTTAAATGATATATAATAAAATTTTAGAGAGAAGATGAAGAAGAGATTAAAGAATGAAGAATGAAAGTTTTTAGCCTAATTCTCTAAACCCTAATTCCTTCAAATCATCTCTAATATATAGAAGATGGAAAAAAGTAACCGTTGGAGTTGATTTGAAAATTGTTAAAAAATTTATAGAATGTTGCACAGTCGTGTCCTTTATCTACATAGTTATGCTCTCTTCGATATGTATAGCCCAATGGTTGAATTCTTGTATCATACGAGTGTGTGCTCTACACACAAGATTGTGTGTCTTCATGTCTTCAAATCTATAAACCCACAAGATATTCTGTATGATACTCGTACGATCACCACATGATCAAACTTTTTTATCAAACATAAACATATGCCTAGTGAAATTTGTTAAACACAAGCATGACTAGGTCTACATAAGAGTGTGTCTTTAAAATATGATACATGGTTGTGCACTTAAAACTTGCATAATCATGTATCTTTACTTATTTATGCATGGATGTTTTGCACGACTTAATCAAGTCGTGTGCTCCCTTTATAGGACACTTAATCGTGCAGCCTAGTCACGCACGGTCGTACACTAGACAAAATTTATAAAACTAAAAATCTTGTCCTCTTTGTCATGGATCAAATCATATAAAAACTTGTTAGATATTTTAACCTAAGTTTTGCATCACATCAAAACACACAAAGGTCTAATAATTCTGATGAAATTGAAAGTCAAATTATTATTTGGTCCTAATATATGGTCGTGTGTCCCTTAGGAACATGCTTGTGTGTGGATGCTAGTTGATTATGCTCGTAGGATCAAGGCTTGACTTGGCCAATTTAGACTAACTTTCCAAATGTACACCTGTAATAGGTTGAGAAAATGCACATGCATGGTTGAGATGGTGGATAAACAATTGTCCAACAATTTACAAGATATACATATATTCCATGATCATGATGGGTGTAGGACATATGACCATACGCTTTAATGCATGTCCTTATATGTTAGGCAAAATCATGGCATACAATCATGCATATCTCATACACGACTGTGTGTGGGCCCTAATATAAAGGAAAACTTTTCTTGTTCATTCATAATGTTTGATAAAATTTGGAAAAGAAAACTTTCTCTCTCTTATTTCCTCTAACTTCTCTACATTTCTCATCCCTTCACTTACCATAGTAACACTGAGATGTGTGGTTACACATTTAAAACTTCGTACTCTGTATGGATACAATAAGCATCATTTTAAGAGGGTTGGATAACAAACTCAGTTTGATTTTCTTATTGTCACCCAAAGATTTACATGACTAACTTTGTAGATACAAATTTTAAAACACTCTATGGTTAAATATGTCATATTTTTATATATTTTCGTAAAAAAGATCCTAGATTAGATAATTTGAGACTTTATTTGTTTTAAAATTCATATTTCACTATATGATCACCTTTCCGATGACTCATCTTACCTTAACATTTCATCTTTGATTACTATCAATATCATATATTAATGACAAATGCTCCCCATTTTATATATCTAAAAGAACTTATTTAATATATATTATATGCAAAACACCAATTATATCGATTAAATAGATATACGAAAAACAAAAACAATGACATCATATCTTATGGAATATTATCAAATTTGTGCTTCCACATTTCAATAACATGCATAATTAGTGTAGGTTTTTTTTTTCTTATTTTTTATATTATAATGATCTTTAAAGATATATTTTTTTTAACTTATAATTTTAGGTAAAAATAAATATTAAATATTAATTTATTTAACTTTAACCATCCATTAAGTAACCCTAAAACAATAAATTAATTTAACTCTTTTAAGTTCCACCACATTTTGTGGTGTGCACTTTCTTATAAAGGGCCAAGACAAACGGCCCAAAAAAGTGGACTATCCATGATTCACAATGGATATGCACACACTGGATCGTATCTCTCTGAAGTGGCAAACTCCGATTCGAATTTTCTCCACTTGGACTTGTTTTGGCCGCCTCTCGCGGATTGCCTGGTCTCTGTTTTCGTATTAAATTGACGGAATCATTTTGTTTATCCAACCCGATACTCCGCCTGTTCCTTTTTCGGACCGATTCGATTCGACGTAATTCAATTCATTTCTGTCCTTAACTTGACTTTCTCTGTCGTTTAGCCGTCTTCTGTGAAAAACCAAAGCCAAGTTGAAGAGAAGAGGGACTGAATAGTGAAACGCCATATTTTTCTCGGGCTGGAGAGATTCATTTATTTTTTTCTGGGTGGAATTCTACATGGGTGTTTATGAAGAGATTGGAGCTGATATTTGGTAAGAAACGATGCCATTATGTTGTTCCTTCTGCGTATTGGATTATTCCCATATGAGTTTTCTATTCAATTTTGTCATTGATTTTTGATGGAATTCTTTTAAAAAAACTTATTATTTTTTAAATAAAATTGGGCTTTTTGTTGCTGTTTGAGATGGTTAATTATCTGGTTTTTTTTATTGAATAGCGTTAGGATGTTTTGCTTTGTATTGTTTGGCTTCTGAGAAAATGTGGGAAAGAAAAGGAATTTAAGTTATGAGTGTTTTGTTATTGATTATTAAAGAAATTGTAAGACTTTTAGTTTGAAATATTGGACTTATGTGCGTTACGTGAAGTGGCCAGTCTGAGATTTTTAAATATTATATTCAAATACACTAATTGATAAGGTTTAAAACGTGGATCATTTTCCTCTACTAATATGTTAGTGTATAATAGAATGGAAACAGAGAGTTGTCATTTTAATTTTGGTTTAATGGGGATTTTCTGATGGCTGTGGACACTTTGGATGACAGCTCAGATGTTGAAGTTGATGATATAAGATGTGAAAATTTAGTGGAGAAAGATGTCAGCGATGAGGAGATTGAAGCAGAAGAATTGGAAAGGCGTATGTGGAAAGACCGTGTTAAACTTAAAAGGATTAAGGAAAAAGAGAAGCTTGCGGCGTTGCAAGCTGCAGAGAAGCAAAAGCCCAAGCAGACAACTGATCAGGCTCGGAGGAAAAAAATGTCTAGAGCCCAGGATGGAATTCTTAGGTATATGTTGAAGTTAATGGAAGTGTGCAAAGCACGTGGGTTTGTCTATGGGATCATTCCTGAGAAGGGTAAGCCTGTCGGTGGTTCATCCGATAATCTTAGAGCTTGGTGGAAGGAAAAGGTAAAGTTTGATAAGAATGGTCCAGCTGCCATCACAAAGTATGAAGCAGAATGTTTAGTCATGGGTGAGGCTGAGAATAATCAAAATGGGAACTCACAGAGCATTCTTCAAGATCTGCAAGATGCAACTCTTGGCTCTCTCTTGTCTTCTTTGATGCAACATTGTGATCCTCCACAGAGGAAGTACCCATTGGAGAAGAGAGTTCCACCACCTTGGTGGCCTACTGGGAATGAAGATTGGTGGGTAAAATTAGGGCTCCCCTATGGTCAGAGCCCTCCATATAAAAAGCCACATGATCTGAAAAAGATGTGGAAAGTAGGAATTTTAACATCAGTGATAAAGCATATGTCTCCTGATATTGCAAAGATCAGGAGGCATGTCCGTCAGTCAAAGTGCTTACAGGATAAGATGACTGCAAAGGAAATTGCAATCTGGTTGGGGGTTTTGAACCGGGAAGAATCTTTCATCCAGCCACCTAGTAGTGATAATGGAACCTCTGGAATAACTGAAATGCATGTGGGTGGCAAGGGTAATAAGAAGCGATCTACCGTTAGTAGTGATAGTAACTATGATGTTGAAGGTATTGACGATGGTGTGGGTTCTGTGTCATCCAAAGACAACAGGGAAAATCAACTGCTGGTTGTAGAGCCAGCAAGTGGTCTTGGCAAATTTACACACCATTCTTGCCAAGAAAATAAACAGCCAAAAAAGCCTAGGACAGGTGGACAGCACGGGAAACCAAGGCTTGCTAATCAAGTGCGTAGAACGTCTCTTAATGAGTGCCAAGATGATGAGCCAAAAAGAACTTTGCCTGACATAAATGATACTGGTACACCTCTGATTGATTATGATACACATGATAATCAACAGGAAAACATTGCAGTGGCATCGTTGAGGGATCCAGACATAGGTTTTGAGGGCTCAGCACAAGTGGCAGCATCTGGGTTTGATAATTTGTCCCTTGTTCCTTCTGCTGATCTTATTTCTACACAGAGCATGTATATGGATGAAGCACCTATATTATATCCGATGGTGCCAAATGCTGAGTTACAACATGGTGCTACTTACAATGTCTATAGACCATCATTCGAAGTAGGACCTGGTCACGATTTGACCCATGATTGGATGGGAATGAATGTATCACAGATTAGGGCAAGGGATAATGGAGGCTATGTACAAGCATTAGATAGGAATGAAAATGGCATTAGCACTGGTAATTTAGACCCTTATGTTAAAGACACATTTCCAAGTGAACCAGATAGGCCTGTTGATGTTACATATGGGGCTTCAATTGATAGCCCTTTGATTGATTTTGGTGGACTCAGCAGTCCATATTATCCTGGAATTGAAGGCACAAGTATTGATGACCTCTTCTCTGATAATGACTACCTACAGTACTTTGGGGCATGATTTGCTAATGATGATACTTCTGAGATTGTAATGTGAGTGAAGTTTTCACTGACCTTATTTGCCTTGTTTATTGACATTATAAAACTTCTTTTGATGTTTTCTTATTGTTCGGGGCTACAAAAATGTGTTACTCATTCATTACAGACCTCATTGAAGGACCTTCCCTCATCCATTGTTTTGTCGGTACAGGTGAAGTGTAAGTTATAACATGATTTAATTTCTCTTGTACAACTCATTGTTTTGGGAACAAATGGAGGCATGATGACTTCTTGAAAATGAGTGTTAAACTGGCTAAATGATAAAATTATAATAATTTCTAATCACTCTGGACGAGTTGAATTCCTAATAAATAAGCTCATCTTATGTTCTTATATGATTTTCCATAGATTTCTACATTCAGTTTACTTCCTTAGGTGACTCTTCTACCTTCAGTAAGTTACAGTGATAACTTTTGATTCCTGTCCTTCTGTGCAAAATGAAGCTTCTTTGTTACCCTAAAACTGACGATTGACAATGTGCCTACCAACCAGTTTGAACTGCTTATGAGAAACCAGTCTCTTTCATTTTGTTGTTGGGGTGGGGGTCTGTATCCTTAGTAGCTGAAATGATCATTAACATTTGTTAATGTCACCTTCAAAAAAGGATGAAGGCCTGATGGTAAACACTATAAGAGCATATTGGACTCTTATATCCATGTTTCTAGTTAGACATGCAGTCTTTTAATTATAATACATTCCTTCTGACTTTTATCCGGCATTCATATTAGTAGCTTCTGCCATTTTACTATAGCTCAAGAAAATTCATATGTATAGAAGATTATAGAAGTAAAGGTTGCATTATGGAATTAGAGTGATTACCTGATAAAAATTGAAGTTTGGATAAGTAAAAAAATTCAAGGAAAAAATTTAGATTTCTTTCTGAGATGGGATTTTTAACTTAATATACACTGATTTTTTAATTCAAAAATTAATTTTTTTATTTTTAATTCCACAAATATTATTAACGGAAATTGATTGATCAGGAGGGCCCCGCGGAAAATGATTGGCCGAACGGTGTCCTTGGCCAATACTACAACGTCGTACCCTGTCTTCCAACAAAATTATACCACGTTTCATCCTTCTCTAATGCTGTCGGTCTCCGTACAAGAACGTTGCCCAGAAACGTGTCCATTCTGGAAAGGAAATCAGTTACCTCCAGAAAGACAACTTTACCCTTTCCCTGATTCCTCTTCAAGGAAATTATATCCCTAACTTTTGATGGTAGAAATGTAATTTAGACAAATTTTGTAAGCGTACCCAACTAAGTGGTTTATACCATGCTCAAATGATATTCTCCGCGAAAGAAAAATTAATGATTCATCATGGCGAACTTTGTTTAATCTCTGATAATGATTTGAATAGTTATAATATTAATTAGTTTTATGGGTAATTAATAAATTAATGTTATTTGAGAGTTTACACAATTTTGATTAATATTTCAAGAGTTGTACGAATATAATAATTATAATACGATTAAATTATGTTTAAAGGATAATTTCCATCAATTTGAACTTGAATCAAGTCTAAAGGATGTCTTGACACAAGATTAAAGGATTGTCCACCAATTTTTTTTTTTAAACTCCATCTTCTTAATTCTCTATCACCAATCTTTTTCTTGTCAAAAAATTGGATAAAAGATGAACACAAGAACATGAAGTTCTAAGTTCAAGAGAAAAACCAAAGCTTTCAATTTCAAAATATCAAAATCTAACATTTTACAATAAGAAAGTTACTTTTACACAAGAATTACAAACTATAGTTAAGATTACTAACCCTAGTTACTTAAAACTATATTATAATTTTGTTTAAATAATATAAAAATGAAATGAAAATATAACCAAGTGCAATACATAATTAAAGTTAAAAAGTACTAATTGGAATTAACTAGCAAGCACGATCCTTTGTTTTCACCTAAACTCTTTATGATCTTGGACATACCTTGTATTATTGATATCAACAAAATTAAATTAGATTCCAAACAATAGAAACCTATTAAAATTAGATTCCAAACCATAATAATTAGGAGAAGGTTAATCTTAAAATTAAAGTGACAAATGTTTACTTATTGAAATGTATGCGAAGTACCTGTAGTATCTCAAGATTAGAAATATCTTTTTAGGCTAGAGTTTGGGATTAGATGTGAGAATTAATAATAGATTTAGAGTTAGAAGAGTTTAAAGGTGAGATAATAAGTTTCCAGAGTTAGTGTGACTTGCACATGATTCTCCTTGGGAGATTTCTTTCATGTGAAAAGCGGGAAATAAAGTTTCTTCATTTTCTCTTGTGCACAACCATGCATCCTTTGATGCACTCCCATACAAGCTTGTAGGAGGATAGAGGTAATGGCTTTTAAGCTTTTCTCACTCATCCTTATCCATATTTATCCAAAGTTTCCTTTTGTTCTCAAAGAATCTTATCCCTAGAGATGATCTTCAACAGCCAACAACTCCCAATCCAATAAAAGAGTGAGAATTTGTTAGAAGAAAAGATTAAAGCAGTCATGACAAGAGGTAAGTATTTCCTTGTCTCTTCCTTGAGTTTCCCAACATGTGTTTAATGATTTGAGCAGGTATGTTAATATTTCCATCATGCTTTGTGATTCTATGATGTGATTCCATGCTGATATGATGAAGATGATATGCTTGAAATGAGAATTCTTGCCATGGACATGCTTGGTGTATGTATGTGTGTGGTTATGTGTTTAAAGCATGTTTTGATGCTTGATTATGAGTTGGTGTGTTATTGATGAAATTGAAGTGTGTTTATGTGTTATTTGAAGTGTTAAAAATGCATGGAATTGATTAATTATAGATTGGTTGAGTTTTGAATGGGATTCTACAAGTTTCAGGCACATTTTGTCGAAACAGAGCAAGACGCACGCCCGTGTGCCCTTACAATTGTAAGGTCACGCCTGTGTGCATGTTTTGTGCACGACTGAATTAGAAGGGGTCATGACCATGTGTCGGAGGGACACGACCTTACGTAAGCCAAATGCAAGAAAATGTATTGAAATTCCAGACCCTAGCATGATCAAGCTGCACGGTTGGCACACGACCCCATGCATCAGCATGCACAACCATGTGTCCTATCATACACGCATGTGCTTAAACAAAAAATGAGAAAATGAAGTAATAAGCATGGGAAACCTATTCTAACTACAGTAAAGCATATAAAAAGATAAAATAAGGCATCATGAGTATATCATAGCATGACATGTCAAAGTACTATCAGAAAAGGGATCAAGGGATCCAATTGCATTAGTTGTTCAGCATTCAAAGCCTGACATCCTAGTCAGTTATTTAGGATAAACTTGAGAGGGGCATCTGTGAGATTTCAGCTTTTTGACTGCGATCAGATTGGTTTACTTTTCAGCTTACTGGTTTAAAGACTGGTATGTCATATATTTCAGCTTACTAGCTCTTCACTAGTTTGTTTCAGCCCATACGGTCAATATGTCGAATCTTTGTGTTCATTAGTCTAATCAGTACAGCAGGTATCTTCGAATACATAAAGATTCAGATATATGTCTATTTAGCATTTCTAATAGGATATATTCAGTATGACATGATACCATGACATCCACTTTATAGCATTGATCACTAATGCAATTAAGAGAATAATAATAAGTGATATTCAGATTAATAATCAAGGAAAAATGTAGGAGTATTTAGGCTAAGACCAAGTATGTGTTCTGTTTTAAATGTTTGTTTGGGTTGGGGGAAGTAAGAAATGCTTACTTGGTGATTTTATCACTCATTCTTTTCCTTTCTCCTTTCCTTATAGGTGAGGTGGTCGATACTGGTGAGGCTTGGGTGGACCATGGTCATGGGAAGAGGCTCCAACTTGTTTCAGATAGCATGGTGGGGTTGTTTTGTGTAAATACATATATTTTGATACAATGTGTATAATTATCTTTATATATACATAAGTTTCTTTTCAACCCACCATGTGGTTTATAAAATGTTTTCAACTTTCGCATGCGTGTTTAGTTTTAACAGCAGCTTTTTCGTAGGATTCACGTCGTGTATATCGATATTTTAGTTTATTGTTATTATTAAATAAATAAATAATCAGTAACATGGTATATACGATAGGGGGTCTTATAGTACCCATTGGAAAAAGAGTTCATACATATGTATGTATGGAGAAAGTCAATCATCCATGAAAACACACATGTATACATGTATTTGTTCATACACACACTTAACTAGAATAATCATGAAGCTTTATAAATGAAGACTATATCCTAAGATAATAGAAGAGAAAATCCAGGTTAGTGACAATTATCTGATTCAATATTATTCGAAAACAATTAATTAAAGAAGTAAACTAACCTTGAAAAGATTTGTCCAATTCCAATTCATCATCAAGTTACAAGTCACTTTCCCTAATCCAATTTTGTGCAAATGTCAATGCCTTAACTGTTGAAGAAAGCAAAGAATTACAAAATTTAGAAGGCACTCACCCTTCTATGCTAAACACAGATTTGGAAGCAATCAAAGATATAGGAATGACCAAGATATCTCTCACCACAATTATAAGAATAAGGTGCTTTGAACACTTGACCTTCCACCATGTCAAAATTGTCCATTTTATCTTCATTATTATTTGCATTAATATGAAGTTTTTCCTCTCTCTCTCTCTCTCTCTCTCTCTCTCTCTCTCTATATATATATATATATATATATATATATAAAGCTCTATTTTACTTTTAAAAGTTGCTTCAACTTCATTAAATCTTTGAAAATCTTTCCAAATATTTGGTTTTCTAATCAATGAAAAAGTGGAAAGTGACATCTTATTTGATTTTCTTTGAAAGGAACCCAACGATATACATGATTGGTAAAAAGCCACATATTTTTCTAAATATTGACGAAATACGTTATTTAACCAAATTTCCACGTTTACCTTCTTCTCAATTACTTTGCTAGGTGAAGAAATTATACCATAGTAAAGCCTTTATTAGAGCTTACATTGAGGATCCAAAACCATCGCAATAGATAATAACACATTTGGTGGCTTCCTAACCCAATATATTCAAGCCTTTTCAAGGATGTGCTACAAAAAAGTGAATTTGTTTCTCTAGAAGCATCATGCAACAACATCAATATTTTATAAACCTCAAGAAAAAATAGATGACTTGTGCAATATTTTTCCTTGAAAACAATTCTATCATTATGAAAAAGACCTCTAAAAACTCGCAAACTACTTTAGTTTTTTTCAATCCTCTTGAGATGGTAGATGTTTAAAGAAATGGTCACTTGTTTTCAAGCAATAATATGCTTTCATGTAATATAGTGCTAAGCCCAAAATTTTATTAGTAGAATTCCAACATGTACACACTTTCAAGACCATAATCTTTGTTTTAAGAATATGTTCTTGGTTTAGATAAGCTTTTACGTACTTAAGAACATTTTGAACTCTTGTAATAAAGTCTTTTGTCTCCACTAATCTATTTTGTATAATTAAATTCAAAATATTTTTCAAAAATGAACTTAAAAAGGGTCCTAAAAAAGAATTAATGATTCAAGCTTACCCTTATATAATTCTACAAAACTCTTCACCAATATATCATTAGCCAAATGATTATCCATTGTGATTATGTAAATTTTTTGAATATACCATGAAATGAGATAAGCAACAAGTGAACCCATAAGGTTTTCCCCACTTCTTTTGAGAGGTGTTACTATAAAATTCAAAGTCCTCTTACGAAGCCTCCACTTATCATCAATAAAGTAGGTTGTAATTACGACAAAAGAAGTTCAATTTGAGAAGTTCATATATCTATTGTTAGACATATTGTACTACTTTTCTCTTTAAGAAACTTATACAAAACACGCCTCTCTTTCATATACATTGTAAGACCCGCCGCTATCATACCCCTACTGCTGAATAATACTCTTTTCTTTTATTAATAAACTGGAATATGGGTACCCGCGATGAGAATCTTACGAAAATAAAACCTGCTGCTAATTACATTGCATAAGCGGAAGCTGAAACTAAACTGAATTATACAATGGGCCCAACTGGCATTTTTTCATATATGCATACTGTTTCTATACAATTGTTCATACATCAGAGAACATTTACAAATGTACAATACAAGACCTCATAGGTCCAAACTGAAAATACAACTGTAAACTGTGTGTGTGAGGTCCTCTCCATTAGCCTCGATCCACCCGCTTCTTGCTAGCAGCAAACTGACCTGAAAATAAAGGAAGAAGGAAAATGATGAGTGATAAAGATCACCCAATAAGCATTCTTTACTTCCCTCAACCCAAGCAAGCAACATACAAACACACATACCTAGCATCGACCCTATTCATACATCTAGTCGCTTGCTGGCGCTGAAACAAATTTTCTGATTGTCTGTTTCTCATTAGTTAAACATATCATATAATGTATGTCATGACATGATAACTGAAATCTGAATATGCATACATACGAATCTCTATATGTACCTGAAGGTATCTGCTGTGCTAATTAGGCTGATGAACATAGGGATTCGGCATCTTGGTCATGTGGGCTGAACAGTCTAGCTACTGACTAGAAAGCTGAAAATAATGCTGAACAATCTGACTGGTGTCAGAAAATTGAATCCCACAGATGCCCCCTCGAGTTCACCCAAAACTATAACTCGTACATTGGGTTCTAAGTGTTGAAACTATTGAATTCGGATCCATTGATCCTCTCTCTAGCTACATGACATGTTATGGTATGCACATGCAGCATTTTTTATCTGAATTCTGGCTTATCTAGTGATTATTAGCCTTTGGAATGTTTACCAAATCTTTTTACTTCATTTTGCTGCTTAATTTCTAAAAAATGGCTGATGCACGGGTGTGTGGGTAAAACACACGGTCGTGCAAGGCAAAGGCACACGGGTGTGTGCCCAAACGCACAGGGTCGTGCGCTAGCCGTGCACGCTTCTAGAATCTAGGTGTATTTCTTTTACAAATCAGGCACACGACTATGCTCTTCAGGACACACGGGTGTGTCCTCTGCATCCAGGTCGTGCGCACTTTGTGCACACGGTCGTGTCCTTATAGAAACAAGGGCACATGGGCGTGTTCTTGCGAGCACACGAGCGCGTGTCCTATTTTGCATAGACATGGCTTGCCTATAACTGCAGGAATCCATGACAATCCTCAACCAATCTCAAATTAAATCATAACATACATTCTAGGCACTTCAATATACCCATATCATGCATCAATTTCATCATTCATCCATCAACACTCATTCTACCATGGGAATCTACCATTTCTCTTACTAACACGCACACAAGCAAAACAAACATGTTTCTTGGGTGGAAATAAGCATCTCAACATCACATATCATCTCATATAATCAACCAAACATATCATAAGCATACTGGAAACATAAACATACATTTCCAAACATCATCAAGCATCAAAGTAAGCTGAGAACGCACGGAAGAAGTAAGAAACACTTACCTCTTGATATGGTTGCTGGAAATTTATCTCAAGCTATTCTCTTTGCTCTCTTACTAGATTAGGAGCTGTTGAAAGCTGGATTTCTCGTCTAGGGCTGGGAGCTGTTGAAACAAAGAGAAGATTTTGGCTGAAATGGGTGAGAAAACTAATAAATCTCCCGTCTCTCTCTTTAATCCCACCTGCACGGGAGTACAGGGTGCAGTGCACGGGAGTGCACTAGGAAAAATGAATATAATTCATTTCCCATGCTTCGCATGATTGAAACCTCCCTAAAGGAATCATACGAAGCCACACAGCTCTGAAAACTTACCAACTCACCCCTAAACTCTTCTAGACTCTCAATCTATTTTTGAATCTCTTTTCTAACCCCAGAACTCTACCCCTAAGGGCTTTTCTAACCTGAGATGCTACATACATCTTCATGCAATCTTCCCTCATTGTGTTCTTACTTAATGAAATTAATTTAGCGGACAATGTTTCACAAATTTTTGAACTTCACATCTTCCACCAAATTAAATGGTAATTCCCAAGACATTATAAGCTTGTAGAGTTCTCACATACTTCTTTCTTGGTTAAACTTTCAATTAACTATGTCAACACTCCTCGTAATTAAAATTTGAAAACTTAATTGAGATTGTGTAACGTGTTTGTGAATCTCATTATTGATGGTACACATGCTACCTCAAATGTGTGGTCCCTTCTAGAGTACCACAACTAAAGGTTTCGTTAGAGAAATTGGACTTACATTCATGCTTGTTGTATAACAATTTGGTAAATCATTTCCATATTTGTGAGCGAGTTTGTCGAGGCTTGACTTCCTTCATCACCATCTTTTACTTCTTCCTACAACTATCTTCATTCTTATTTCCATCTCCATCAAAATTTAACCGATCTTCGTTTATTTTGTTGATAGCATTATTCATTGTGTCATAATTGTTTGCATCTGACAACTAATCACCTATACACAATACAATCAAGAAATAATTAATAAGATCTAAAATACATTTAGAGAAATACCTTTGAATTAAAATTTGTCTGTCACATTATAAGATTTCTTGAAGTATGTTTACTACAGGTTTAAGAGATGATTATTAACACCTAAAATAAATTAGATTAATTTTTTCTTTGATTTCTACCTTCGTCAACTTAAGATGAATTATACTTTTGATCAAAACGTACCTCATAAACATCTGATTTCGTACTCAAAATACAATTCTAATATAATATCACATGACCAGAAAGCCTTGGTTTCAACTGAGATGTGTAAAGATGTTCAAATTCCTTCGGCCACCTTCTTTACATATTGTATGTCAAAAGTTTCCCAACTGTGAAGGCTGGAAGTACCTCCAGTTGAAAGCTCGGTGATTGAGTTGAGAAGGTCGTGGATTCCTGGGTATTAAAAGAAAAAAGAGAAGGCTGACATAAAATGGTCTCAACTAGATGGTGCACTGCAGATACAAGCAATCAAGCATGAGGATGGCAATTTAATTTTAATCTTTGAGCACACACATACATATACAAGTAAGTGAAATAATGAATGACGAAATATACAGTCTTGACAGGCATTGTTCTTCGCCCAACCATAAAAAACGATCTTAGCACAGAAGAAGAGAAGAAACTGGCTACGCCCTTTTATCGATTTACAGTAAAAGAAAACAAAACAATGCAAGTAATTGAACTGGATCAAGAGGACTGCAAAAAATTGAGTGGGAACTGAGACTCGCGCAGAAAATTTCTAGGTTCGACTGCGTTGAGAAGTGAGAAGAAAATGAGAAATGCAGAATGCCAAAATCGAGTGAAACAGAGAAAGAGAGAAGTGAGAACTGTCAACTGAGAAGAAAATGAATATGCCCTATGGTTTTTCTCTACATAATAGAGTCAAGCGACATTGTTTATAAAAAAGACCTCTTCACTTCTACTAATTGACACTTTGGATTTTATCAGGTTTTAGGTTTCAACAATCTTTATTCAATCCGAATCCTATAATTTAATGGACAATTTTATTCCTTTTTTTCAGGATAAGGCTTGTATAATCACTAAAGAGAAATCAAGAAGTCTGAATCGAAATAAGGAACATCATATGCTGATTTAGCACTTCAGAAGTCCGCAAACTTACACCCCAAGGGATAAAATCATAAACTCTTCTGAGGCCGGAAATGCAAATCAACAAAAAATAAAGGGTTAGCTAGAAATGAATACTTCTTTTAGGGGTTGTAAAATATTTTCCACCAAACAAAATTTGCTATAAAGGAGAGCTTTCAAAATGGCTTTTCATGCATTTTAGGCCTTTCCTTTCTATACAAAAGGCGGCTGCTTTCCACTCAAAGGTTGCCAAAACTTGCACAACAATGGCGTTCAAGAAAAATCTCAGCCAGGTTTCTATCTCTCTGTTCATTATCATGGTGATAATGACCCCGTTTGTTCACTCTTCTCGTAAGCCCCACTTTCTCTCTTTAAACATTTCTTGCTGAAACCTTAAAAAAATGGCTCCTTTTTCTTCAAGTTACAGTAATCTTTCCATGTCCGCAGGCTCTCATGGCGGAATAGAACCTGCAAGCGACACCCACATTCCCACTCAGGTAATGAACCAAA
Source organism: Anacardium occidentale (assembly GCA_026122585.1). Lineage (NCBI taxonomy): Eukaryota > Viridiplantae > Streptophyta > Magnoliopsida > Sapindales > Anacardiaceae > Anacardium > Anacardium occidentale. The sequence goes on along the minus strand of JAJEJH010000037.1, from coordinate 296,527 downwards.
AGAAAAAGAAACCTCCTTTTTTTTTTTTTTCTCATTTTAGTCCTTCTTCTTGAAGATAAATCCTCGTTATTGAAGTTTTGTTCTTGGCATTTGGTTTGTGTATTATGGTTTGTTGGTCTGAGTTAAGGTGAGATATGTGAAAAGCTTGGATGTTGGTGGAGATAATCAGCAATCCGCAAGGCAAGTTCCAACAGGACCAGACCCTCTGCACCACAATGGCAACCCAGCCAGACCGTGAAGATGGCGATGATGAAGTTTTGATGGCGAGGCGAGTGGTGTTGTCCATCATTGTTGACCATTTTTTAACTTATTTCATGAAAGCTACTTTTAATTAATTCCCTTTGTCCTTTGTTTTTTGCCTTCCTCCTGTAAAAACCAGAACGATTTTTAATATATGAAATCAATTTTTACCCTTTCTGATGCATGTTTCTTACTTTTTTGCTTCATCCTCTTTGTATATTTCTGTGATTCATGGAATCGTACATTAATATCATCCTTATCTTCTCTTGGCCTGAAACATTAGGGTTCATTTTCTTCATCTATAGACACCTTCTTTGGAAAATTTAAAAGGATGCATTTTTAGAATTTTTTTTTTATGACTTTATATCAGTAATTGGTAATTAAATACTTTATTTTATGTTTTTTTTTCAATCCTTATAAAAAAAACAGTGCCATGTTTTCGGATTATATTTAAGGATAACAGTTTAACTCTTAAAATTGGGTTTTAATCTACTTCCTTTTAAACGAAAAAATATTTCTTGATAAGAACAGAAACAAAATAAATGGGGATAAATATATTCTTAGTTTGTCTCTTTTTTGGTTTATCTCTTTTTTATATATTTCCTTATATGTATTCGATTGATAATAATAAAACTATACGGAGATATTAGTTTATCCAAATGTTTCTAAATATGTTAAACGAGTATAAAAAAAATATAGAGACAAAAGGAAAATTGCGACAAATCAAAGGTGGGCTAAAGGAAAAAAGGGCGAGGGAAAACTACGATAAATCATAAGATGAGTTACATAAATTATTAGAATAATCAAATATTGATGCAAACCAAACCTTTAGAGTTAATATAATTAAAAAAAATTCTTAAACGTTGTAAAATAACAAAATTTATCATACTACTAATGGGTCGTTAAAATTAATTCTCTTTTGTATCATCAAAATGCTCAACCTACTTTTTATTATAGCACCAAAAAAATTAAAAAAATTAGTGTTAGAGAGATGTATGTTATTTCTAAATTGTTATTATGATACTTCAAGGGCTTAATTTTTTTTTTTTAAGTAAAATTTAGCTTAATGTTGTTAACCTAAAAAAATAAATTATCATTTAGTGATACTGAATTTATGTCCATTGTATTTAATTATATAAATAATTCAAGCGTTTATATATGGCCAAAAGGACATTTTCCCACCCAAGGTTTCATTCAAAAACAAATTTTCATCTCTTAACTTTTAAAAATTCAAATAATCACTTATTGATCAAAATCAACGGTTAAAATTAACAGTGAATAATTAAATTTTGATAATTACAAACATATTTTTATTATTGTAATAAAAATTTAAAAAATATAAAATATTATTTAATATTACAAAATATTAAAAAATATCAAGTTATCAAAATATAAAAAAATTTCAAAAATTTAAAAACAACCACCATTGTTAGTGTAAGCGATAGTGCCCATCGACTGACCACTTAATTTCAAAGGCGACTAGATTTGATAGTCCCGTTTGACAGAGATGATCGATTTATTGTCTCTTATTTTGAAGGTAATGATTAGCTATGATTGTCTCCATACAGCAAACACACCTAAAAATAGTCAGAAATAATTAGTCTTAACCCTATCAACCATTTTGGATCATAATTGTTGACAAAAGTGGCAAATATAATAGTCTTCGCCAAGCGGGACAACCAAATCTGGCCACCATTAAAATCAAGTGGTCGTATTTTACCGTCTGATTCAATTATCAATAGCCATCACCAACATCGGTGGCTGCTTTTTTTATTTTTTTAAATTTAAATATTTTTTAATTTTTTATAAATTTTTTATAAATTTTTAGTAGTTTTATATTTAAATATTATTTTATATTTTTATTATAAATTTTGTATTTTTAATTATGATATTTAGTCATCTTATTAAAAATATTAATAAAATAAGATGAAAAATGATTCAAGAGGGAGTGTTTGAGTTTTTAAAAAAATTGAAGGGTGGCAATGTCCTTGAGTGAAGGTTTGGCCTTTTCATAATCCAAAATTTTCTGCCTATTAGGATCATATTTATGATTGCCATAGGGAACCGACCATATGATTTAATATCATATCATATGGTACTAAAATGGGACACCTCATTGAGAAAGATTTTTGAAAGGGCAACTAACTATTTCCCACCCCAACTTTCATAGGATTAATATTTTGTCTTTAAGTTTGAAAAGTCTATCATTTAAGAGATGCTTTTTCTTTGGTAATATTCATTTTTCTTATGCTCGTTTCTTCTTATCTTTTTTCTCCTTTTTTTTTTTTTTTTTATTTCTCTACTCACCGTAGTTTGTTGTCACACTAAAATTATATTTCAACTGTTTTTGAAATATGATTTTTGCAAAATTCTTTTAATCACATACCAAAAACCAAATATTGTTTATTGCACCTTTCGTAAAAGTTGAAAAAATCAAAGCTAAAATTTCGAAGTTTCTTTTATTACCTAGAGGCTACAAAGAGTAAATCCAAAACTCTCAAAATCTCCTTCTTTCTTGAGAACTATATTTAAAATAAAATCAAGTTTTAGGTTCACACTGACCTAAAGTTAACAAAAAAACCTAATTTGTAAGACAATTAAGGAGGGTCAAAAGAATCCATTATAATAATAACCTATTTAATGGAATCATGTAAAAAGTTTTAATAATCTATAATAAAGATAATAACATTTAAAAAATAACATAATTTAAACAAGATTAAAATTACGTAAAAGATCTAGTGATGAGTTAATTAAAATTTAATGAGATATGTTGTTATTAGCGTCTTCATCATGAGAGGGGAGGAAGGCGGGTTCATGGCCATGGGTTAGGTATTATTATGTTGGTTGAGTTTGAAAAGGAAATGGAGAAGGTTTTAGCAAAATTGGAAGAGGGGCAAGGAAAATGGATTTTTCAAACTTGTGGGGTGCCAACTAATTTTTATCAAAGTCTCGGTGGGATGTAAACATTCAACATTTTTTGAAAAAGTGAAGGCCCAAAAAATTTAATAAAAATATCTAACCGGCCATCACCCTCAAATATCTCACGTCCCACTGTTAATCATTTTGTAACGACTACCTTCTTTTTTTAATTTCCTCCTTTCATTGCCCAAATTACCCCTCCCTCTTGTTCCTATATAAATAAATATCTCCCTCGCAGTATCTCACGCTTCAGCCCCTCGCTTACTCTCGCTTCTCCTTCCCTGAGACGCACCGTTTCACTTGCCCGATGGACACTTTCTTTTCCACGCCGATTCTCGACGAGGAATCGTCGGGCCTTCTGAAGGCGATTTCGGAGCACGGTGGCTACGCCTACGTCAGCATGGTGGTGCGGGCCGCGGCCGGAGACACACGAGCGGCGGAGGCAGCGCTTGAGATGGCCTGGGAGCAGCTGCACTCCGGACCGTGGCACTCCGTGCTGCCGGTGTGGAGGGACGCATATTCGATGGCGTGCCTTCACGTGGCGAGGCATCATTGCTTGGACGGGGAGTTCAAGGAGGCCCTTAGGGTTTTGGATATGGGAGTGATCATGGGAGGGCTGCTTTTGAGAAAGGATTTGGATTCTGCTATCGAAACGGTGTCATTTAGAGCTAGAGTAGGAGAAGGTGAAAATGATGAGCGCTCTGGAGCGTCGTCGGAGAATGGAAGGAGATTAGTCTCCGAGGAGGAGCTCGACAAAGCTGAGGTGAGGTTCGTTTTTTCAAATTTTGGTCCTTCGCAGCATCGTACGACCATTCTGGCCGGTATTTCTTTAATTAGTATCTTTATATTTTCGCTCGATGTAATATTTTTCATCTGTCTTATAAGCTTTTATATAAAATAATTATAAAAAAATAAATATGAATAATAATAGAGAAAGTTTCTTATGGAAATATTGAGAATATCAATATGAGAAAAATTTCAGTCCAGTTACACAAACACAAGGATTGAGAGAATCGAAACAGTCTTGATTGATTTTTAGGTCTGAGAGGCTACCCACATCTTAAGCTGCTTAAAGGACTATTTTTCTTCTGCTCTTTGTTCCTCATGTTTATCCTAGTTCAAACTTATTAAATTCCTTGTTCTCCCGAACTAATTCAATTATAATGTTATCATAATCTTTAATTATGAATTCAATTGCATTATTTTCTAATCTTATCCTAATATCATCTTCATATTTTATTATGATTTCATTTGCATTAATTTTTGTAATCCTATCATTGTTATGGATGTTGTATTACAATTTAGTAATGGGTTGAAAAAAAGTTTTTTTTATCATTAGGGGTTATTAAACTAGTTTTTTTTTTCGAATGTCATTTTTGGGTTGTCTGTATATTTTATATTCTGCTTTCTGTTTTTTTTAATCATTATGGGTTATTAAAATAGTTTTTTTTTTTCAAATGTCATTTTTTGGTTGTCTGTATGTTTTATATTCTGCTTCTTTTTTTTTTTCCCTTAAGCTTATGGTTTTTAGTTGACTGATTTTTGTTCACTTTTCTTCGTATTTTTTTCCTGTATTATAAAAAATCCTATTTTTTCTATGCATATGAAATGTAAAATTTGGCTTGTTAGTTTTACATGTTGCAGTTGAAAGATCTGAGAACTTATCTGACCGGTGATGATATTGCTTTTGATCTTGCAGCTGCTTCGAATTTTGCCAAATAGGTCCCTCTCTTGTAAAATTGTGGTGAAGAGGTCGGCTTTATCTCTGGACGGATTTATGCGCGAATACTTCCTCTCAGGTTCTCCAGTTATAATTACTGATTGTATGGCACATTGGCCGGCCAGGACGAAGTGGAATGATATTGATTACTTGAATAGAGTTGCCGGTGACCGCACAGTTCCTGTTGAGGTAATTAATTTTCTGTTACTGTGTTAAAATCTAGGGGCAGTTAGCATGAGTCATGAGCACCCAAGCTACAAACTTTAAATGTTAAAAGCAATTTTCTCTATGGTTTAAGAGTTTTTCTTGAATTGCTCGTTCACTGATTTTTATTTTATTTTTTAACTGAGAACTGGTGAAGTCTAAATGCATTGCAGATTGGGAAAAACTATTTATGCCCAGAGTGGAAGCAAGAGCTTATCCCATTTTCCCAGTTTCTTGAGAGGATTCAATTGACTGGAAATTCTTCCAATGTCCGTACATATCTTGCTCAGCATCCATTATTTGATCAGGCATGTGTCTCTCCTAGGGTTTGCTGATGTTGAATAGATCATTCCTGAAATGCATATTTAAACCTTTAGCTTATTGACGATATACTTGAATAGCAGATTAATGAACTACACAAAGACATCTGTATTCCTGATTACTGTTTTGCTGGTGGAGGGGAGCTGAGGCCTCTTAACGCTTGGTTCGGTCCAGCGGGGACAGTAACCCCCCTGCATCATGATCCACATCATAATATACTTGCCCAGGTATATATGGCTCCATATTATGCATAATTACAGCATGGAGCTTCCTTCTGGATTTATTTTTCTTCATTGAACATGTGTTTTCTTCCTAGTTTTTCTCTCTTGATGGTACATTTTTTCTTTTGCATTTCCCTTGAAGTTTCATAAAGTATCACTTAATGTTGCTCACATCTGGTTCAGTGCCTCGATATTGTTAAAAAGACATTTACCTGATGTTTTATTGTCCTTCATAATGTGAGAAAGGGCAGTTTTGACTGTATTGTGTGGGATTCCCTTAATATTCTTTCAGAAGTATGGCTCCTCCAGTTGCTAATTTGTCTAACTCATCATTATACTTGGTTAAACCTCTGAAGTTCTTAGGACTATGGGACTTGCCTTCCATCTGAACTTTCATTACCAACCTAAGCTGTTTTAACATATAATAATGAGGCAGTTATCCAAATGACAAGGTTTGTCTCCAACCTAGCTGTACGTTATCCAAGTAACTCTTAATTTATAAAATTGTTGAATTGGGACTGTAGTATTAGAGCAAGAGAATATTAATGTACTTAGTAGTTGGATGGTGTTGTTTATTTATTTATTTATTGGTTTAAGAGTGAAAGAAATTTGTTGACAAATGGTTGTGCATGCCTATGTTCTGGAGCCTGACTGATCTAGTTAGATATTACTTGCTCACAATGCATTACACAATAAGATTGGTTATAAATTTGGAGGTGACATACGATCAATGGCTTTATATTTGTAGTCGATTAAACCCTGGCCTCACCCTTGTCCCCAAATATGTTTGAGGAGAAGATGCCATTTGGCCAGATGCCTGCCACCAGACCTTTTATATCATTATCTACTAAACCTCTTTTATATTCAGAGATATGACTTTATATTCCTTTCTTGTACTAGTCATGCAGCTGCTGTTGTTTTCATACATAAAAGAAAAAAATTGATAATGATTTTATATTTAGCTAGATACACTAATTTTACAGACTCGTAATAATAGTTAGTTGAAGATCGCCAGTCACTTGATTATTATGCATATATTTAAGTGCAAGTGTGGACAGCTTGCTGTGTTATTAGTATCAACAGATTAAAATAGTGGGCTAAACGGTCCTCCACTTTTTTTTTTTTTTTTTTTTTTTTTTTTTTCTGTTTTTTAAGGTTGTCGGTAAAAAGTATATAAGGCTTTACCCTGCTTCATTGTTGGAGGAACTTTACCCATACACTGAAACCATGCTTTGCAATTCCAGCCAGGTAGCCTACTAACTTGAACTCTTCTTATAACTAATGAATCATCTGCAAGATTCTGCTTACTCTTTTGGTGGTAGTTTTCATGCTATAGTTGCATATCTATACATTAATATTTGGAAGTATGTTATGCAATAGCCCTTCCTTCTGTTTATTCGGGTGAGTAACATGGAACTATATAAGCTGGTCTAGGTTTGCCTTGACTTCCTTGGCTGATATTGTTGTGAAAGAGTTGCCTTTCAATTTTAGTTTTTATTAATATAAATCACACTCACAAACCAACTTATGGGCATGAATTTGCTTTGTAATTTTACATCTTATTCTCAGAGGATTCGTTAGAAGCATCACTAGGAGAGATGATTTGGGGTGGAGGATTTGATGACCTTGGAAAAGTTGCAGCAAATATTGGTATATTAGTCTTTTTCTTTTCAATCAAAAATTGAGTTGGTTATTTTAATGATCAACTAGGTTAAGTGACGAATATTAAACTTAAAATATAAGTTTCCAAACTTATCATGATTACCTTTAGGATTGATTGTCATATTAATTTCCAGTCATTTAGCAGTTTCTGTAAATGGGTCATGTTTAATACCTGCAAAGCAAAAGGTAAACTAATACCAGAGAAATGAACCATTTTGACATCCCTCATTTTTTGTGTTTTTCATTTCTCATAAGATGTATATGCCATTTCCATCTTTTTCTTTAGGCGTTTTAGGTTTCTGTTCATCCTACCTTTACGAAAACCCCATTCTTAAAACAATGAGTTCTGCTCTTCGTGCTATTGCACTCTGACAACTTCAGTGTTGATATTCTTGTTTGAAGGTTGATTTAGACGACATTGATGACTCACAATTCCCAAAGGTGAGTGACCTAGACTTTTTTGACTGCATTCTAAACGAAGGTGAAATGATATACATCCCACCAAAATGGTGGCACTATGTGCGCTCTCTTTCGATAAGTTTGTCTGTCAGCTTTTGGTGGGGCTGCAACCCGGGAAGTTCAACCTCATCCTGACACGGTAATTCATTGTAGATTCCGAGTCCGGATAAATATCATCTGATATATTTGTTGTTACAGTGATAGATGGAGACAGTTTGTTTTTAGTTGATTATATAACCAACTGCAGAATGTTTTCAGAATAACCTTTGTTTAGAGTATTATTATAGAATTATCGATTATTTGTAGCTTGACACTCGAAGCATTTATCCAAGGCCAGTGTATTATTTCTTTTATTCAATTCTTGAAAAAAAATAAAATCACAACACAATTTACTAAAATTATGTATCTTATTTTTGAGACAGACTCAAACCTCATTGTGAATTCCCCCTTTTCTTTCTCCCCTGAGCTTCCAATTCAACGCAGCGTTTAGGAATTGATCCATGGCTTCCATAGAAGACCCTTTAGAATTTTCCTCCTCTTTGATTGCATTGTTAATTATCTCCTTCACTTGCAAAGCTTTCTCTCTCATTTCCTTTCCTTTCTCACTCTCACTCATCACCAACTTAATTTTTTCCACTATATCTTCATGAAAAACCTTACACCTCCTCCCTCGAGCAACTTCCACACAGACTCCAATCATGTCTTCCAACAATTTTACATTATAAAACTGCTCTGCTGCCATTGGCCACCCAATCATCGGCTTGCCATGGCTTAGTGATTCAAGCACAGAGTTCCATCCACAATGACTCAAAAATACTGATACAGATTTATGACATAAAATCTCCACCTGGGGTGCCCATTTATGAACTAAGAGCCCCCGTTCCGAGGCCTTAACTCTTTCTTCAAATCCTTCAGGCAACCACTCATTTGCTCTAAATTCAGAGTTTATGTCAAAGCCTAATGGTGGCCTAACAACCCAAATGAAATTTTTCTCACTAGCCTCTAGAGCCATTGCCAATTGCATCATTTGTGATGGAGATATTGTGTTCTGTGAACCAAAGGAAACATAGAGGACTGAACCCTGAGGTTTCTTATCAAGCCAATTTTTACACTCCTCTTCGGAGATCCCGAAATCTCTTTTGCTTTGGCCTTGGCTTCCTGGAGTCAAAAGGAGAGGTCCCACTGCCCAAGCCTGTCGACCAAACTTTCTCCTAAAATACGTGAGTCCAAGCTTATCAATCCCCTCTACTGTGTTGAACAATATTCCATCAGCTTTACTCCATTGAGAAAGCGCCTTTCTTAGAAACTCTGAATATGGATCACTACCATCCGCAGATCTTAAAAAATCTGTCATTTGAGTAACATGAACTATAGAAGCTTCAGGAAAATCCTGCAATACAAACTCTCCAGAATCTGTATTCCGATGAGGTAAGTTTTGCCACAAAGAGTAGTAACAACCAAAGCCAAAACCACCACCACTAATAAATATGGCATGAAAGACACCAAACTCTTGTGCTATCTCTTCACACCATCCTAAGAACATGTCTGAGATGATACAAACTGGTTTTTGTCCATTTTGTTGACAGATAATATTAGAGATAAGATTCCTGAAATGGGGTTTCAATGACAAAGAAGCCTGAAAGAGATTCAGAAGAAGATGATATGGAAGAGAATTCATGTTTTCGGAATTAGGAGGGAGGGCATACTCCGAGCTATTAAAAGGGACTTCAAGGAGAAGAATGGATGAGTCTGAAGGGATAGATGATCTGAGTTTCTTGATATTTAATGGGGTGTTAACAAAAGTTATGGTATATTTCTTTGTTTTTGCTATCCGAAGGGCTAAAGCTAGGAAAGGGTTTATATGGCCTTGTGCCATGAAAGGAAACATTACGATGATCTCCTTTGTTTGCGACATAGTTGAGTTGAAGGTCAGAGAGGAAAAACTGATGGAACAGAGGAGTATAATAAGCTTGATGAACTCTTTGTAATGCTTTGTTGACATAAACAATGGCGAAGCCCAAGAGGCAGATTTATTGGCAGTTTTGGTGGATTATGATGTGGGAAAAGACCTTAATAAAATTATATTTTAGTGTTGTGAATATTTTTATCATAATTAATCGAGCTAAGCACATGTTTCATACTATTCGATGCTAGCTAATAGGAGATCTGTCATTGAATAAATACAAGATCTTTCATTAATTCATCAAGATAGTCAGACTCCAAGTTATTGGTTTTCACTCCAAGTTGTTTCCTCTTTGCACTGAAATTTGATTGCATCGAAATTCATAGTTATAACTCTTATTGGTTTCACAGTCAAAATATTAGAAGCGAGATTAATTTTTAAACATCTCAAACAAAATTGACCCCACCCTGTTTTTTCAAGTTAAATGAAAATAGCTTCAGTTTCGCAAGTATCCAGCCATGTGTGCTACACATACACGACATAAATACAATTAACCGAGCAAATCATAAGTACCTATTACGCGTAATAGATGAAATTCACACTGCAGTGGAAAATTTTCATGCATGGTGTATCTTTGTTTGTAGGCAATGTTTCCCGGTGATGTTTGATATATTTTGGCGCATAAAAGGATGAAAAATATTCATAAATGGTTCCCTTTCATGGTAAATAATGATTTGAGTTTTTGAGTTTTTTGTGCGGATCTATGTCATATATAGTTTTGAAAATCCGATTCAAATTTTCCATCGAAAAACTTGAATTTGCATCGAATTTGATGAAATTTTCCATTGGAGTCATGTCATGGTAGGTTTATAATCTTAAATGAAATGAATTTTTGATTGAAAATGGAAAAATTGTGGTGGATCGATCACCATATTCAGTTTGCATGTGATAGTAACTATAAAATTTTAAACCTTAAACTATAAAACCGTAACCCTAAAATTATAAATTGTAAATTGATACATTTTAGACATGCAAGCGATAGTAAATCGTTTTTCATTATAAGTTTGATTTATATAATAGATTATGCGTTAGTTTGTTTTGAAAGGAAATGAATGACAGATAATAATATAATAAATTATGTTTAGAGGTGAAAGGAGTTGGGTAAAATCCCGAAGCACATGACATTTGAAGGATTGATCCAAATGTTAAGTAAAGTACTCCAAATAAACAAGAGATAAAATACATCAATAAGATCAAACAACCTTGAAAATAGAATATCATTGGATATCACATGATGTCTTATTGGACTTTCTATTTAATTGAAAGAATGCATTCCAGTTTATGTGAAATGCAATCATCACTTTGTTCATCCATCAATAACAATCAATAAATATGATTTTCAACAACTAGATGTGACAGAGCATGACTTATAAAGGGTTCCCATAGATGATGTGGAATATGCAAATGAAGATGTCGTCGATGAATCATCATGGGTTCTTGATGTAGATTTTTATCCAGAAAAAGAAATTTATGATGATGACGATGACAACAAGGATGATGACGTAAAAAGGTTATCGCAGCAAACATTCATATTGAATAGGAATTTGTTAATGATTGTTTTGGTCGCTAAGAGGATAAACCACATGGTCAGTATGGCACATGAGCTTTTAATGTTTTTCAAGAGACATTTCCATGCATGGTAATATGGCCCCAATGTGCACAACACACCTAGAGGGCATTTCATTGGTTACCTCATATTTGATCTCTCTTCCACATTTAATACAGTAGGAGTGTAAAGATATTATTCTAATTTCAAGGTGAAATATATTTTTTGATAAACACAGTTTGATTGATGTTTTTCGTTAGCATGTCATAAACAATGGATACCAATTCAAAGTAGATAAGTCTACAAAACTGAGATAGGATGTGAAATCTGTCAACGATTAATACAAATGGTGTGTTTAGGTGGTAAGGTTGAAGTCATCAGACTTCTTTGAATTATGATGTTTGGAATCTATACACACGTATGCCCCAAAATCAAATAATGTTATATCATAGACAAGCTAATGCTCAAGCATCATGTCAAATTATAATGTCACAGTTTGTAATGTTTGAAACTATATATCGACCAAGGAAAATCATCAAGGATGTTGCCTAGAGATACAAAATTAACATATCACATACATAGGCATGGCAAGAAAAAAATTGGGCACTTGAATCATTATATGGCTCATTAGAGGAATCACTATGTTACTTTTGAATTACTGCCACAACTTAAACTAAGTAACCCCGACACAGTCACACATTTGAAGACTAATGAGCAACTCAAGTTTTAAAAATTTTTCATGGCCTTAGGATGTAATAACTAGGAATTTTAACGTTCCATTTAACCAATCATGTGCATTAATAGTGCACACTTAAAAGGAAGACATTTGAAAATTCTTTTTCATTATCACAGTAAAGGATGACAATAATCAAATTTATCTTATGGCTTTTGACATGAGAAGAAGAAAAGTTCATAAATCTTGGAGTTAAGTCTTTACGAAATTGAGAGGTTATATTGGAAATGTTCCTAACTTAGTAATTATTTCATATCAACATGTTAGATTTACACATTTACCTAGAATGTTAGTGGCATACTTTATCAATTTGGGGCTACTCTTACTTTAGGTTCATTCTATGGATAATCACTAATAAAATTCTCTCATCAATTGTTGTATCATCTCTCATACCAGTTCTCTTTATGGGTAGACATTGAATCCCTCAATATGATCTACTAGTCGAAAAAACTTATTTAGCGATTATCTTTCTCATATCGACCCCTAGTAACCCAAAACAAAGATAATACAATAGGATTATCTTTACTGCTTTCATGTCTTTGTTAACCTGCAAACTATCCTTAAATATGTATTAAACGTTCGTGTATGTCATTGATAAAAGGCCAAAAAAGAATATGTTCTAGATTCAATGCTTGGCACCTTTTATAAGTAAAATCATGTCTCTTAATGGTGGTTGAATCTCAAGCTCCTATTGAGGGTGAACTCACAAAGGTTGAATTGTACATCAACCCCATTGATCTCGACCAAAAATGATCAATAGAGGTTGTTGCTCCCATTATCTCTTGTAACATAAATGAGTAAAATAAAATTTTATTGAATCAATTAAGCAATAACCCTAGAAAATGACCTAAACAAGTCATTGGAAACAATTCTAACTACCTCTCTAAAAGCATCACCTAGATCAAGGCAGTAATGTCTCAGCTCTCCATCATCATCACTTGCACTTTAAAGTAACGCTTTGAGGAATATTGTAAGGTCATAGTTGGGTGTTCTATTCTTCATCTCTTTACATCATTCTTTCTTGCAAGCATCTACATACAACAAAAAAAAGAATCATGTTTATTGTCAGAATACATGTTTATTAAAAAAGAAATAAAACAAACATTTAAGACTAGGTATCAAATAACCCTAAACCCATATAATAGATAAATAGCAAAAAACTCCTATCACGAAACTACATAAAGCCCCTTAGATTTAAAAATATCAATATACCTCCATATTACATCAACAAATTTCTTCCAAATTGGCAAATTATCCAAGTACTTAAACCAAAATTCAAATAGAATTTCAAAACTTCAACAATACCCTAATTTCACACCAAATAACTTAAATCTCTACTCTATCAATTGTAAAAGATAATAAGAAAGGATTTTCTAACTTTCTTCTCCAATTTTTTTACCAAAAATTGTCAAAAATTATCAGAAATTGAAATTAGTTTGTTTGCCAAAAAATTTGAACTCAAAGTACTAGTAAAAAATTTTTCTCCATTACCCAGACTGTGGTAGCTTTATATATGATAGGCATTTTCATCTTTCTATTATTTATATAGGGGTATTTTTGTCAATTCAATATTGATAACTATGTGTGACATGAATGACTAGGCATGCATGAAAGCTAAGCTAAAAAATAAAGCTAATTTCATTTGAGATATTTAAAAAAGAAAAAACTACTTCGAATAATTTTCAATATTATAATATTTTCCTTTGTTTTTGCCTTCATAGGAGGGAATCAATATTAAAAAAAGGTCAAACAACATATTTCCACCCAAGGTTTTCTTAACTAACAAAGTCTCATAATAAAGTTTTAAAAACCAGTTATACACCCTGACTAAAGTCAGAGAGATATTTTTATCGTTTTGTGTAAAAATTATAAAATAAATTTTACAAAAATAATTAAAATATAAAAAAATATTTAAATAAAAAAATTAATAAATTATTAAAAATTTAAAAAATAAAATTTAATTTTAAAATAGCCAGATGACTAAAAACAGCCACCTAGTTTCATTAGCAGTCAGATCTAACTATCTCGATAGCAAAAGTGACCAAATATAGCCACTAAAGACTCCCCATCTAAAATGGTCAAAATTGACTAATTTCAAATATGTTGGTTATTTTCAACTTTTTCCACTAGTAGAGACGACCAGATTTGGTTATCTTTGTCAGATTTTTGTCATCGAGGCAACTAGTGGAACCAGATGGTCTTTTTTAGCCATTTGGTTATGTTAATGGTAGCTACTATCATTGGCAACACTACTGACTACGGTGGCTATTTTTTAAATTTTTATTAATTTATTATTATTTTAATATTAATTTATATTAAATTTTATTTTAATATTATTTATATTAAATTTTAATTTAATATTAATATTATTTATTTTTATGAAAGGTATTTTGATCTTTTCAAAAAATAAAGGTAGGTATTTAGCTTTTTAAAATTTTATAAATAAGATTTTGTCATTTAAGAAAACCTTGGATGGGAATTAGACGTTTTGCCTTAAAGAAAAAATAGGCGTCACAGGACAAAGAAGTGGCATAGGTGCTTTATTGTTAACCCCGAGGTCTGACAGTTTGTTCTCATAAATTTGACCATATTTCTTTTCTTTTGGAAAAGTGGAAGTTAAAATTTTGAACAGGGATCGATGATTAATTTTTAATTAAATTGTGTGTTAATAATAATTTTTTTAACCTTTTAAGTTTCAGAGATATATCTTTTTAAACTTTTTTATCAATTTTGTTAATAAATGTATTTTTTTAAATTAATAAAAAAGTAATTTTATTAAAATTTTCTCCATCCATACAATTTCTGTCGTCCAAAATACCCAACACCAAAATTATATTAGGATAATATAATTGAACATTGATCATATTAGTTTGAATGCAACTGTGACTAAAATTTATAATTTAAGTTGAATGATATTCAACTTATATTTAAGCACAATAAGAACAAGAAGCCTAAATTTGATAAGAACGAGAAGGATGACAAGGAAAATGCAAATGGGGAATATGTAGATTTTGATGATAAGGGTTGTAATTACAATAGAATTGAATCTAAAGAAGATATTCTTGAGACAAATATAGCATCGAGGGAGGTTAATGAGCACATGAGGAGAGATTGATGACCATGAGCATGGGAGGAAGATGGATAAGGTTTTGATTTTCTTTCTTAACGGGGGATAAAAATTTATGCAATGAATTTTCAAATTGAAAAATAAATGTATTTCTTTATATCTCAAATGTAAATAATATTAATCATATAACATCTATCTTGTAATACTAACAAAAATATCATTTAATCGTTAACTTAATTTGACTTTTGAATGTAATTCATAAATTAGATTGAGTTGAATTCACGATTATAATTTTATTTAAAACTTCAATACGTGCTCTTATTATTTTTTTTCTTTTTCGAAGTGGCCGGTGGAGAAATTGGAATCCCACGATAAAATTATTAACCCTTGACAAACTTAAAGTTCCAAGATATTCTGGTTATTAATTATAAGTATTCAAAAGATGCAAGATATATTTTGAAGCCATTAACATTCTCTTATACATCTTAGTTTCTAACTAAAACCACGTTTCTGAAAATTTAGAGGTGTCAAATCTTTTGATCTAACCGGTCTCTTTCCATCTTCCGATCTATGCAAATATCAAACTTAATTGATCTCACCTTTTTTTTTTTTTTTTTTTCTGTTTTTTAGTATAAATAATTGAGCTCACTTTTCGATCTATACAAATGCCAAGGTTTAATCGAGTCCACCGCGCTTGGCTGCTCAGCGAAGCACATGGTGCCATCTTGGTTGCCTGGCCACTCCTTTGGGCTTCGGGGGTCTTTCGATACGTTATTTTCCTTGCTAGTTTTTTCCTTCTCCAAGAGTATAACTGTGCGAAAGAATATGTTATTTGACACTTGCTTATAAAAATATAATTGATTCGATCCCTCCTAGTTCTGCTCGTAACTTAATTATTAAGAAATATTTCATCACTTGATAGTAATTAATTTTACGTAATTCAACAAACTATCCAACTACTTTTCATTGTCAAATTTGTTTCAATCAGTTTAATTTTATAATTAACAAATGTTGTTATAATTTTATATATAATATTTAAATTTTAATGTTAATTTATTCTTAATTTAAAATCACTTAATAATATAATAATATATCATCATAATTATTCAATTAATACTTATTATAAGTATACATAATTTTATTAAATTATATAACACTTTGACTCCAAAAGTTTATTAAATATATTTTTATCCTAATTTATATTAATTTTATGGTTATTAAATATAAAAAATAAATTAAAAATTTTAATACAGTTATTGGCAACATTTATTGTCAATCCACTTACCAACAAAAATTAATTGCCAATAAACTAGTTAGTTCTACTCTTAATCAAATTTAATATGAGATTATGCGATTTGGTTGGAATTAAAATATCTCAATGCAATTATAATTTAAATTGCACCATTTCGACGTAATTTAGTTTGAGTCTTACGTGATTCAGTTGGTATCACATAGGAATTAATGTGATTTCAATTTAATTATATTGAAGTGATGTGATTCATCGTCACTCTTTTATACTATCTTAAGATAATCACCACAATAAATATGTTTTCAAGTTTTTGTTCACTCTTAAGCTTGGAAACATTTTCATAAAGTAACACCATAGTTCCCCCAAGTGGTTATTCAAGCACTTCAAAACCCTTTCAAGCTATCCAAGTGACCAAAAAGAAGAACAATCAAGCTCTTATAATCCCTGAATTTGTTCGTGCATACTAAATCCAAAGCCATCAAGACATACAAGATGCACAAATCTAAATCCAATCCATCCTCAATGCATGGCAGCATAGATAGTCCAACTTCATTAAATGGATGCATACAGAGTTCTAGGAGAAAGGGAAAACCAGAAAGCACAAAGAAGAGCTAAAAGAGAAGGCAACATTGTTGCCTTCAGGGTTGGTGTCGCAACACCATTCCTGGTCGTCGTCATGGCTAGCTTTTGCCCAAGTGCGCATGCTTGGTGCTGCTAGCAACTTGCTGCAGCACCTAGGTTTTGTCCACCTGAATTCTTCAAGTCCTCTAAGGCCTTCCAAGCATGCACACTCCACTCCAAGCCTTCTCCATCAAGTACAATGAAGTTTATTACCTAAGGTCCTAATACATGGGATGAATGCAATAGTACTCAATTCAATGATCAATTAATCAAGTTGCAAGATCCAATTCAAAGGCGCCACTAATCAAGGAGACTTACGTGAAGGCAAAAAGAATTCATGCCTTCTAAATTTATTTTATATATATTTAATTTAATTATGTGTTGTAATTAGTTTTTATGCGAATTACTTAGTTTGTCTTTTACCATTTATTTTAACTATTACATATAACTTGTAATATTTATTTTAAGTTAACTAGAGTTATACGACTTTAATTAAGGTTTATATGTGCCTATATAAAGATCTTTTGCCATTTGTAAGAATCTTTTGTTGAAATTAAAACTTTGAGTTTTACTTCGTTTCTTCTATGATGCATTGGTAACTCATGTACTATGAAATTATCAAATTCCTTTATCCAATCCTTCTACAAGAAAGTGTTTCTTTAAAGTTGGTTCAATCTTAAGTTTATGGATCTTCATCATTTATGTTTGAGGGCACTTATCTTACAAATATTTATTAAGTAAATTGGATTGTATTCAAGTTGATGGTAAATCCTTTAGTTTTGAATTTTTCTTTCTTACAAATTATTACATATTTGTGTTGTAATTTGAGCTTCAACTTTCTATGTTTCTTAATTGTTGTGATACATTTGATATTGAATTAGAGGTTAAATATTAGATATTTGAACTTTCATTTTGTGTTAGAGTTGAGATAACTTGAATCTAAGATGAATATTGCATGGAATTTTGTATAGTGCATGCTTTTGGGACTTGTTTTATGCTAGAAATTTGGGATGAACTTTGTGCATATGATTTATTATCAAAGTTACGAGATTGTGACATCTCAGAACAACAACACACAACAATCATCAGTCAAGGAAAATCATTTAAAAATGCAATGAAAACAAAACTTTCTCTTGATCAACTTGATTTTAAACAGTTTGGTAAGACATGTTCATGGGTCATGTCAGGCCAAATTTGGTGCAACCCACTCCCACCAAAGCGCGGTCCTTAAGGGTTGTGTTGACCGTCGGAATGGTAAGGCTTGGGGTACGACCTCCATCGGTCTTTAGTGGTCAGGCCTATAATTATATATAATTTCTAATTTCTAAATTATTAATTTATAATATTTTAATTAAACAAGAACAATATCTTTGAAATTTTATTTAAAATGATTAAGTTCAATTGATTTCGGGTACCTTTTTATATGAATAAATTAAATATAATAATGAATAAAATATTAAAAAGAAATCAATTTGAAAAATGGAGAATTAGATTGAGAGAGTAGGCAGTGAATTGTGTGAGAGAGATCATGCTAGGGAGTATTTTATAATAAAATTAAAACAAAAAAAAAGAAAAAAAATATTAGGGTAGTTGTTGGACTTCATAATAACCGTTGGAGGAGCCGTTGCCCATCAGCTCCCCAACGATTTATTTGTTTTTATTTTTCATTTAATTTTTTAATAATTTCTTATAGGCCGTGTCAAACTGGCTCGAAAGCCTTATCCAGAGGCCATTGGCAGAACCCGCACGGCTTGCGTACCCCCACTACAACTACTATTATAAACACCATCTCTTTCCTTCCATTGTTGTTGATTATGACTTCTTTTCAACTTCAAGCTCGTTACTTCCTAACCGTCTCGATGCCACCTTGGCCACCACCAAAATTGTCCTCTTTAGTCAAGTGTGGCTTGGGTTTGGTCAAGTTTGGAAGGAGTGAAGCTGAGGTTGTCATTGTAATTGATGTTGTTTTTCATACCAAAATGAAAAGAAAGATATTGGTTGGTTTGTTTTGTGTGTTGGTGAAATTTTGACGAGGGTTTGATCGAGTTTTGCCCACCACCAATTCTCCAGCAAGTGTCTTTTCATGGTTAGCTTGTGGTTGAATTTGGGGTAAGTTTGCCACTAGTTTGGAGTCGAATTTACAGTGTTGATTTTTCTACTGAAGATAAATATCTAAATAATGAATTTTCTAATTGATAAAAATAATGTAATTTGTCTGTATTTTGGGGTATAAGTAATATTACCTCTATTATATATGTTCTACAAATCAACAAAATTACTCTTTGACAGGTGTTTAATGTCGAGGATGAGAAAAGGGTGCTTCAAGCTTGGCTTCCCGGGGACAAAATAACTAGTCCAATAAATCAAACATATCTATCGAATTTTCTCCTAAATACATGAGTCCAAATTTGTCATGCTCCTCCACTGTGTTGAGCAAAATTCTATCAGCTTTATTCCAGTGACAAAGTAGCTCTTCCCTTTGAAACACTGAAATAAAATCACTTACGTCCGCAACCCTTAAAACTTCTTCCATCCCGAGTGACATGAAAGCTAGAAGCTTCAGGAAAATCCGACAATATAAATACATCAGAATCCGTGCTCCGATATGAGGTAGATTAAGTCACAAAGGGCAGTAACAAGCGGAGACAGAACCACAGGAAAATGAATATCGAACGAAATATTCCAAACTTTAGCAGTATCGCTTTTCACCAACCTAATAACATGTCTAATATAAACTGGTTTTTGTCCCCGTTGATGGATAAGATTGGAGATAAGATTTCTGACATGGGCTTTCAAAGACGAAGAAGCTTCAAAAAAATTGAAATATAGGTTATCAGGAAGAGATTCCAGGCTTTCAGCATTAGGAGAGAGATCAAAATCTAAGCTATTAAAAGGGAAACCATGCACGAGCATATGCCCTAAAACACACGATCTCTACCAAGACAAATATCAAATCTTGACTTCTAACCTAATCTGTTTGGATCTAGCAAGTCAACTATAACTTTACTCAACCACAACTTTTTACAAGGATCAACAAATCCCTCATTTCCAAAATTTGTTCAACTCCTATTATATGTGACTCACAAACTTTCTACTAATCTGGTAGCATCTGATTCTAAGAGAAAATTAGACACAAACCGTGAGCAACCTTTAGTAAGACATCAGAACCACTCTTCCAATAAAATGTCAATAAAAAACTTCAAACCTTGATCAACTAATGGTTGATGCATAATTCAAACCTTTCATCATATTGCATCTCTCAATGCCAAAGTATAGAAATAATGTCTACCATAAGAGTTTCTCATAACAATAATCTAATTTCTATCCAAACTTAATAACTCAGATTGGGTTTTAACATAATCCCACTATAGCCACAAATTACATGATCATGGATATCTATCAATAAGTTCATCAAAGATACATTCTCCTATGTTTTGAAGTGATGAATTTTTTATTGATTAACCATAATCTTCGTACAAATCTCAATACAACAATCATCACCTTTATTGTGCCCTTATTATAATGACATCTTTGATTGCATCAAACTTTAGTAAATCCTACATAAGACA
Organism: Anacardium occidentale; assembly: GCA_026122585.1. Lineage (NCBI taxonomy): Eukaryota > Viridiplantae > Streptophyta > Magnoliopsida > Sapindales > Anacardiaceae > Anacardium > Anacardium occidentale. The sequence goes on along the minus strand of JAJEJH010000037.1, from coordinate 276,033 downwards.
GTTTAACAATCTCAAATCAAATAATCCCACATGTTTATCGGGTTAAGAGGATATATTTCATAGACACAAAAGTCACCCTTTTTATATAGAATCTTCTTGTTGGTTTTGTCTAGTAAACATGTTTAGTAAACAATATGTACCTATGTATTACACTAAACTGTAAGTCATAACTTTAACACATACAAACTATTGCCACTCTCGGTGAAGTCACTCAACACAATAATAGTTTTGTCACCATTACATATGTCTTTAGTCAAAATAATGTTGGGCCTATGGATGTTCTCTAGAATGACTACCATCTAAGTGTGAAAGAAAAACACAATCAACCATCTAAATCCCTTGTCTCTAGTTCTACCATTCTAAGGTTACTTTGATCGTTCAAACATTTTATAATTACACATATGCATAAAATATGACAATGCATAATCAATAAGAAAATTGTCTTTTATTAATATACAAATAATTACAATATATACATAATAGATTGGCTAAAGAGCACCTACCCTAACAACTATTTGACTTTAGCTCTCGAGGCAAGCTTAAGTTTGACGTTGACCAACTTGGTAAACTAAGAAGCTCATAGTTTGACTTGAATAAGTTACAATAACCCCTAAAATTTTAAAATCCTGCACCTATCACCCTTATAATCTTATTATCTAACTTTGAAGTTTAGAGGGTAATGCTAAATATATAGGTTACAAGATTAAAATATAACTTTTTTAAAAGTTAAGAGACTTAAATATAATTTTTTAAGATGAACTCAAGTCATTCATTCCTCTCTCGAGCACAAACTTAAGTTAAGAATTTACCAATTTAGTGAGTTTAAACTTTGTCTTAATATTAGCAAGTCAAGATGGAGCTAAGCATTATTTTACTATACTTGAATGAAACAATTTGATTACACATCTTCTATTGATATAAATTAGGTGTAACACTTCATCATAGTTTAATTCTAAAGCAAAATTTCTTTGCTTTAAATTAATTGTAATTAATACAACAAAGAGTCCTACTAGTTTATTAACCCCATTGACAAATGTTAATTTATATGAATCCATACTTGATTGAAACTTATTTTTAGGATAGTCAGTTTATGTACCATAACACAATTTTTATTTTCAATATCAGTTAAAAACACAATAACTTAACCAAATTCTAGAATACAAAATTGCATTGGATCATTGAAAAGAAAAATTATATTATTAAGTTATACAAAGAAATTAAAAAAATATTATAAAGTTTATGTGGCGAAAACCAATTTCCTAGCGAAGGTTTACCAATTCCCACCCATCTCTCTTCTCTTTTACTCAAATTTTCAACAAATGTAAATATATCTCTTTATTTTCTTGCTCCAATTTATTTTTTTTCAATTCAAGTATAAATTTAGGATTATAAGCAGATTTTCTAGAAAATTAAAAAAATAAAGAGTGGTGATAAAGATGATAAGAGGAGAAGGATGGTTTGCATTTGGTGTTAAAGATAACGAAAGGAGAAAGATGATGGTCATAAATAGTATTGCTACTGAAAACGATCAGTGGTGAAGATAACAAAAGAAGAAAAAATATGATCAATGATTGATTACGAAAAACTGAAATGGCAAAAGGGAAAAAAATGAAGAAGAAAAAAGTAAGGTATTTTATATTTTTAGAAGAAGGAAAATAATAAATTATAATTATAATTATTTGGGAATAAATTGGTTAATTAATTTTTTATTCTTAATCGGGGTATTTTGTGATTTTAATAAAATTAAAGAACATTGATCCTTAAAATTCCTATAAAAGGATAAAATAATAATTTACACTAAAATCATATTTCGAATTTAAAATATCAGGATTCATCTGACAAATCTTGGGTGGGACATGGTGATTTGGCCTAATAATTAAACATGTATACATACATACATACATCTCTATCACTAAATATCTTGTTCACCAACATTTTACCTAATTTTCCATCAACCACCATCAATTCCATTGCCATTCAGTTAGCCCCTCAAATACAAAATTCACTTAAAATTCATCAAATTAAATTAACAACCCACCTGAAATATTTATTAAACCAACATCAAATTGATAATTACAAGCATCATATTCTCAATTAAATTTAAGCTGCCGATTTGTACCTGCAAAGAACCTTACATCTCAGTACTCCATCTCGCACATAAAATCCTGGCACCACCATTATTTTAACTCTGCTTGGCTCCTGTGATTTTTGCCTTTCCATGACCAATTCCTCCATGTAATATCCATCAAAGCTCCTGCTTTCTTCCACCCTCAAGATCCCCAATGGCGGATTGAACGAAAATGCGAGTAAATGAAGTAACCATATGCATTTTGCAGCCACAAAAAATGCCTGCAGAAGTTGTTCCGTCCATGGCCTAGTCCAATTTAGAGTTGTAATTATGCAGCTCATTTTTTGGTCACAGAATTTGCTGAATTCTTCACTGTAATACTTAGTCCCCTTCCTTAATACTTCATTCCAGCTAAGATTTCTCAGCGAGACAAAGGAGGAAAACTGCGCCTGGCGATCTTGTTGAGGATCTAGATGCTTGGGTGAGCCGTTTTTCTGAAACACACAATTCTCAAAATCCATGTAGAGTGCTTGGTTTATTATTGCTTCTAAATGGTACGAAACTGCCTTTGAGAATTTTGAAGTTAGTGATAATTTGTAAGGTTGAAGAAGGGAATTCAAGTTGTCCATTAGAGATTGATCTGTGTCTTCTATTTGTGCTATGAGCGTCTTGCAGAATTGTTTTACTGATAGTCTTGCTTCGGAAACTATCTGCATGAAGCCTTCCACCATTGCTTCTTCACTCACAGGCTTCAAATTTTCTGAATTTCCATCAATGGACTTGCCTCTCCTGGGAAAGTTTCCAAGATTTTCAGGAAACTGAGTGTCTTCTAAATTTGTTGCTTGTCTCAAAGCTTTCTTCAGCTCTTCACAGTAGGATTCCAAGTACTCCAGTCTTTGTTTCAACTCTCCTAAGGAAGATTTCATTTCAGAAACTTCATTCAACGCCGCGTTCCGACTCTCATTTGCCTCAATCAACTCTCTCTTCAATGTTTCAACTGACAATATCCCCGAGTCCCTGAAAGTTTTTGAAACTTCTTCGGATTCTGTCCGGTTTGGGGAATTCTGCCACTTGTGCTTCTTCTTCAACCTCGGAAACAACCAGGAAATCACTCCCCGATTTTTCGGTTGCGATTGAACAGATGAACGAAAATCTGTCAATGGCACAACAATGTTAGAGTTCTTGATGCTGCTTGAGACATTTTCGGGCTCGGTTGTGATGGTTGCAGGTTTGCATCTGTTGCAAGATGAAACTGATTTGAAGTCTCCCAAGCTGTTTCTCCTGTTATATTTGTAGAGTTCTGTTGTTCCTGCAGAGTTTTGAAGAACTGTCATGTGCTTAGAGGTTGAAACAGTGACAGATTGTTGGTCCTCAGTAGGACAAATATGTGACTCTAAAGTGGCAAAATCTGAAGGAACTCCTTTGTTTGAAGTTGAATTCTCCTTCTTGCAATCCAAAACACCACTGTCATTTCCTTCAAGTCCATAATCATCCCCGGTTACAGAAGGATTCTTCGATAAAATTGGATGATACCTAGGTACAGGTTTGTCATCAAAACTCTGCCGAAACCCAAAAAGTAGTTAAAATACATCAAAATCGCCATTAAATTACAGAAAAAGAAAGAAAAATAAAATTGCATTATAATAAAAATGGAAACTCGCAACTTACAGGAGTGAAAACAGGGTAATCTTGGGCGGAGAACTGAGAAAAAGGGGAGCTAGAAGGGTATCGAGAATTGGCGGGGCTGTTGCCTTTCTTCAGAGCGGCATGAAGAGCTCTCAACTCGACTGCTTTATCAATGGCAGCTTGAATTTCGTGCCTTCCAACTGGAGTATTACTATTATGATTTTGAAAGATTTGAGAAGCAGTGGTGGCAGCAGCCATGAACAGGGGAAAGAACAGAGACAATAAGACCAAGGAAAGGATGGAAACAGAGAGAGTTACAGCGACTGTGATCAATGGAGGAAATAAAAAAGGGGAATTGACAAGGTGGAATCTAATGGCTGGATTTATAGGTGGAAGAGTAAAATGATATATAAGTTGAGTACAATCTTGGATGAAAATCAGAAGAAATTGAGAGTGGGAGAGAGAGAGAGAGAAATTTGAAGCAGTTTTGTTGGGTATCTTGGAGTCTAATGAAGTATTGTCTTTGTTGTGAATCACAGATAGAAGAAGAAGAGGACGAGAGAGATTGGAGTTTATTTTAATAGAAGGAGAGGCCATGTTTAGTGAGGGAAAGTGAGAAAGAAAGACAAAAGAGAGAGAAAATCAATGAGTATGTGATTTTACCAAAATGCCCATTTTTACTGTAAATGATAATTACTTTATTGTTTAAAATTCATTTTTTATCCAATATGTTGCATTCCAAGGATTGGTTTAGACCCACATGTTTACTCATATTTTTGTGTAGGATTTGGTGACCATCTTAATTTTATTTACACACCATCTACTTAGGCCCCTTAATTTGATTTCTCAAACCTACTCAAAACCAACCTAAATTTCAAAGGTCTCTTATGCTCCTAGCTCAATAAAACCATCCAACTACTGACATGAACAACTTTGTATGGTAAGGTAACACGCCCAAAACACTAAGGGTAAAGTCGTCAAAATAAGTTTATTTGTCCAGTGGAAATATGAAGGGCAAAATGGTCCAAAGGAAAATACAATTGTGCCCAGGAGCAGAGGCATATTTAGCCCTTCCAAAGGGTCAGACTCCCTTTCCTATCTGTTTTTTCTTGAACAGTGAATCCTGTGAGGGAGGATGTTGCCACAGTGGGGACCAAATTGTACAATTTTAATACTTAATTATATATAAAGTAACTACTTAATGTTAAAGCAAAAGATCAAAAGCTGCAGATTTTCAAGAAATCAACATGTAATTTACATTATGGGAAATAAAACAAGGTTTAATTTGTGGGAAATGTTTTTGGATCAAATTATCCGTATTAATAGGATTATAAATATAATTTTATTAGTTTTACGAAAGCGAAAAAACAATATAAACAAAAAAATTTTATCTTTTTAACATTAATATTATTTATATTTTTTTTTATTTTTTTATTTTATTGAATCAAATTTATCATAAATTAATTTGATTCATTTAACAGTGTGCTTAATTTATTATTTGGTTATTCCAAATAGAATTAATGTTAATTAGTATAAAAATCATTGTTTCGGAGGAAGCACTTCTGTTAGAGGAAAAAAAAAAAAATCAACTCCTGGGAAGCACTTTTGTTAGAAAAAAAAAAAGAAAATCCCAAAAGCTCTTTTGTTAGTTGATTATATTATTGAAAAATAGGGTCAAAGGATGTATAAAGTATAAATTCATATTTATTGGTTCTTTAAAATTCAAACATTTATTTATTAACTAAAATTAATAATTAATTGTCAAATTTTGATAATCAAAATAATATTTTTATCTTTTTAATAAAACGAATTTTAAAAAATAAACTAATAAAATAAATTTTATAAATTATTTACATTATATTTTAATATTAAAACAAATATAAAATAATTTTAAAAATAAAATAAAAAATTTAAAAATATATATAATATTTAAAAATAATTAAAAAACAATTTAAAAACTAAAAAATTAAAGCCATTGATACTAGCAGTGTTGGTTGTAGATGGTGAACATAAACTAAGTGGTTGTAAAAAACTATTTGATTCATAAGGTGATCAAATCCGGCCACCTTGATTGTGAGGTGACGTCAACATTGATGGCCAATAACGACTAAAATGGTTGGTCTTCCCATTTCCAACTATTACCAGCCATCAATGATAATAGAACGGCCAAAGGACTTGTTCTCACCTATAGTTTGAAGCGGAGACAAAATCTCATCCACTAACTTTTAAAAGTTTAGATTTTCATCCTCCAACCAAATTTAATATTAAATATAATAGTAAATAGTAAAAATTCAAAGGTATTTTTTTTCTTTTAATATTCAAATTTTATAAAATAATAAAATAAATTTTATATAAAATTTTAAAAAATTTAGAAATATATTTAAAAATTTTTAAATTTAAAAAAATTAAAATAGTCATCGGCGGCGGTGGCCGCTAATAACTGAACCAGGTGGTCGTCTCCAAAACTGGAGGCGGCCAGACCACCGAACAGGAAGGTCTGGAACCAGGTGGTCAGAAACGGTCACTTATTCAATTATCAATAGCCACCGCCACCGGCATCGGTGATAGTGGCTACTTTAACTTTTTTTAAATTTTAAATTTTTTAAAATAATTTTTATATTTAAAAATTATTTTATGATTTTATTATAAATTTTTATTTTTTAAAAGGTATTTTAGTTATTTTATTTAAAAAATTATAAAAAAAAAAGTTTAAATTTTAATCTAAGAGTGAAAATTTGGGCTTTTAAAAGTTAGTTGATAGGACTTTGTCCTCACCTCAAACTATGAGTGAAAACAAGTCCTTTGGCCTAATAGAAACTGTTAAATCTAGTCTTTAAACAAACTATGAGAGCACTAAGTCTTTTGACCCTGAAAAATATTAGTGGTGCTCGTAAAAAGAGTCCATGCTCGTATGGATACAAGAATCCAAACTGAAAGCATGGAAAATATTTATGACCATGAGAGGGCATGACAGGACTTACAAGATGCCGCAAAAAATATTATTTGCATTGTTTGAAGGCAATGTGCATGAGTTGGCAGAGACAACACATAGGCAGGACAGGGTGGTGCCGAGTTGTCAGGTGATCTTGCATTTGCACGGCTGGGTTGCATTTCTAAGCTAACCACCCCATCAAAAAGCAAGTGACCTCAACATGCAAAAAAAAAAAAAAAAAAAGCACTTTTTTCTTGTTTAATCAACAAAGAAAATTAGATATTAAGGAGACTAATCAATTTAATTATGTCTGACTAGCTATGAGTCCTTAAAGTAAATTTAATTAATAATCAAGATTAAATGGAGATTAAGTTTCATTGTTTTGACATTAACTAGCAGAGTCAAGAAACAAAGTAAATTTGTGCCTTCTTGTTAGGTGAGACTTTGATTGTGTTAATTGTGAAGGCTTTTGAAATTTGCCGGAATTTTGTTGACTAAGTGAGTTGCTATATTTGTGGAATAAAATAATAGAAATATTTCATTCATAATATTTTATAAAATATTTGAGACTCTTAAGAAAAGTAACTAAATCTTTGTTATCTTTATTATATTTTAATCCAATTTGATAAATTGTTTACCAACACTACCTAATAAAATCTAATCAACTCGTAGTTGATCATATTAAGTTTCAGAGAACCCCATCAATGATGAATGTGATAATAATAAATTATAAAAATATATATATTTGTATTATATATAGTGGTTATGACTTGTAAAGAAAGCTTTATGCTCTAAGAGCTCTTCACAATAAAGGAAGTCAAGAGCGGATGTTTGTTAGGTAAAAATAGTCTATTATTAACAGTGATAAGTTTTATTACGAAAACCATTTTTTAATGTTGACTAGATAATCAAGTTGTGGAAATAATTAAAAGTTTTGTCCAATTAGAATTTGTTATTTATTGTCACCAGGGTTGAGCAAAAGTCTTGGGAGGAACCGAAACAAACTAGACATTTTGATTTCAATTTCTACCTAAAATAATTAGCTTATTCTTAGTAGGTTTCAATGTGGAATTAATAGACTAGGGTCAGTTGTGATTTCTACCCTTTAGGAAACTGAAAATCCAAGAAATGAATCCAAAACAAACTTAGGATACCTAGTCGGGTACTTTTGTTTTTTTTAATTTTTTGTTGTAACAAAAAAATAATTGTTTTGCTACAACATATAGAGACCACAGCCCTATATCGGATTTGCTCAACTTCCCGCAAACCCTAAAGTCAGTTTCTTTACAATCCCAACTCGCTCATCTTTCTAAGACCTTTATCTCATCTCAATCCAACAAATCAATCACCAACTCCAACTCTTAGTAAATGACCACGAAGGCTTTGTCGTCGTCTACTTCGTCGGTAGTGGTGACACTATCAACTCCTCAACAAAAAATGCACAATTTATTCTGATGTCACTTTTCCTACTGCCTCCTCTGTAAACTTTCTTTCCCTATATGTCACAACCCCAGGGTGTTTTTCTTTTTTAAATTATAATAAAATTTAAATTATTATCATTTGAAGTGTTTACTTTTTTGTTCGGTTAGTAAGAAACTGAGTGAAAAGAGAAGAAAATGAAAGGCTAAGACCCAAGACATTAATGGATTCCATAAGACCAACAACGTTTGACTAGAAAAACAAGTGGAAAAATGGGCGTACCTTGATGAATTATAATATTTTAAAAAGCACTATCATCATTTTTTTCTCATTCTAATTGTATTTTGTAGAGAAAAAAAAAAAAAAACTTGACTGAAGAGATATCTTGATTTCGCATTATTCTTGTTCTAATTGCATTTGTATAAAGAGAGAGAAAAGCTTTGAAAGAAAGAATGTTTATATTGAGTTAAGACGGCATTTTTTTTTTTTTTGGTAATTTACTATGAAGTTCATAATAATAAAATTAATTTGTTTGAGTGAATAGTGCAAAGAGGAATCAAAATCGACCTAATAGGTTCCAGATGAGAATTTCTCTTGGTTAGACTCCACCTAGATCAACATTATTTTGTGACATATCATTATCTACCTCAAGGATTGATGGCTTCCATGTAACACAATATGTAAGGCAATGAAAAAACATCTACCAAAATGGTCCCTAATGAGCATAAGAGACCAACAGCATGCACATGCACATGCAGACTCACAATTCATTATTATTATTGCACGAGAAGAAAAGCTTCCCTACAAGTTAAAAGTCATCTCCAACTTTTGGTTAATATGATGAACTTATTTTCCACTTCAATGTAAAAGAGAATATTTATATTTACCTGGTTGTTGGTTTATGTATGTGTACATATAGCGAGTCCCCTCTAGCTTTCATTTTCATTTACACCTTTGCTGCAGATAGAAACAACAGAGAGATGGCTTTTTTAGTGTCTCTTTTCCTATCCTCAGAGAATGGAAATGAACGTCCAAGTATATCAATAATACACCACCAAGCTTGCTTGCTTGCTTCTCTTTCTCTTTGTAATAATTGTTAATAAAATAAGACAATGCGTTTCGTTTTCTGGTAGTGAAAGAAAAATACTATCACCCAAACCTCTTGAAAAACAGGTTATTATTATCACCGACATAACTAGCATCCCTTTCAAAGATATGGACCAAAACTTCTAATTAATACCAAAACTACCCTTCACATTTTGTGTACAACTCCAATCTTATATTAACAAAAGAGCATCACAAACACACTTTATAAGGCTTGAAGTTTCACTTTCTTACACCCTCACTCAAATTCTAGCATTGTTATTTCAATATCATGGAAGAAAGTTTGTTTATCAAAATATTTATACAAACTTTAAGTCAACACTTCAATTATTTGTTGAATGTGTATCAATTTGTGAAGTGTTAAATAAAAGTTTGAATTTTGTTTCATAATAAGAATGATAGAAAATTTTGGGGTCTATTTTGATACTATAAATGTAAGGGGTGATATGAAATTTACCATGTGGAGAATTTATAAATATTTGACTAGGTGGGAGTACAGTGATTTTTTTATATGAGGGTTTTTTTATGTTAAACTACATATGGGTAAATTAATATTTACCACGCAGGGATAAATTGAAATTTTTCATGTGGGAAAGGAAAGTGATATTTACTACATGGGGGTAAACTGATATTTGCTAAATTTGTTTCAATTTTTTTAAGAGTATATTTTTTATTTTCCTTCCAACACATAATAAATTTTAGAATGAATCTAGTGGATATATGATCATCAGGGTGAAACGGTATTTTATTATTTAAGGGGTTAATTGATAGTTGTCAAATATTAGATTGATTTTTAATATATGTTTGTCTTATTAGTTATAAGATGTAATAAAAATTTAGAATGAATCTAATGGATATTTAATCATATGGGGGTAAAATAACATTTTACTAAGAGGGGTAAATTAACATTTTATCATACGAGGTAACTTGCTATTTTACTTTGCTAAGTTAATATGGGAAACCCTACTATAAACTCATAAAACTATAAATTATAAGATTCCTAGAACCCTAAAATTTATACTCTAAACCTTAAAATCATAAATCTCTAAACCCTAACACCCCAAAACCTTTAAATTGATGTTTAGATATGTGAGTTCTAGTAAATTTATTTTCATTGTAAGGTTAATCAAAATGACAAGTTATGTTTTGGTTTGTTATGAAAGGGGAGGGATGGAAGGTGATGAAAATAGAATGCAATATGTTGGAGGGCAACAAAAAATGCTTAAAATCCCAAAGAATAAAATATTTAAGGGATTAATCCAATTGTTGAGCAAATTTCTTCAAATAAATCGAAGGCAAAACAACATTCAATTATGCATGAAACTAAAAAATCTTGATAGCAACACACTTATAGACATCATAAATGATTGAGATTTTGATAGTCTCAATGGCCTTTCTCTCCACTTGAGAGAATGCATTACATTTACCTAGAAAGTTAGAAGAAATCTCCTATAAAAGAATACTATCTCACAGAGGGAGTATTCTTCTTAATTGGACCTAACTCCTCACGTAGCCAACCAATGCAATCACATATTGGTTGGTATGTTGTCTACCATATTTGTAATTCTTATGGGTATGCATTGAATCCATCAGCATAACCAACTAACTAGGGGACCTCTCTCAAGATCACCTTTTCATTGTTAGTCTCTAATTAATCGAAGTGAAGTTAGTATAACAGGGCTAACATGACTTCCTTAGAGTCCTCATCCCCCTCATGTTATATGGTTAAATACATAGAAAACGTCTGACAAAACATATATCATGGATTTTGTGGTCGACAGCTGTTGGTAAATAATGGTGAATATCTGATCAAAAACTGCATTTAACACCATTAGGAGGATAAACTTATAGGAGCTAAATTGGATGTCAACCCCATTGATCCGAAATCAGAATTATTTATTAAAGTTTGTCCTTACCACCTCCCATGAGATGGAGTGTATCAACATTTCACGAAAAAAACTATTTGGAAACTAAAGGAAGTGTCGAAAATAAGTTGTCCTAAAAACTTCATTTTGTCGAGCTACCAATGTTCCCTAATAAATGCTCTCGCATTATAGTGACCTTGAATGGTGACTTGCACTTTAAAGTGGCACTCCTTTGTGATTCTAACATGCCCTAATCTTTGATTCCTCCAAAAAAAAAAAAAAAAAACCAAATATTTGAAAACTATGTGTCAAAAAACCTTAGATTAAAAAATATTAAAAAAAATCCTAAAATAAAAAACATCAAAAAAACCTCTTAAATAGGGCAAAAAACCACAAAATTGAAAAATATTATAAAACCCTTACAAAGCATACCACACATACTAAATAAAAAATGTGTGGTGGTAAATGTAACAAAACCCCCACCAAGTGGTATATACATATTATTTTCATTACAAATCCCCCTACACATACTCAAAATATCACAAAACTCCTACCATGCAAATCACACATATTGGAAAAATATCATATAAAACTCCCTCTTCAACCCTAACTATCGTGCATGATTCACGTGATCACTACAAACCAAGTGTGACGGTTGAATCACTCGAAATCAACCATATTCAAACTCGATTTCAACACTAATAAATTCTACACTTATTATGAAACAAATAAATTAACAAATTTCAGCAAAATTAGGAATATTCAAGTATTTCAATAAAAAATCATAACTCATAATTTTTTACTTATAAATATCTTAAATCCATATCAAAATGTTTAAATATTTACCTTATCAATTGGTAAACAGATAAAGAATGAATTATTAATCTTATTCTTTAGTTACGCTGGTTGAAAATCATTAATAGTTACTAAAAAATTTTTGCTGAATAATGACATGCACGTAGGATAAGATGTGCGGATTGAATATGCAAATTTTAAATGTTGAAAATGATAGTAAGATTTATTTATATATAAGTATTTTCATCCATATATAATTTGATGATTATTTGCATTTGACACCTAAAAGGTAGATCCACTCCTTTAGATACATTATATTCGGTTCAATTTAATTAGGTTCCTTGAAATTATCACCTATTTTATTGGTCCTAAAAGCTTCTCTCAAATGTGCCAACCTTTTTATCCATGCTTGCAACCTTGCGACAAAAATATGATTTAAAATTGAAAATTTTATTTTACGAGGAAGCAGAAAGAAGACAAAGTGAAAAAAAACAACAACGAATTTTTTATGTTTGAATTTTTCTCTCTCCTAACGCCTTCATTCTCTATTTTGTAAGAATAAAGATCAAAATACTTATTTCCACCTGGATTTATAAAAATAATATTATTATTTATTAAATTTTTTTATAAAATTAACCAAAAAAATTTCTTAAATTAAATAATATTTTATCTTTAAAATTTTATTAAATATTTCTTTATTTTAATTTATACTAATTATAATTAAAAATAACAAATTTATTAATATAAATATAAACAGGAGCATAAATGATAAATAATCATATATTTGGGTTAAATCATGTCCTTTTTAAAACTCTAAGGAGTTTTTTGAAATTTGAATAAAGTTTGAGATTGTTTAAAAAACTTTTAGAATTTTAATATACCTTCAAATAGCTTCAAGAATAACAATTATACTTCAAAAACACAACAAATTAAAAGTATAAATATCATATTATATAACATTGAGGTTATAAAATACTTTTAATATATGTAAGTGAATATGATAATTTTTAAAACAAAAATATAAAGTATCTATTGATCCTTAGTAAGTTTGATAATATAATATTTATAATTCAAATACATCTCTATCATAATATTTTAATATAATAACATAAATACTATTTGACTATTAAAATTAACAATTTGTTTTTTATAGATGAGTAAAATTTTAATGTTTTTCAAACTTAATAAATAAAAATTTGTCATTTCATCAAACTTTGATTGGAAAATAGTCTTTTGGCCAAAATAAAAACATAAAAATCATGTACAAACATGGATCCCAAATTATATTTGAGAGAAGATTAAAAAAAAAAGAGTTTATAAACAAACAGGGTTACTCATTTTATCGTAAATATTGTGATATATGTTGTAATTTATGATGGCCAATTAGCCTAAAGTTATAAAAGAGAGAGTATGTGTGTTTACTTTAGATAATATATATATATATATATATAAAATTCTAAAGCAAAGTCAAAGACATTGAATTTTAAAATTTCTATAATTTTAACAGGTAAGATATAGTTAAGACTTTGAAACTTTCACAATAATGACATATATAATAAGAAGTTTTTAATAATAATAAATAGAATACATTGAAATTATATTTTAACAAACCTAATATTACAAACACAATATATAAATTTTTTCAAATTCATATAAATATACAATATTTAAAAATGATATCATTCATTATTACTAAATTATATTATTAATACAATGCTATTTATGAAGTGTTATTAAAATAAATGCAATATATATATATATAAAACAAATTAACATATTCAAAAGAATTGAAAGATAAAAACATTGAAATTATTTTTTAACAACCCAATATTACATATACAATATATAAACTCTTTTACATTCATATGAATATAAAATGTAAGTGATTGTCGGTGATTTAATCTTATATACCTCCTCTCTTTGTTTTTAATCTTAATATTAAAAAATTTGTTAGATAGTTTTTTATCTTGATTAAGCCTTAGTATTAGCTACATTTAAATTTGCCTGTTTCATGACTGAATACAATAGAGGTGTTTTTATCCTTCTTTAATCTTATGTCTTTCCCTCTTTTTTATTGGTATTCTTTTGTTTGACTTTAAATTATTTTAATAATTTCACATAAATATATAATGTAAACTAATATTATTCATCATCACTAAATTATATCATTAACCCAATATTATTTTACAAAATATTATTAAAATAAACGCAATATATATATATATATATATATATGTAATTATCAATGATTTAATATAATATATCTCACCTTTTTATTTTTAATTTTACTATTAAAAATTGATTAAATAATTTTTTATCTTGATTGAGTCTCAGTATTATTCATCTTTTACTTTGTCAATTTTATGATTGAGTACAATACAAATGTCTTTATCATTATTTAAGTTTTTTTTTTTTTTTTCTGGCTTATTTCTTTCTTCCCCTCTCTCTCTTATTGGTGTTCTTTTGTTTGGCTTTCAATCATTTTAATAATTTCAAATATATATTTATTTATTTATTCATAATTTCAATGTTTTAATTTTGATTTTAAAATTTGCTTATATTGTGTTAGATTTTGGTATTTGATTGGAAACAAGAAGTGAAATTTTTTATTGTTGCATAAACTCAACAAATTTTGATAGAAGAGTTATACTAAAAAATAATTTGTTGTGGTAAAAACCCAAACATTTAAACGTGCCGTGCGCCTTTGAATTTTAGAATACCAAATGTAATTTACAATTTAATTTAATTTTGTTAATTATATTTTTTAAACGTATATTATCACAATATTTTGTATTACTTTTAAAGATCTTGACTAATCATAAGATGATTGAATAATTAACATAAGAGTAACTACAACATAAAAGTTTTATAAATTCATGATAAATAATAAATTCATTATTATTAAGATAATAATGAATTTATTAAAATAATTTCAAATTTTATCATTTATAAATTTCGTAAGTTGGTTAAAATAGTTTATTTTTATTCATTTTGTAAAATAAAGTTATTCATACAACTACATTTAAGAATTGATTTTTAAAATTTAAGAAGAATGTTTATAAACATTCAATTTATTTGAATATAACATAAAAATTAGATCATGTATTCTTATATTATAGTTGAAGGTTCTCTCAAATGGCAAATACTATTAACTTTGTTTTTTAACAAAATTTAAGGGGTTAGATTATTAGTTTCACAATGTTATCAGTTTGCGATAATCAGATAGACAAAAACTGCCTATTTAAGTGTTTGTTTCGAGAGAATATACTCTTGCTTGCTTGCTGGCTGGCTGGCTGGCTGTCCTCGTATTATGCTTTGATTTTTGTCTTGTTTTGATTGTTCGTGTTTGAAGAGGAGGATTCCAATATAATAATACATGAAACGTTCATTTGAAACGAAAACAATAAGCCAAATGATATAATTTGTCATATTTGTGGCAGTAGTAGACCATTTCATGCATAAAAGACAAGTAAATAATGCAAAAATTGTATGTGTTTGCACTTAAATTATTGGTTAAGAGATGGGTTTATGGGTAATTAATTTTGTCACATTTCACTGCTTTCTCTCTAACATTTATGAATAATTTGTGATTATAAATTTTGACTTCAACGTATTAGACTGAAACATTTCTCTAGTTTCATACATTATTATATTATTAAATGAACTAATTTCTCCTTGGGTTAGTTTTTTCCTGCACGACCATCAAGAAAATTAGAATTTGAGGTTCATTTGAAAATCAAATGAAATGACAATAAAATAAATGTTAATAATAATAAGGACAGAAGACTATTCAACATCCAAGGTTGATGAAATAATTTTTTTTTTTTAAGTATGAAAATTTTTAAATTTGATTTATTTATTAAAAATTAATTATTAATTTTAATGATTAAAATATATTTATATTATTTTATTTTTTGAAACTTATTAGAAATAAATAGGTAATTTTCCTTCTTGTTTAAAAATTATAACTTTTATATTTTAAAAACACATTATAACCTCGTTAGTTTGTAATATGATATTTACATTTATAATTTGTTATATTTTTAAAATGTAATTATCATTTTTAAAACACTTAAGAAGTAATTAAAATTTTAAAAATACCCCAAACGTTTTTTAATTTTAAAAAACCCCTTTAAATTTTTGAAAACACTCTAAAATTGTTTCAAATTTAAAAACCCTCTTGAATTTTAAAAAATTACAATTCACCTCAAAAATATGCTTTTTTTGTCCAAATATTATCATAAACATGTATTTGGTTATAAATGTTATTTTTTTAACTTATTAAAGGTAAATAGATAATTCTTCTATCTTGTTGTAAAAATTATTATATTTACTTATATATTTTTAAAATATATTATAACTTTAATAGTTTGTAATAAGATATTTACACCCCCTCATTGTTGTATTTTTGGGGTGTAATTATCATTTTTAAAACTATTAAAGAACATATTAAAATTTTAAAAATACCCTTAAACTTTTTTCAAAATTAAGGCCCCTTCAAATTTTCAAAAAACACCTCAAAACTTTTAAATTTTAAAAACTCCTTAAATCTTTCAAAAATTATAATGTAACTTAAATATATACTTATTTATCATTGACACCCTTATCTATATCTATATTTATAAACATTTTTAGTATTTTTAATTATAATTAATATACATTAAATTAAAAATATTTATTAAAATTTTAGGAGCAAAATGTTATTTAGTTTGAAAGTATTTTTTTTTCTTTTCAAACAAATTTATAAAAATCTAACATAATTTGTTAACAAATTTAATAGATGAGTGAAATTTTTTTTTTTTTTTAATTTAACAAGTGAGACTTTATTATTTTATAGCAAACCTTCAATAAGAATTAGTCTTATAGCCTAATAATAATAAAAAAGAATAATATTAAATACACATACAAATTATACAAACTCATCCATATAACACAACGTAGCAATATATGATTAGTTGATTTTGAAGTGAGAAAAAAAAATAAATAATTATATCACTTAATTATATATTATCATCTCAATTTGTATAAATAAATTTATGAAATTTGTATACTTACGTAGCTTTATTTAATAATAAAACATAAAATTCTTCATTAAATACTGAAGTATGCTTCATATGTAAACACTCATATACACAAGTATTAGAATACTGAATACTAATTAGATTTTATGCTCATGCTCATCTATGTTGAACCCTTGATGTTTTGATGATGATAAAAATATAATTAAGTTGTTAATTAATGTTTAAAAAATGTTTGAGATGCTAATCAATCCATTGCATGAAGTAATTCATGACAAAGAAGGGAAGAAAATTTTATTTTTGCAGGTTTTAGGTCTCGCACGACCATGTGCTTTAGTAGCACGACCGTGCTTGACCAAACAGGTCCTCGTGTGTCTAAAACACGGGACCGTACGCCTGACCGTGCAAGGTTCTGTGATTTTCTGGAAGAAAAATCTTAGACCCGCACGGGCGTGCGTGCATGATGCACGACCGTGTGCATGCACTACACGGGCAATACACTACCACATCAATCGTGCAGCCTGATCGTGTGAAACTGAAAGATTCAAAAGTCATTTGAAGCACGACCGTGTGTAGTGGAAGCACGACCGTGCACATAACTTATGAAGAGCACGGGAGATCAAGCTGTGCAAATGAAACCGTGCAGCTGGTCAAAGAAAAGGAGTCAACGCACGACCGTGCACGCTCAATACGCACGACCGTGCGTTATGGCAAATGAGGAACACTACCAAAGAGCACTACCGGGATGATCGTGCAAGACTGATCGTGCAAAGGTATTCATCTCACGCACGACCATGCAGAATTGGCACACGACCGTGCTCTAGCAAAAACGCACCCGTGTGCTACTCGTGCGCTCATCGTGTAGTCAAGCCGTGCTAGCTTCTGGAATTTTTGGACAAAACCTTGAAGTATCAGTGCTCGACCATGCATCTAGGGAGCACGACCATGAAGGGTCGAAGCACGACCGTGCGTCAATGACACACGACCGTGCATCATTGGCGCTAAGCTTTTAAGTCGACCGTTGGAAGTCTGAACAAGCAATAAATGCAGCATGCACGACCGTGCACTAGAGGAGCATGACCGTGCGCCTGGAAAATTTATTGCAGAGCTTACCTTTTCCAACTACTTCAACGGATAAAAAGCTAGCAAACGGCTCCTCCCTATTCTAGGCAATGAATCAAGTATAAAAGGAGAGCTATTTGAACTGGAGATGCAACTGAAACGAATTGAAAAAGCCAAGCTATCTACATCATTCTTCAATTGCTTTGTTTCTCTCTCTAAGCTTATTCACTTACATACTTGAGAGAACTTGTACTAAACATTTGATTTTCCAGCCTATTGAGAGGCATTTACAATCAATCTCTTTATTTACACTTCATTTGTAAAAAGGGCGAAATTCCCTTGTGAGAAAAACTATTGTATCTTCGGGTATTGAAGATAGTGGAAACTTCAATCGGGTTTGATTGAAGAAGAGGACGTAGGAGGCTTGTGTTCAAAGCTCCGAACCTCTCTAATCTTGGCTGAGCAACTTCTGAACTCTCTCTCTTTATTGCTTTTATTGTGCATTGTGTGTATTATAGTGTTAATTGTGATTATTGCTTTAGAAATTTTAAATAATCCTATTCACCCCCCTCTAGTATTATTTCTCTATCACTTAAGGGTTTTTCAATCTACTCCAATTAAGCATTATGATTAGTGAAATTTCCAATGGAAGTTTGAGAGAATTAAGGCCATGTATAAATTCTGCTAGGTGGGGTTCTGTATTACGAAAATAGAGACACTTGACTACCCATGCATATATTATGCATGCAATATATTTGGTTTCTTCAATGGACAAATATTAATTAAGTTGTTAATTTAATTATTAATAGTTTGTTCATTGAGCCCTAGAAGAATGTTGCCAAAAATCATAATGAAATGAGAAAACATGCTCACTGTTTCTCTTGCTTTGCCTAGACATAGTTTCACGAGGCAATTATGAAGATTAATTATCATTAACTTAATTTAACACTAACAAAAATTTCATTTATTATTCTATACTTTTAAAAGATTTTTCTACAATGGTTAATGATATAAAAGCGGATCAAATTTACCAAATAAATTAGCCAAATGATGGCTAGAAGGAAATCCAATAAAAAAATGTTTATTTTTCAAGTATAAGATTTTCAGATTCAATCAAAAGATGTGCCACATCATTCGGCTGATTTATTCGGTAAATTTAGTCTTCTTTTATATCATTGCTCTTCTACAAGACACATTTGATATGGAGGATCAGAACAATATGTCTAAGCATGCTTTCAGAATTTGAAGGCAAAAGCCAATTCATAATCAGTTGATCTAATTGACACCAAACATCAAAAGAAAAATTATACTAAGTTGCAGTTTTAGATTCATTACTAGTAGTAAGTGTGATAAATTCAACAAAAATTGGCTTAGATCTAGGTAGAAAATGTCCCAAGTGAAAAGCTCTTACAACACTTAAGACTCCCAATATAAATAATTCTTTTGAATGATGAGGTTAAAGGTGAGAAAGTGGGATATTGATCTTACTTGTGTGTTTAAAGCCATAAGAAATTTTATTTTTGAGGGCACATATACACATGGAGTTTTAATGGCAGATTATGTTTTTGGAAGCTTAGAATTGTCAAGAAAGTTATCCATATTCTTTGAGACATTAAAATAAAAATTTGTTTCGATAGAGAAACAGATCACCTATTCTTATTAATATTGAATTTCATTCTAAGAACAAATTTATAGTTGCATTTTTTTGATACAAGCAATGAGTCTTTGTCATGTTGGTAATCCTTGTTAAAGACAATTATGACCATAGAAACTTTCTTAAAACAAACAGAGAATTGATGATATAAGCCACTAGATTAGTTTTTACATCTAGAGAAAGAAAGTGAGTCGAGAAGCTAAAACCTCTATTTATTTTTTAACAAGAGAAATATAAAGTGTTTCTCTTGTACTCTTGTCAGTGAAATAATGTAGTTTTATCAATTACGAATAACAAATAAACTATCTATTATATATTTTCAAGTCCTAGTCCAACTGAAAACTTTGGATCATATTCAAGTGCCACTCTAGTTCTTTCAGGTGAACATTAAAGCCCTTCAAAGCACCTTCAAACCATCCAAGATAACCAAAAAGGAACAATCAAACTCTTTCCATGCCATCCATCCTTAACGCATGGAAATCTTTGGATCCCAATTATATCAATATGATATGTTTTAATTACAAGAAGAGGATGAAGATTGGGTCAATTTATTAATAGCAAAGGGGAACGCAACTGTGCTGCTCAGAACCAAGAAGAAGAAGAAACCAAGGCATAAAATTCTGCCAACCTGCGTGGCGTGGCGGTGCCCACATTCTATCTAGAAAAATGTTTCCCGATGCTGCAACATTGGCCACTAGAACTCCAAGCTTCTCCCAAGCATCTCCAGGCCTTCAAGCACGCATCCTTGATCCAAGCGTCTCCAAATCAAGTGACAATGAAGTCCTTCAAGTTCTACTTGTGCAACAACATGATTTGGAAGCATTAATCTTCGATTCAAGGACAATTCATCAAATTGAAGATCAAGTTCAAGTTGTCTTAAGTTTATGAAAAACTAATGTGAAGGCCATCGGACATGCATACAAGTTAATTTCATTTTGTACTTGTTTATTTTAAATTATGTGTTGTAGTTAGTTGTTAGGTGAAGTTAATATTTGGTCTTTAGTCTTTCATTTTATTCACGTTAATTTTAATAGTGCAATGTAATTAAGGCAAGGACTTTTAGGTATTTTTATTTGTATTTTCATAGAGCCTATAGAAGACAACTTCTCTCCTATAAAAAATTTGACTTGATGAAATTGAAAATTGAAGCTTTGCTTTAAACTTGTTCCATGATGCTCTAGTGACACATGAGAATTTAAATTTTCTTTATCCAATCTTTTTGCAAGAAAAGTTAAGTGTTGGAGAATCAGGTAGATGGATTCTAATTTCAAGTTGGTGGTTCAATCTTTAAACTTGTCTCAAGACTCCTTTAAGCTTGGTTCAATATTTGAGATGGTGGTTCTTGACCTTTTAGTCTTGAATGCAATTTCTTGCTGTTACGAAATAAGTGACCGAATAGAGCAGGATTGCGACTAATAAATTTGAGAATAAATGACACACAAATTTTACGTGGAAAACCCCTAGATGAATTAGGGTAAAAACCACGGACAAAATAGAAAAATATCACTATAAAGAAAAATCGAGAATCACAACCTCTCTATTTTACAAGGAGAATACAAAATATCTTTTTTGTTATAATAGGAAGAAACACTCTAATTTTTTATCTCAAATTTGAAAAGGAGAAGAAGATTTTGGATGCAAAGAAATGAAGCAAGGAAGGCCAATTTATAGGCCACCCATTTTGCCGCCCCACCACCCTCCATTTAATGCATGATGGGTGTCTAATTTTCCTTGTCAAAGTTTGTGGCTGTATTGTCAAATTTTTCAGCTGCTTATGACAGTTTAGTGGCTGCTTCTTCCACTTCTTCCAGCTACTTCTGACACTTGCCTCTTTTGTTTGAAGTAAGTTATTAAATACTTGTTTGAATTTGAACTTCATTCCTTATACCTTTATTTGGGTTGTTGTTTGACATTGGAAGGTTGAATATTATGATTAAATTTGTACTTGTGATTGAAGACTGCATAGCTTATGTTGAATTTTGCATGAAATCTTGCGTAAAAATTGTATGGTTTTATTGCTTGTCCATGACTGAATTTGGAGATGAACTTTGCTCATGTTTCAAGACAAAACATATGTTGGATTAAGGTTCAATACATATCAACAACAAATAGCAAATAGTTGTCCATTAGGTTTTAATGTTGTTCATTAATTTTGTCAATGGTACATAATTTCATCAATAATGGGTATCACATAATGGATAACAACTTAGATTACTTTTAATTCCCTATGTCAAGTGTGAAGCAGAGGAGAAAGAGCAATATTTGCTCCATTGACTATGGACCATGGCTAATCTTCCAAACGAACTCCTATATATAATCTCAAATTATCTTAATGTAAGAGATTATCTCAATTTTGCAAAGTTTGCATAAGCTAGAGATTATATTTCCTAGAATCAAAGGCTATCAATTTCATCCCAATCAATGGATATTTGGAAACTGAATCTCCACTTTGTAATAATGCTATTGGAATGTCCTTGGTCAACCAAGTTGTGGATAAAGAAAACTTTAATGAGCAACAAGTACCTAAAATCAATTATTCCACCAGCTTTGATCCAAAACAAACAATTTCTACTTATTTGCACATACAATTTGGCTTTTTTTTGAAGTTTTTTAGTGCCAAAAGGTTTAATCTCAACTTTATACTAGAAGTTATATTTTTCATTGTCTAAAGGCAACCAACAAATTAGTCAATCTTGGCCACTACCTACCTCTACCAAAAACACACAATGGAAGCAAATTAACAATTTAGAAATGCACTAGGATAAGACAATTTTTACATGATTTGACTGTAATTAATATAACCTATATCCATAGGTCCTAGTCCACCAAAATCCAATCTACTATGAAGTAAATCACTTTCAATTACAAGTTGAATTTAAACACAAGCAAACACTCATTGTTCTCTAAACTAATTTCTAACTTCCTCTAACCTCATCCCACTCAAAGTAGTTCATGCTTCCATTTTTAACTTCAATATCAAAGTCACTTTCTTGTTTAGTCAAGTTGATATGTAAGAAGAATAAAAGAAACCCAGACTAAGTTGCTAAGATATAAAAAGCTGACCAAGCAAAAATCAAAACAAAAAATGCAAGCAAAAATCAGAACTTAAAATGCAAAAATATTCAGGTACCAACTCAAATAGACAGGATGATAATACAAAAATGTAACTAAGAGATTTACCTATCCAACAAAACAATAAATAAACACACTAAATCTCTTTGAACCAAGCCCAACAAACTATGAATCAATCATCCCGTATATTCTCAATGGTATTTGATGTGTCTACAAAATACCACGAGTACGTGCTGGTATTAAATTTCCATTTCCAATCGGGAAAAGTTCTATGTTCAGCATCATTGAAAGGGTATATCTTACATTCATCACATGAGAGCACATAAACACAGTTGCTTCTGCCTCCGCACTTCTTTAACTCGAAGCACCTGTCGCTACGTTTGTCAATAAACAAAGCTTGGTTACCCAAATCATTAACCTCAACCCATTTCATAGTCGAAAGATCTATTCTGTAAACTTTAACTGGGCACGAGGGATCAAAATCTACTACGAAAAGCTGATTATATGAGACCACCAACCTGACGTGCCAGCTCAAATTTGGTGCAGATTCTAGATTCAGAAAGTTCACAACTAAAGTTCTCACATTGAATATCCCGATTTTATTATCAATAGTTACAACATATATTCCACCATCAAAAACAATTATATCCAATATACGCCAATGCTTGCCTGTATAAGAATAATCTTTCCATTGGTTATCTCTGGATGTGTACAACTCTAAGTCTGGCTTCGTATCACAGAGAATCACCAAAACAAAATCTTCATCTTCAGACCCGATGGAAGCAAAGACAGCACGATCTCTACAGAATCGAATACTATCAGAAGCTCTGGGCGTGCGGTAGAATTTGAATTCGTGTCCTGAAACAGGATTTACGATCCAAAAATAACAACTCACATAATTTTTCATGATTAAATACCCTCTTGAAACACCGAGACAAAAATTGTAGTTGTGAAAATATTCTGAAAGTTTAGTTTTGTATCTGACTCCAGAATCTAATTCCAGGAAAACGCAAGAGTTCGTAGCTTCTGTTGAGATGTGAAGGATAAAGGGTGATATTGATGCCATGAAGTTTTGCTTGCACTCAGAAAAAAATAATCTCCAACTTCTGCAAACTTTACCGAATCTGAGATAGTCCGCTATATTCAGATTTTTGGAAATAATATCAAGTAGTTCTCTAGGAAGATTAGCCCATCTATCGTTTTCGAACTCCTCCATGGTGACTCTTTTCTGCACAGTGCCTGCAGAATCTGTCATATTGACTCAGATGAAAATTTCTTTCTTCTTAAATACTGAGTCAATACAAATCCGAAAAACAAAAATAGGGTTTGACGTATGGGTTTCAAAGAGTCCTAATTCAAGTAAGAAATAAAACAAGGGTTTGATTTAGGGGTTTCAAAAAGTCCTAATCAAATAGGAATTAAAAAAATAGAATTCTAAGGAAATAAAAGAACTACCAAAAAAAGATATTGCATTGGATATCAAATAGATTTTTTTTAAAAAAATTAAACTACAGTTCTTTTTTTCATAGTGGATACCAAGTGTGTACAGAGAGTGCCCAAAATATTTGCTGGTTGTTTGCTCAATGTATCATATTAAAATGAAACTGTATATGAAAAATAGAAAAGATGACACCTAAATAAGAAATCCAAATCCAACTTAAAAATATATATATTTTTGCGTAGGAAATTTAAAGTTGATAGTCTACCATATTCCTACTTTTAGAAATAAAGTCAAGAAGTTCTTGTGGAAGATCAGCCCATGACGATCTCTTATAGTGGAGCCTTCTAGCTTGATTGGATCTTCTATTATTCTCTCTTTTCAGCAATGTGACTGCAATTTTTGTCATAGTTGCAGAGTTATAACATAATGAGATGAAGACATAATAATAAAGAATTTTTTTTTCTTTCAGGTAACCAAGTCCTGCACAAAACTAATAAAACCCAGAGCTATCTTCTCTCTTTCAATTGAAAATAACACTACGACCATTAAGGGAAAGAAATCCAAGTCAAGCAATCAGCTACAGCTGTGATTAGGAATAAGATTATGCATGATACATGGTGGTTAAAACTAGAGGATTTGTAGGCATTACGTATATTCTGTAGAAGATTTTTTCCTTGATTCGCTTTTATTTCTCTCTTTTCATTGTTTTTCAACAACTGTACAACAACAAAAAGTTCTTAAAGAATCAAACATCAAAAAGAAGTTCGGAAATTTCGTAGAATTAGTTTAAAAAATTTAACAAAAAACAAAAGAGGCTTTAGCCCTAGCTTTCTGGTAGCCCTAGTAACTAACTTGTTTAACCATTGATGCGTAAGCAATCAGAGAAAGCAAGTATTACGAGCAAGTATTAATATAATTTTACTATATTTAACAAAATTGTAAAAACTCACTAGGAAGCCCATACTAGGCTCCTAACCATAAACAAAATTAGTTGAAACCACAATTTTTAAGTTTGGTTTGAAACCTAAACAAATTTGGTTTTGTTTAAAAAATAATCAAACTGTTTTTATTGATTTGATTTGAAAATTTTTATAAACCGAATCAGGTCACTGAAGCCAATCCACCTAAAGAAATAAACTCAAACCCACCCTCCATTAACCAAACTCATCTTCTTATTGGTAACTCAAGCCCAACCAATGGGTCTGATCCAAAAGCAAACTGGTTTATCATAGCTCTTAACAATCTGAGCTTACCTCACTTCTATTTAACCCAATCCAATTATCATTTAAACACTCTAAATCAAACCAGCTCAGATCCATTTCTATTAAGTCCCAAATTAAAGCCTAATATAAACCACCCAAGCCTGAAACGCTTATAAACTCCCTTTATCCACTCATACTTAAACCCAAACCTACTGTACCCAAATTGAAGACCCAACCCAAGACCCAATTGGATTAATCGAAAAATTATATATCCATTAAGCCCAACCATTTACCAAACTAAGCCTTAATACACCTACATTTTAAACATGCCAACCTAGTTCTCTTAATCTAGCCCAATCTCCATTTTATCTTAATCACCCACCTAATCCCAAGTCTCACCCAATACAGAAAGTCAATCAACTGACATGAATTATGCTTCAATAATTGCTACTTTCTCGTCTTTACATGAAGAGGTACTTTTGACTTGTTCTAAAGCAGTTTTTTCTGCTTCACCTTCTCCATTAATTGCTGAAGCTCAAATGTTACAAAAAGGAGCAATGAATGATTATAAGGCTCGCAGTCTGTTTGGGAGAAGCTACAAGTTAAATGGTCGAAGAGACTACAAAGGATGAAATTTTAAAAAATAAATTAAACCAGGGGAATATTTGCAGAGAGACTTGAAACAGTTATGTTGACTAGGATACTGGTAGAAGGGAATTTCATGACCTAGGTGCTCAACAGTGCTCTTATGTTGATATGATTAACCATAACAAAGTTAAAAATAAAACTCTTTGACTCCAAGAATTTTCTCCAAGTTTACAACTAAAGAAAGAAAATTAATTCAACGCGTTAGATGGAGGCGGTTTCACTACTAATAACCCAACTGGACTTCAGGGGAACTGACCACAGCAAGAAAATAACGACAACGCTAAGAAGTGTACTTCCCTGAAATCTTCTGTTCTAGTTTAGAATTTTGTCTCTCTTCAAATTCCCTCTTAATGTTTTTAACAAGGTTTCAGGATTGATAACAATGCAAAACAGTAGCAGTATACTCTGAACAAAAGGATTAGAACCTGATAATGGAAATATACAAGAGTTAGCAAATTGTCAACAATATTATAAGTTTACTGTCTCTGAGCCTATAACAATCATAAAAGAGTTGGATATAAACAACATATAACTCTGACAAAGAAAAAAAAAAGTTGACACTTGACCTTGTATGAGCTTAGAATCCTTTACAAATCACCTCACTAATCGTCCCTTACATTCTCAATACTGCTTGACTGGTGTAGAAAATACCATGAAAGTATTTTGGTCGAAGCATAACCTTTCCCACCTCCTTGTGGTGGCAAATCAATGGTAATAGTTTTCCATGGCTCCTTGAGGTTAAACGGGTATAAATCAAAACTGTCAGAAGCTAAGAGACTATATATGTAGTTGCTTTGCCCTCCCCACTTTGTTGGGTTAATTACCTTGGAACACATCATGTCACCATAGCCTAGAAACAAAGCTTGATCACCAAAATTACACACTTCCACCCATTCCTTCCTTGACAAGTCTATTCTGTAAACTTTAGGAGAATCAACTACAAACAGCTGATCATTTGAAGCCACCAACCTAATTAGCCCACCCCAAAAATGGCCAAAATTAGGTGCAAATTTCAGTTCCAATATCCTCAATTCACAAGATCTCAGGTTGAATATTCCAATCTGAGAATTACTGTTTAGAATATATATCCTACCATCAAATACAACTATATCCAATATACGCCCATAGCAATAATGGTATTCTTTCCACTTGTTATCTTTAGACGTACAGAACTGTAAGCACCATCTATCCATACACATAATAATAAAATCTTGACCCTGTGCGCCAAAGGTAGCAAATATGCTACGGTTGCCATAATCCTTAATACCAGGAGGCTGAGGCATGCAAGGAAATTGGACTTGATGTCCTGTAACAGGATTTATAAGCCATAAATAACTGCCTGAAACATCTGTTTTCTTGAGACAAAGCATGATTAAGTAACCACTGGAAACACCAAGACAGAACTGGAAGTTGCAAACAAATTGAGGCAGCTTAGTCTTGTAATTCATTCGAGTAGCAATGTCATAGAAATAACAATACTTTTTAGCTCGTGCTGATGCATAAACAACAAGTGGTGATTGAGATGCTAAAAATCTCTGCTTAAATTCTGAATAAAACAATCTCCAACTTCTACAAACTCGACCAAGGTTTTGATAGTCCACAATATTCAGACTTTTACAAATAATCTCAAGAATTTCTTGCGGAAGATCAGCCCATAATGATGATCTCTTATAGTGGAGCCTTCTTGCCTGATTAGATCTTCTATTATTCTCTCTTTCCAGCAATGTGCCTGCAATTTTTGTCATTGATGCAGAGTTATAAAATAAACAGGCGATAAAACCCAAACCTATCTGGCTTATGCAAGTATTAAGCTCAACATTATTATCCAATATCCTACACAAACATGCTCTTGCAGAATCAAACATCAAAAAGAAAATCATTGAAATTTCGCATAATTAACCCAAACAGCGGTCAAATTTTATTCAAATTAAATAAAAAAAATTAGCCCTAGATTTTCGGCACCGGTGATAAGTAACTTGTGTAACCATTGAACTGCAATCATAAGCATTGTTATTTAAAACCCTAAAAAATCATGAAATAAATAAACTAGATAATTAAGAACTCATAAATTGCTCTAAATTATCATTAAGATGGCATAAATTGTAACTGGGTAAGCTATACACAGACGAATACCTGGAACGTCTGACGGTGACTGCATATTTTAGAGATTGAAGAACACGGTGATCCTAAACAAGGGCTTTGTGGCTCGATTTATGTTAATTATATCAAAGGAAAGAAATTCAATTTCAGAACGGAGTGTAATTTGCTTTTGCGTCTGGAGATTTAGTGAATCTGATACATAAATTGGTTGTTCAATTCCATCTAAGACTAAAAATAATTCAGATCTTTCTCAAAGAAAAGGGTAGAAATTTCAGGTTTTATCCAAAACTAAAAAGCTTATTTATATTAAATGACCATTCCAAATATAATATGATGAATATTAAAATGCATGTTTATAAAAACGGTTATAAAATTAAGATACAACCAAAATAAGAATCATATAGAAGGTGTTTAATATAATATATTATTATTAATATATTTTAAAAAATATAGTAATTTCAATTTTAATATTAATATTTTTATGAAACATTTTATTAAAATCAGTATAGAATTTCAAATAAAAGTATTCAATTAATTATTAGAATTAATATAACACAATATATAATTGATATTTAAATTATAATATCGATACTTATAAATACAATACATGTTAAGATTTAATTATAATCTCTTAAATATATAAACATAACTAATTAATAAATCACACTTGAAGTATCAACTTTACAACTATGGCAGAATGCCTTATGGGCATGTAAGGATTTGCACAACTGTGACTCTGCTAAGTTTTGGAATTTGAAAAAATTCCAAAAGCATGAAAGAGCATCGTCACGAGGGTGCACGATCACATGTACAGGCAATTTTTGTTCAATATACGGGTGTGACTAAAACATACACTACCATACATCAAGTCATAGAATGAATTCATAAGGTATGATCCTGTGAATTACATCTGAGTCATATACGTGACTTCACATAATCATGATTATGGCAAACATGATTTCTTTTTAGTGATGAAAATTAACGGAAACCTATCTAAATGTCACGCTAAATACCAAAATTGGCATGACATAGTTATCCATTATGCAAAAAACTCATAATGGATGTAGTTTCAAGCATCAACAAGAAATTGAGTAATCAACCAACACATCCCAAGATGCAATTCTCAAGGTAAAAATCACAAAAAAGAAAACTCAACAATAATCACGATTTACATAATTAACAGGATTCAACATAGAAGTCATTTATCAAATTAGAAACAACCTATATCTATCATGTAATTCAATGTAGGTACAATAGTTTATAAAACCTAAAAATGCAAGCTCTCATACCATTATAAGTTCCCAAAACCATTGGAGTAACGACATGCAGTGGAATAAATTTTTAAAAACATATTAAACAATTGGCACTTAGTCAAGAATCAACATTTTTCAAAATTTTAGAAACTCGAGAACATATTACAAACATAGGGTATTCTTGGAAAACTTACCTGTAATTGAAGCTTTACGAGTCTTTGTGTGGCAAGAATTGAGCTTGCCAATCTATCAGAAAGGCCAATGACACTTGTTGTATCCATACAAAGCAAAATTGAGTTTTTAATACATTATTTAGATGCTAATCCTCCTAGATGTATGAGTATAAAGTGTTTAGTCGCAGGTGTGAATCTAATGAATTTAAAAGTTAGCTAAAAAATTTTGTTGTGTTTTCTTTTATAGAAAACGAGTCATGGGCATGATACTCACATGTATGCTTATGAAGCTCTCACGGCCATACATACGTGCCAGGTAATTGTAGTTTATCAACATTGTATAGAATTTGTGCAAAATTCCTATGATTCAATAACCCTTAAATAATTGTATGTACGTCTGTACTGAAAGCACGCATGCCTCATAAGTTTTCAGACTATTTGAATTTTCAGATTATTTGACTTGGTCAAACTAATTCTTTCCATACACATTAGGATTCTATTATCCTTTAAAATATACGTCTGTGACTTATAGAAGTGCATGTCTATACATCAAGGTAAATCTTCAAGCTTCAACCTGATCCAAAAGGAACCGATAAATCCAATGCGACACTACCCTGTAACATAATTACCAAGACAATGATCTTATGCCTCAATCTATCAACTTCTTAAGTATGTGACCTGCAAGCTTTCCACTATCTCGATATTATTTAGATCCAAGTCAAATCTAATCACAAATCATAAGTGACCTCTAGCTAAACATCATAACTATCTAAATAACAGTGTTAGCAAACAACTCCGAGCTTAATCAACTTAATAGTTAATGTATAATACAATCTTTTTGTCATCATATCTCACAAGACTGAGATATAAATTTGTATTTATCTTAGGTAATTGTTGTATATATGTATATGTCTAAACTAAGATTGAATATAACACCAATTGATATAGTTATGGCCACAGACTAATTAGTTTTAGACAACTCAATTGAGATACTTATTATGTACTCAAATTAAAAAATCTTATATTAATATACCATAACCTTTATACTAAATATGATACTGCCAATTGTTTACTTTTATAATACCTCAGTTACGATAATGTGTTTGATGATGTCAAACAACAACACCTCTAATACAAGACAATATAATAAATTTCAAATTGAAATACTGTATGTACCCATCAAATCATAAAGATTAATTTATAAACACAGGTAACACCATCTATAAGGAATCATCATCATTGGGTCTATCCAATGAGTATAAACACCAAATCATACTCTCATGTGTAGGATCAAGCTATAAGTAATGGACCTTGACACATATAAACAGTTATTACCTTTCGATAGCCACTAATAAGATGTATGGAAAGCAACTTTAGTCATCTAAATATATCACATCGATTCTACCATATTAAGAACACAATATATGTTATACAACATAATATATCTAAATACTTCATATTATTAATATCAATAAATATATATAAGTACAATAATACTGATCAATAACCATCATATCTAGACCAAGATTCATCCACCATACAAGCATGTAAGCAATATTTCTGGGAAGCACCAATATGCACTACTTACTTGGAATGAATTAGAACATGCAAGGATAAGAAAAATAAACCTAAAGAAAGCTCCACCAATTTGCTTCAACCACTACCAATTCTTTCTTGCAATAAGAATTAGATAAAGGTAAAATTTGAAAATCCAAGCACCACCAAGTAACAAGGAAATTCAAATGGAGAGAAAAGCTTACAAGCTTTCAATAATTTTCTTAAATCTCAAAAAGGTGTTTCTTACATGAGAAAGAAAGTTTATATAGGCATTTACATGCAAAAGAAATGACAAAATTGCCCTTAGTACAATTTAGAAAAAAAAATAGAAGAAAGAAATCAAAAAATAAAAAAAATTACAAAAACTGCTACAGTGCACAAGTTAGGCACACACGCAGAAGGAAAGTGCACAGGTGAGCGCACGGATGCCCACAAACGTGCAGGAGCACACTTGTGTGCGCGACAAGGTAGGACGCACACAAATAGAAAGTTGGCACCCGCAAGGTGTAAGTAGATGTTGGTTAGGCCTATTGGATGTCGCAGCATGATGCTGCAACATGCAACTTCTGTCCTTTTGCCTTTTTTTGCTTTGTTGTGCTCCATTAAGGTTCGATTTACTATGAATTGCTTCTGTGCCATCCAAAGGGTATTTTTGGGTGTTTGAAGCTTTCGAAAACATTAATAAAGTCATTCTGAATCTATTAAGAGAGGATAGAAAAAGATTCGAATCCATCAAACAAGTTAAGTGTTGAGAACCAACATTTATATCATCCTTCCCAAGTGGGTGAGGATTTGCCTTCAAATCCAAAGTATCCTCTAGGTAACGTTAGTGTTTCAGGTCAGTGTTTCTAAAAGCTGAGTTAGAGCAAGATAGCTGGGGAGCGGAATACGATTTTGAACAGGTCCTCACTCATGTTCATAATTTATGTACGTGTCTACATATATGTGTATATTCAGTTTTTAGCAAATAACATGTTTGGCTTACATGCTTCGTATAGTGCTTTTGCATATGATGTACAGTATCATGTATGTTTTAGATATTATTAAATAGTAGTAAAATATAAATTTTCAATCAGGATACTATACATTATTTTCAGTATTAGCGTCCACTTGCATTACATATATTTGTCTATGTATTCTAGTACAAATTATATGTATAACATGCACAGTAATATTTTACAAAATAAGAAGTATATAATGTTTTTTAGTACGTTGTACCGTATTTTCAGTATAATTATTTTATAAGCATAACACATGATTTACAGACATATAGTTTTCTTTGTGGGACCTATGTTATATATTAGAGATAATTAATATTATAATAATAATAATAATAATAATAAATAGTAACAAAAGTAGGTTACGATAAGATATAGCAGGGACTTTTATAGCGCAATCTCATAAAACTAATATGATAGTAAAATCCTATAAAACTATTATAAAGAACTCAATCTCGACAAATCTAGTATGAGAGAAATCTTTAATAAAACTATTTAGGGAATTGGCATCATGATCACCAACTTGTAACACGACTTTTACATTCTTGATCGATGACAAGATATGAGTAAGCTCACATTAGGAAACGGTATGTGAGGTGAAAGACCATACTGGTTAAGATTAGTGAATGTGTTACAATCCAAAATTTAACTTTCTAGTTCGTTAAATATTGAAGGTAAGATAACAATCAAATTGTGATCAGGTATAAAGTTATTGTTTTCTATCGTAAGCAAATGATACAAAATGAATGTCAACTTATATATTAGCTCCCTAGACAAATGATGTCTATATGAAGAACGAGGTATGGATTATTGGTCCTATAGTTAATCATTTCTTGAGAAGTTACTTTATAGGTTGAATTTTACCATATAATGGACTTCAAATTCAATTAGGAAAATTAATTTTCTAATTTGTTACATATCAAAGATAAAATAACAATCAAATTTTGATAAGATAAAAAGTTCATAAGGAATAACAACTACTAAACTGCATTCTTAGGTTAGAAATGTCTATGCATAAATCGAGAGACATAAATTGTTCAAGATTGGGGCTCGATAAGGCCCGAAGAGTATAATATTCATTAATTTATATTAATGTTATATTTATATAGTGTTTGTTAATTTGTTTCGTGTTTAAAACAAAATAATTTTAAATAAGTTTAAATGTTACATACATAGATATAATTAAAACTAAAATACTTCCATTTTTTTTTTTTAGATGCATTCGATGAAATTATTAGGTTTTTTAAATTATATATTTTTAAAAACATTTATTTATTAATATTCAATTATCTTATATATTAATTTAGAGTCTAAAAATATTATTTTTTAATTTATTGTTAGAATAAGTAAAATTATATATAAATTATAATGATAATTTATGATTTATTTTAAGTTAATTTTTTTATTTAATGAGATATTTTTTAAAATTTGATGAATGGAACTAAAATAAAATATTTGAGACTATAATTGAATTCAAACTAAATATATTAGAGTTCATTTTTAAATTCAATTGGAACAAATTCAAAACAATCTATTTGAATCTAAACACAATCACAAATTCAAACTATGGTTTTAAAAATTTATAAATACGAATCCGAATTCAAACTATACGAAAACGAATCTAAATTTAAATTAAAAATTTTTAATTATATTTTATTAATTATTATTTTTAATAAAACATAGATATGAACTATATGAACAAAATATGAGCATAAATATAAATATGAATCGAATATAAATTTAATTTTCGAATCTAAATACGAATCTAAACTTTATTATAAAAATATTTAATGAATATAATTCTAAACATAAACTAAATTATAATAAATAAATCTAAATATAACTATATAAATATATATTCGATTTAATTTGAATCTAACATTATTACAAACTTTATTGAGCAGGATTGAAGAAGAGGCATATTCAATACCAAGTTTATTACAAAGGAACTGAGCGCCACGGGGGAAGTAGGTGAGTGGGGAAGGAAGCGTTGGATAAACAGAATACACAAGTGAAGAGTGAATAATTTTCAAACACGTATGCAGATTCTCGAACCCACGCACCCCATCCCAGAGAGAAAACAAAGAAGGCAAAATCCATGTCAGTGGGAGGAACATCATTCTCTTCTGTCAATATGAAGGCCGCGTGTCTGTCTGAAATCTTTCAGCATCGGCCACTCTTATATTCCTCCAATCACGTCTCTTCAAATGTTTCTCAATCTCACCGAACATTCCGGAAAACATATACCTTTCTTTTTTTTTTTTAATTTGAAATTATTTACGTTAAATGAAGTCGGCCAAGGACGACCTGACGTTTTTCTAGAGGCTTATGTATCCCCACGCAACGTTTCATTCCAAAACAAATTTTCAGTTGATTAATTTTTAAAAATGTTTATTTTTATTTAATTTTATTAATATTTTTTAAAAATAATTAAAATACTTTTGTTAAAAATAAAAATTTATAATAAAAAATAAAATAATATTTATATTTAAAAATAGAAAACATATTAAATTTTTAAAAAAATTTAAATTTAAAAAATTAATGAAATCAGATAGCTACAAACAATGACTTGGTTTCAGGAGCAACCATTTGATAGAGACAGTCAGATTCGGTTGTCATGACATTTTTTATTTTTTTAAAATTTTAAAACTTCTTTATATTTTTATTATATTTTTAACATTTAAATGATATTTTGTATTTTTATTATTTATATAAAATTGATTTTATTATTTTTTTGAATTTTTTACTAAAATGACAAAAATACTCTTTTAACTATTAAAGTTCAATTGTTGACCGTCAAATTTAATTATTGACTTTTATTAATAGATGAGTGTTTGGGTTTAAAAAAATTAAGCGATAGAAATTTCTCTTTAAAAGAAACCTTATGTGGAAATATGTCATTTGACCTTTTTTAAATGATAAATTTTTATTTATTAATTTTTAAAAATTTCAATATTCATTTATAAAATTTTATCAATAATTTTGATGAAATAATTAAAATATTTTTAATAAAAATATAAAATAATTTTTAAAATGATAGAAAATAATAATAAAATAAATTTTAAAAATTGCTAAGATCTATTAAAATTTTCAAATTTAAAAAAAAAAATGATCACCACTACCGACTACATCATTAGTTATAATAACTGGCAAAAACCTAATCAAGTAATCAGAAAATACTACTTAATTTGATTGACGATTAGATTTGACTACCATGTTTTTGGGTGAGGTGGCCACCTAGTTAGAATTTCGACACCAGAGGTGGTGGTCATTTTTTTGAAATTTTTTTAATTTTAATTTTTTTAATATATTTTATTATTTTTAAAATTAATTTTATTATTTTATTATTTTGATTATATTTATAAAATGTTATTGTATACTTTTATAAATTTTATATTCAAAATGACAAAAAATAATTGAGTATTTGAATTTTTAAAAAATTAAAAACTGAAAATTTATCATTTAAAGAAACCTTGGGTGGGATTAAGTCCCTTGGCCTAAATAAATGAAATGTTCTTTAAACAAAGATACTATTAAATAGATCAAACTGATCCACAATAAATACGGATTAATAAGGCAAAAAAAAAAAACAATAAACAAGTGATATTAATATTAGAAAAATAAGACCCCTAGGGCTTGGCCTAGCGGTAAGGGTCTTGGCCAACCCTTGTGGTGGTTAGGGTTCAAACTGCAGTGAAGTCAATAACCCTTGATTTATCCGGTCTGTGGTTACAGGTCTAGGTGGTCATAGGCTCCCGAGTTTAAACTATCCGATCAGTTAGGGTTGACCGACTGGTATGGATAGGGGTTCCCGGGTTATCAAAAAAATATATATTAGAAAAATAAAAATTATTTGTCTATGTTATTTTTTCGCTTCCTTAAAACAAATAAAATTACATTTACAACTTCGTTGATCCACACTGAATATGGATCTAAAAAACATTTTTCTTAAAGGGAATAATTTGATCTAAGAAATATTATCTTAAACAAATAATAGAGCTACAATTCGTCATATACATAAAATAATGCATGGAAATGATCGGGGAAGATGGAGATTGCATGGAGGCCAAGGCTACGGCCGGTTGGAGATTGCATTTGGGGGGTTGGCTCCGGCTAGCTAAGCATGCCTCCTCCGATTTCAATTGTTAAAAAAAATTAGTTAATATTAAAGAAGCAAGAGGTCACAATAATTTAAACATATAAATATTATTATTGAGAAAATAATATGCGATATATAAAATAATTATTTGTAAATCTAGCCTATAGTCCGAGCTATCAAATAAATAAGTAAATAAAGTCTATTATGAATAATATATTAATTATTTAAATTAATAACAGTAAGGTTTTGCCTGAGAAGTAAAAGTTTAAATGATTATTTTTTGCACTAACTTCAATAAAAGGATGATTTTTCTATTTTTTTTAATTTTAAAAAATTTATTTATTTGTCATTTATTAATAATAATAATTATTATTATTATTTACTTTCAATATAAAATCATAAAAATATCGTGTATATCTAATATAAATATAAATTTATCAATTTATATTTATTCTATCATTAAAATTATGAAAATACTTAAAAATGATTTTAAATTTTAATTCTAATTATATTAATTTTCTTTTGTCATTACTTGCTTTTATCATTATATTGCAATATATAAGGCATAGAATTGAGGGTTTTTGACCTTGTCTATACTAAACCAAATTGTCCTTCCCTCAAAAGAGAAAGGGTGATAATAGAGGGGTGGTTACTGACGGTGGTTGAGTTGGTGGCGGAAACAATGGAGAAGATTTGTGAACTTTACTATTATCATCATTGCTAATTACTTAACAAATTAGAACTTTTGTGTACACCCTTGTCCATATACATATCACTGTAATAACAAATTTGAAAGAAAACATAAAAACATAGTTAAAATATGATTGACTATCATGTTGGGATACCCTTTAAAATTCTAATGGTTCGCTTTTCAGACCTATCTATATTTCATTAATAGATTTCATACTTCATTTCTTAACTTTTCGTCTCCTTATTAGATTCTGTTTTTAAAACCATCAAACTACTCTCACCTTAAGATACTTGGTTGTGTTGCCTTTCCATATATCAAACCATATAACAAGAATAAATTTAATTTTCACACCACTAAGTATGTTTTTGTAGGATATAGTCTATTTATTAATAGGTACAAATGTGTCGACCATCAGGGAAAGATGTAATAAGTTCAGAGTGTGAAATTTATTAAGGTAAAGTTTCCTTTTATTCATGATCTAGTCCATATTAAGCCCCTAATACACAACACCAATTCTTCTATTACAAATGAACGTCAGGTTCAAACTGTGTGTCCAATTATCTAAGTCCTTTAACAGTACAAATGATCAACTAAATTCAACTCATAACTTAACCCTACAAGCCCTCCCATTTTGTCCACCAACATCTCATAAAACCTTCATTCAAAACGTGTTTACCTTATACTATTGCATTATAAAATTCTTTTTGTAACATCTTAGGGTTAGAATTATCTTTCTAGGTTAAATTTAGGGTTAAAAGTGAGATTTTTATGATAGATTTAGAGTTAAGAGAGTTCGTGGATGAAATAATCAATTTTTGGAGTTTGTATGACATATATATGAATCCTATTAGAAAGCCTTTTCATGCGAAGAGCGAGAAAGTGAGAATTTTTCCATTTTTCTATCATACACGACCAAACGCCCTAGGAAGCACGACTGTGCATGTCTGTTGCTTCAGTCGCCTTACTTAAGTCATTCTTATCTCTTTCTTATCAACATTTTCACCCAAATTTTCTTCTAATTCTCAGAGAATCCCAATCTTAGGAGAGAAGAACAACATCTAAAGATTTTCAATCCAGTTAGAGACTGAGATTTAGATAAAAAGAGAAGTTTATTCAGCCATGGCAAGAGGTAAGTGTTTCCTTCTTGCCTCTTTTCCCTTGCTTTATTGTATGTGGGTTGCTATTTGTTGAGCCATGATGATGATTTCAACATGTTTGTGACTTTATGATATGAGTGAGTAAAAAAATAAAGATATAAAAGTGATGATGATAAAGTTTTTCCATCTGGAACTATGTTTTATATGTATGTTTGTATATATGTGATTTTAAAGAGTTTTATATAATTGATTGTAGAAATTGATGTTATTGATGTGATAAACTTATGTATATAAAGTGTATTAAATGTAAAATATAATTGATGATGATTGATTTACGTTTGGGATAAAAATTGATGGGATTAGGCTTGTTTACTATGAAAATGGCGAAGCAGAGCAAGACACATGATTGTACGCCCGCAAGACGCATGCCCGTGTAGTCATATTTTGTAAGATCACGATCATGTTTACGAAACTATGCACGACTAGATTTGAGCAAGGTTACGATCGTGCAAGGCGAGGTCAGGACCGTGCGTTTGTAGAAAATCAGAAATAAGGCATGAAATCACAAAACCTAACATGGCTTCATGCATGACCAAAGACATGACTGTGTGGCTCATGCACAACTGTGCGTTTAGGCATGCACAATTGTGCATTAAGCAAAAATGCATATTTAAGCTCAGGTTGAAACACAAAATATAGGAAACACAATATAACAGTCACATAACATTAGAATATGATAAAATAATAAGATATCGAGCATCATAAAAATATCATGACATGACGTGTCATATCAATTTTTTTAAAAAGGGATCCGCAAATCCAATACATGTTTTTAAAACAAAAAATACAATGCTTTGAACATCTTTTCAGGAGTGAATACGACGGGGCACTTGTGAGCTGTACACCTATTAGAGAGAGATCTAGTGTCAGTACAGATACACACACACACACACACACACACACACACACACACACACACATATATATATATATACACACACACACACACACATACACACACACACACACACACATACACACACACACACACACATACACACACATACACTGGTGTGCAGCAGTTTTCAGCTTTTAGGTTTCAGTTTCTGGTTACATGTCAAGATATTAAAGCTCACATAATCTGAGTGTCAAATCTTTGTATTTATTAGTCTGATCAGCACAATAGATTTTTAGTATAATGTTTTCAGATATACTTTTTGTTGAACCTCTGTGGGTTTTGAATTGATGCAAAATATATGTAAAAATATCTAACGGGTCTATGCATGTGTTGAACATGACAAAGGGGACCAAATGTTTCATTTTTACAGATATTGCAGGACACACGACCGTGTGTGTCAATAAAGCATGACCGTGCGTAAGCTATGATTACAACATACACCTTGGTTGAGTCGTGCAAAGAGTTCGTGTGTGAGAAATCCAAGATGCACGACCATGTGTTTTTGAGCACACAACCATGTGTCAAGTTATGAGGACACACACTCGTGTAGATCCAGTCGTGCCCATGTAGGAAAGACTTTACTAGATATATGCTCGTGCAGCTACAACACATGTCTGTGTTACCTGAAAAATATTGATAGTGTAAAGATGGTGCGGGTATCGTACATGCAACCGTGTGGCTTTCTAGAATCTTAAAGAGTTAAAACTTCAAGAACACACGACCGTGTGTGTGTAGGACACACGCTCATGTGTGTGCATGCGACGGAAAAATATGACCATTGAAAAGTGCATAACAAAAGAAGCACGACCGTACAAGAAAAGACACGCATGTGCAACTTCACAGAATGTCTCCAACAGCTCTCAAATCATTCAAACGACTAATTCTTTTTAAATGCTATAAATTAGAGATGATTTGAAGACTCAAGGGTTAGAGAATCAGGACTAAAACTCACACACTTATATTCTCTAATATCTTCTCCATTTTTCTCTCACAAAACATATTTGTATTTCTTTAGAGAGAAACCTTGTGAGCTTACTTGTTATATTAGCTTTGAGAGGCAAACTTTTGTACAATTTTCACAAACCCTTGGGTGTAATCCCGTGAAACTAGTGTAGGGCATAATCTCTGTTAAAACTAAGTTAATGATGCAATCATTTGTATTAAAACTAGTATAAGAAGGGTAAAATCCTTTATATCAAAACTATTGTAACTTCAGGGTTGAAGTTAGTGGAAGTAAATCTTTAAGAGGGGTTGTTTAAAGTAATGGACGTAGGAGGTGTGGAGAAGCTCTGAACCACTCTAAATCAACTGAGCAATTTTTTTCCCTTACTCTTTTTAATTTGTGGTTATTTGCTTAGTCATGTGTTTAATTATGATTATATGTATATTTGTATGTTTGTGTTGGTAGAATAATAAAAAGTTTTAAAAATTCAAAAGATTTCTAAATAACCTATTCACCCTCCCCCCTCCCCCCCCCAATCTTTAGGTTATTTGTCATTTAGTATTTAAGGTTTAACACTTTTATTTTAGGATCATTAGATTAATA
Source organism: Anacardium occidentale (assembly GCA_026122585.1). Taxonomy (NCBI): domain Eukaryota; kingdom Viridiplantae; phylum Streptophyta; class Magnoliopsida; order Sapindales; family Anacardiaceae; genus Anacardium; species Anacardium occidentale. The sequence goes on along the minus strand of JAJEJH010000037.1, from coordinate 235,655 downwards.
CCTATAAATATTTTTAGAAACTAAGCCTAAAGGCAAAGAGCATATTTTTAGCATAATTCATATCATGACATGAAACATAAATTCAGGCCATAGAATATGTAAAACTTTGAATAAAGTTAAATATACAACTTTAGAACAACAATTTAGACACTACAATAACTTCTCAGAATAAAATCATTGTTTGTGATACAAAGAGTTAGGGAATCACTTACTTAGTGATTTATCACTCACTCTTTCATGTTTCCTTCTATGCAAGTTAGTCAGATAGGTGTTGATGAGGGATGAGCTGATTATGGCTACAAAAGGGACATCAGTGCAATTTTGATTAGAGAAGCATGACCGTGGCTCACATGCTTGTACAGTTTTCATGCATACTTATGTGAAGTTCATGCATACATCTAGTGTAGTGTGTACATGTTTAGTACTATTGTAAATAATAATAATAAAAGATTATTTTCTATATATCTACATATAATATAGTGTTTTTAACCCACTATTGTGTGACTCATGTCTTTTTACTTCCACTACATGATTTCAGTTAGTTTGTGTATAATTCTTGTTGTACACATTTACAAGGATTTTAGTTAAAATATTAATTCATTATGTTAATTATAAATATACACAGGAATAGTAGTATACACAATAACGAGTCTTACATTATTTTTATAATTAATTTAGAAGTTAATATCTTTATCTTCCAAATTTTGCTTTAAATTTTCAGCAATCTTTTTCTCCTAATACAAACACATATCCCATGCTCATTCAGTCAAAGACTTATACCATTCATTTAGTCCAATTTTCTACCACTAACACATCTACCTTATCCAATCTTGACTTGAGTCTGTCACCAAACTAGAACTTACCAAGGCAGTTTAAAGTTGCAATCATATCAAAATCATGTTAAGCTTGGTAGTTTATTATGGTTGAGATATTAAGCATTTAGATATGAACAATGTTGTCTTAAATAGTGGTTTAGATGATAATGTGTTTATGAGTCAATCTAAAGGCTGTTGAATCAATTCCACTAGTTGTAGATTGCCTACAATTTTGAATCGATTCCACTTGTTGTAAATATGTCTACAAACAAAATGAAACTATATATGGTTTAAAACAAACACCTAGAGTCTAATTTGATAAGTTAAAGTCAACATTACTTAGCTGAAAATTTATTGGTTTAGTCGTAGACACAAGTTTGTTTATCATAAAAATTAATCACAAAATTATCAATGTCCTGGTATATGTTGATGACATACTTTTAACTGAGAATGATACTCAGATGATAAATGACTTGGTTGGTCATCTAAATTATTAGTTTGCATTGAAAATACTAGGCTCCTTGAAATATTTTCTAGGTTTGAGGTAACCAATAATTCATTTTGGTTACATTTGCGTCAAACAAAGTATGCTAAAGACTAGGTAAAAAAATCTCACATGCTAGAAGTCAAGCCAGACTCCACTCCCTTTGCAACAAGTACTAGAATGTCTTTGTGAAGTTAGTGAATCTTTTGAGCAACCAACAGTCTATTGGAGCATCATAGGAGTCATGTAGTATCTCATATGTTATTAACAAACTCAAACAATTTTTATAAAGGTCAACATTCTTGATGCAAAAGAGTCTTTAGATATATTAAAATGACATTATGATTTGATATTTTCTTTCAAGTAAGTTATGTTTTGCAGCTTGACTATTTTGTAGCTTGACTAAAAGCACATGGAGAGGAATATGCTAGTGGCGATGCTTGTAAAGATGGACTTCCAAGGGTCCTCTTTCTAATATTGGTAGATCATGGAGCAATCAAAGGTTGAGAAAAGTCAGCCTCACATGGCGAAGTTTTCACCCACTTGGGGCATATTCTTACAAACTGCTTAGGTGTCTCGGATGTGATAAGAGCCACTTGGGGAATTATAGATGCCTTTGAGGAAGTGGAAGGTGAAACCCCCAACAGCTAGCTATAGATTCAAGGCGACAAACTACCGCCAAGCCAAACTCATACTATTCTAAGCTCGAGCTCCACTTATTGCGAATATATCCCTAAGAGCCTTAATTTTTTCTTTTGTAACAAAGTGAAGGGTTGGTCGGCAAAATATGATCTTATGTGTTGATGCTTTTAATACAAAATGTGAAACCCAAAAAACAAATTCAAATCATCCATCTCTTAAAAACGAAAGACGATGACGTACAAATCTCGCCACATATCCACGCGTCCGCATTTACGATTTGCCAATCTTATGCCCAGTCTTAACCGGACACCTTGGTGGCAGTGACAGAGACAGAATGAGAATAAAGACAGAGCTGTGCTGTTGACGATACAAGGAGAGCGTGGAGATGGAAAAGTGTCTCCTGTTGAAACCAAACCTAGATGTTAACTGCTAATAGGATTGAACCACGTATGCCCTTTCTCGAATCTGCCTAAAAATCATTTTTCCCTTTACTGTTTGATTCCCTCGAAACGAGGACACGTGTCTACTTCTTTTGGCAGTGCTCGACACATCTCACCTTGTTATTGGTGCTGGTGGGGCCCGCCTATAACTTTTAGAATGGGGCCCACGAAGAAAAATTGGGCCAATCAGGATTCATGACTATTCCGAGTGTTGCCCTAGACACGTGTTGCTTTTACACCCAACGACCTGTTCCTGCTGTTATGATTATCGTCTGAACTACCTCATAGAGAGAGAGAGAGAGAGAGAGAGAGAGGAAAGTAGAGGAGATTGAGAGTGACAAGAAGGAGAAGTTGGTGGCGTTGGAGGAGGAGGAGGAGAAGATCATGGAGGGAAAAGCTAAGGAGAGGTGCTGCATGATAAGATGTGCAGCTGTCGCGCAGAATAATAACGAGGTATTCAATCGGACAATGCTCAGATTCCGGCCGATAGCACCGAAGCCAGCCTTCAACGACACTGTTTCAGGTTGCTTAGGGGTGGATAAGATGAACTTGTTGCCAAGTAGCAAAAGATCTAAAAGAAAGTATGTTAGGGTTCGCAAGAATAATGGATACAAGAGAAAGAATCGAATCTCGCCTCATGAAGAGGGAGAAGACGATGTAAACAAGACAGTCGTCACTCTACAGTTTTTTCCTGAAAAAACTGATTCGAAGATTTCGGATTCAAACTCCAAAATCCAAGACCCATTGTGCAATAATAATAATAATAATCTTAATCCCATCGTTGCTTCAAAGGATCGTGGTGCAGTAGAAGTTTATAGTCATGAGGCAAATCATCATATAAAAGAAAAAGGGTTTGAACATCGAGTGTCAGATCAGACGACGGTGGTAGAGACGTGGGTGACGGTGGAGAGCATGAAGGAGGCATGCATGGAAGGGAGAGTGTTACTGGGGAGTACGGACGTTGAAAGAATGAATAATCTAGAGAGCGACACGTGTCCAGGGTTTATATCAGACGGTTTAAACAGGGTTCAGTGGGTTAACAGAGCGTACAAAAGGATGGTTACAGGATATAAGGATGGAGAAGAGTCACAAATAATGGTGGGGTTGATAATAAAAGAAAAGTTTCCGGTGTGTGTTTACTCATCGTTTGCGTCAAAGGCGAGAGTGCAGTACATGTGGCAACAGGAAAAATACTCAAAAATGGTTCCATGTGATGTGTACAGAATGGACTGTGGAGGGTTTGCATGGAGGCTGGACGTTGAAGCCGCCCTCAGTCTCGGTCGTTGACGAAGAAGATGATGAACTGAAACAATCAGGTAATGTGACTCCTAAATGTATATAAAACAGATTTCATATATATACATATATATAGAGAGAGAGAGATGTATGTTTGATGAAGTACTTTGAGCCCTAGAAAACTGAGACAATGTTCTTAAATAATATGCGATATGTTGTTTTTAAAGTGGTAGTATGGCAAGCTGGTATTTGCAGCCAAATGAAATGAAAGCCAAAACCAAAACATAAAGAAAGTGAAAACAGGGAAGCAGAAGATGAGGAGAGAGGGATAAGAAGGAAGGACAGGTGGAGGGTGGCGTGCTACTCCAGCTAATAAAAGTTAAGAAGTTAAACAAATTAACACGAAACACTAGCTTATTCACTTGGTTGGGATAAGACTGATATAAGAGAAGGCAGATCGGTCTTTTGGATGGAGCTTAGAAAACGAAATGATTTCATCCCAGCGTAAAACGAAAAAGAAAAACAGATTGAAATAGAAAACGAAAATCAGTTTATTTATGATAATACAATAATTTAAATTAAGTTCTTCTAGATTTTGTAATTTGAAGAGGGGATAGTTTGGATTAGAAGCTTCCATGTCGTATCATGTATCACAATATTAAAAATATAAAAATAAATACCTAATTAAATTCCCTTATAAAACTGATAACCCATTGATTCTTGAATAGAAGCAGCATATGCTTGTAAAACCAATTTCAACCTCATATTCATTTTCTTTTATCCCATTGCATTGTCCAGGTAGGGCAGCCGAGAACTTGGCCCACCTGTACTGATTAATACTCATTCGGCAACTACAATACCATAATGATATATCATCATCTAATTAAATATTAATTTATCATTAATTTAAAATTATACAATTACATAATGATACATCATTTAATACATTTAATATAAAAAAAATAAAACTGTGCATTTAATACATCATTATGTGATTAATTGTTATTTTATTTGTAATTTAAAATTATTCAATCAAATAATAACACAATTATTATTAGTACATAAATTAATATTTGTTATTAATATAAATAGTTTTGTTGAGTATGTAATATTGGAGATTTCAACGAAACCAAATATTTAGTTTTATTGAGAATGTAATATAGTAGATGTACAAAATCTCTATATAAATTGGTGCTGTTATGTTATTAAATGAATGAACGAATGGTAATGTATAATAAGTGTCAATTTAGTAAATGAAATTATTGTATTATTCAATAATTAATTTATCAATTATGACATGTTTAAAATATTGAATTATAAATTAATTAAAGTCATAATACAAATATATATGGAATTATTAGATTTAATGAATTTTTTTACATTTTTGATGATATACTTTTATAAATTTTAAAAGTTTTATTTTATCCCAAATTTAAGACGATGTATTTCTTTATTTATTCCCTCTGTTAAGGAAAATATAATTTATTTGTGAAAATTAATTTCAACTTTTTAGCTCCCCTCTTTTTCAGTTTAAAAAAAAAACAATAAGATACAAAAATTGAATTTTTTTCGACAAATTTTTTAATTATTAGTATTTTTTTCGACAATTAAGTGTTTAGTCCCATAATATTATAAGAAATATAAAAACAATAGATTAATTTTATGAGAGTCTAATTAATTTAAAAGAAAAAAAGTAAAAGATGATTTTTCACTAAATCACTATGCATTGAATGATTGAAATGTATTTAATTAATAACTTTTTAATGTAAATTTATGTAAAAATATTCTTAGCACCTCATTATATTTATATTTAAATGATTAATCATTCTTATTATTATATCTCCCATGATCATTGATATACTCTTAAGGTGGACTTAAATATAGTCAATTTGACTTAAATTAACGTTTGATTTGATTCAAATTAAATCAAAGCTAAACTTTCAGTTTGACAGTTTGGATAGAGTTCGGTTTAAATCCCCATTTGACAGTTTGGATAGAGTTCGGTGTAATAGGATGGCTTGTTGAGAGCAAATTAGCAATTTTATTTTATTTTTCCAAATTAGAAATGATTTATTAATAAAATAAAGTTTACCCTTTTTCTTTTTCTTTATGTACGTTCATATAATGTTTTATATATATGTTTGTAGTTACCAAATAAGTTTAGTGGTATTTTTTACGCTTTCACTTGCTATTGATACTATGACAATTGGAACATAATTTTGTTTAGGAAGTAATTTCAATACCTTAATACTCCAAATTTCATAAATTTGTTTAGACAACTACACTTTCATTTTAAAATTTATGTTAACTCCTAACACCTATGATTATATGATTTTTACACCCCTAATTTAATTTATTTTGTTTTCGGGGGTGTAGTTGTCTTTTTTCAAACTTGTGGGGCATAATGAAATTTTAAAATTTTAAAAAATTACCACAAACATTTTTCAAAATTTAAAAAGCCCTATCATTTTCAAAATTTATATTTTATCTCCAAATATGATTATTTAATATTTACATTGGGTGTGTGATTGTCAATTTTCATACTATTGTGGGCATACTAAAATTTGAAAAAAATTCAAAAACAGCTCAAATTTTTTTTCAAATTTATTTTACCTCAAAATTATATTTATAACATTTACACTACTCATTTGTTTTGTTTTTAAGGGGTGTAATTGTTACTTTTGAAATTATTAGAGAAATATTAGAATGATAATATGTTTAGGTAAATTAATATGTATAAATAATTATAATGTTTAATTAATAATAATAAGGTAATATTATAATATCATTTTACTTAAATGTATTTAATATGTTAAACCAAATTTGTTAAATAGAGACAAAATTATAATAAATTTAAAATAAACCTTTTATATTGATAATAGAATATTATAGTAATTTTTGTTCACATAATAAATCAAACAAAATAATTTAAGTAACTTAGTAATAAAAAATTATGATAATATTTTATTACCTAATAAATTATACAAAATAATGTAAGTAATACCCATAATATATTTTTAAATAATTATCTTTATATCCCATTGCTATTTGTTGAAATTAGTCTTTGGTATTATGTTTTTTCTTTTTAAAGAGTAAATAATTCTTTTTTAATTTTTATTACATATTTTAATGCATCAAATTAAATTAGTTTAAATATTTCATTTTAAACTAGATAGAAGTGGAGTTTGAAATTTGATTTTTCTTAAATCAAATACATTATAAAGAGAAAATGATAGAGTGTGAGTATACTTTTCTTAATGTATTACAATATTAAAGTTCGATACACCTTAAAATTTATTATTTTACTTTAATAATAATTACGTAAAGTTAACATTAAACATTTGAACAAGTACATTATCAAATATGTTATATTGGTATTAATTTAGTCTCGAGTTAATTTAATTTATTTTTATATATGATTGATGTGTATACCGTATACTTCTTTAGTATAATAAATTGTTACAATTGAGTTTGAAATGTTAAAAAAAGTAGTTATTTTAGAAATTAAATAAATAGCGTTAAAATATTAGACATATCGAATATTCTAATACAAATAATCAGTTTTTTTTTTTTAAATTAAACAATATACACTTATCATAAATACTAATTTAAGTTTGAATAATAATGTATTATAATGTATTAAATATTATTTTATTATTAATTCAAAATAATTTAATTATATATTAATATATCATTATTGATATTTAAATTTGTATTTATTGTAAATATATATAATTTTATTGTTAAAACTATTTAGGAAACAATTATAATAGAAATATGATTATTTATAATCCAATAATTATAAATAATATTATACATACATATATTCTAGTACAAAAATATGTATAAGAAAACAATATTATTTAATAATAAAATTATGTTAATTTTATTTATACCGTTGACTACGAAGGTTGATATGTGTTTTTTTGGTAGATATATTAATTTCCATGCCAGAGGCATTCGGTAAAAAAATAAAAATAAAAAAAAGCTTTATGTAATTTCACGTAGGAGTCCGCGTCACACCTCCTTAAGAATTTCTAACCGTCGATTAAACATGAATCTACGGTCAAACTCCTTTCCCATAGAAACAAATCTAAGCGGTCATCCTTTTCACCAGGATTGCCAGCTCACCGCGCGTTAAAAACTATTGACCGTCGATTACTCTCCCATCTACGGTCTTCCTTTAGTCATTCAAATTTCTGGAAAAGCTCAAAAATTTTCTAAGTTCCCTCCTTGGGCACATTCCCCCCTATAAATACCTCTAAGATCCATTCCCTCTCCATCGCTTATTACTTCAGTTTTTTTCTTTCCAATATTTTCTCAAGAAGCAGATACTCACTTAGTTTCTAATCTACGAAATGGCTCGTACGAAGCAAACTGCTAGGAAGTCCACCGGAGGCAAGGCGCCACGCAAGCAGCTAGCCACCAAGGCGGCTCGCAAATCAGCTCCGGCGACAGGTGGAGTCAAGAAGCCTCACCGTTTCAGGCCAGGAACCGTAGCTTTGAGAGAGATCAGGAAGTACCAGAAGAGCACGGAGCTTCTGATCCGCAAGCTTCCATTCCAGAGGCTGGTGAGGGAAATTGCTCAGGATTTCAAGACCGATTTGAGGTTTCAAAGCAGCGCTGTGGCCGCTCTTCAAGAAGCTGCTGAGGCGTATCTCGTCGGTCTCTTTGAGGACACTAATCTTTGTGCAATTCACGCCAAGAGAGTCACCATCATGCCTAAAGATATCCAGCTTGCTAGGAGGATTAGAGGCGAGAGAGCTTAGAATTATTATTTTCTCTTTTTTTTTTTTTTATGTAAAACAAGTACGATTTTAGGATAATGAACTTTTTGATCTATGTCTCCTAGGATCTATGTCTGTTGTTTGTTAGAAATCGTGTAAAGTTATGTGCTGTAATGCTGAACCTGGAATCGGTTCATTATCAGTTGAAATGAAGATTGATTCTTCCTAACTTCGCTTTGATTTTTACGATGTAACTCAGATCTTCTTGCCAACAATTACTCGTGGATTTTTGTTCGCTTGTTTGTTATGTGGATTGAACCCAATCCAATAGGTACATCGTTTATATAGTTGGGCCGGGTCAGATATCGGATCCATTAAGCCCGACCCAGCAGATCTATGATTACCATGTGCAAGCCGCTTAGGTTTATTATGGCGGGAAATTAGCAGGTTCTATAGATCTTGTTAGTTTTCCGCTAAATTTGTGAAGTTCACAAGTGCAATTCTCCTAAACAAGTTTTGTGGGATTATTCTGTTAAAATGGAGAGTTACTTGGTTCCGTACAAGCCTCCTTCTGAAAGCCCTAAACAGCTCAATGTGAGGTAAATCATTCAACCTACTGCATTATTGGTTGTTGTATCAGTACTTTTGTTGAAATAGGTGTCTTATTATGGAAGGAGTCGATGGAAGAGGAGTGTAATTGAAGTAAACGGCCGGATTGAGCCCAAGTATCGCCACGAGCTTTCTTCCCTGCTCATGGAGTCGTACTGTGAGGTGTTTGAACTGCTAATTACTGTTTCGTTGTGAATTAAATGATATCTTTGTTCGGTAATTCTAAGACAATATCTTTTATTTTGAAAGATTGGGAAATTTCCGCATATGTATCATTTTAATGGACTGCAGTGTCGAACTTTTGTAAGGATTCTGTCAACTCAGTTCAGTGTTTAATTATTGCTTGTTTAATTACTGGGCCTTCTTCAATTTGCATTGCTTCAAGGCTTGTCATCTTCACGCTATTGTGTTGAAGGATCTTCTATCCGTAAACGTGTGTTTATTAGAATTTCTGATGTTTGACAGATGAGCAGTGTTGGTATCCGACATGGTGCAGCTGCCTATTTGGACGGACTACCGAGAAGGTAAGTATTTAAGTTTCCTTATGTTGTTTGTTCATGATTCCGGTGAGGAGTTTGCTATTTATAAGAGATTAATCATTGTAATTTCTTCCTTTTGTTTTTTTGAGTCAGACAAGGCATCTCTGCACTGGACTTTGACGCGAAGGTTAGTCCAAAAACCTTTGACTCTTAAATCTTGTTATTTTCCCACTAAATTTGTTTGGGAGAATTGAACTTCCTTACCCCTTTCACATTTTTAGCTTTATTTTTTTGTTTGCTATGCTGTCAACTATGCTTTGATTCCTGTTTGCGTTTATAAGCCTGGTCATTTTGCTCTTCCTTTTTCTACCTTGGAACTTTTAGCAGATATCTGTTATTGTTTCAGGGAGTTTACTTGGCATCAGTTACAAGATCGGGTTGCCTAACAGTGCACGACTATGAAGCTCTGTATTGTCTGACTAATGACACTTTACCATGTAAGGTTCTCAATTTGATTTTGATAAATGAGAATTATATTGGCTCTGATCCAAGGATAACTTGCTGATCACTTGGAACTCCATTGAAGATTTTTCTTGTATCACAAGTAATTACTCTATCATGTATGAGGAGAATAAGCTACTGGTCCGGGGTTGTGTCTTATTTGGTTTTCCAAGGACATGAGGCTTTGTATTACCTTTTAACATATTAAATATCTTACCCTTGGTCGGTCAAAATTATTGTGCATGTGCTTAAAGACCATGGCTTGTTAGCTCCTTATGCTTTGGCCAATCTTTTGTTTGTTAGCCAAATTTAACACCAATAATTCTCAACATGCAAGTTTTCAACATTTCTCTTGCTCATATAGTACTGAATATTAATTTTTCAAATTTTAAATTCCACATATACATACTTTAGTAATATATGGTCTGTGTGTATATACCTATTCAGTTTTACCATGTTTTGTTCTTGTCTTTTGTGCTCTAATTTGAGTTATTATCTCGTTTGGTATAGGCCTGAGGGATGATGAAAATAAACACTTACTGCACGTCTCATTGCATCAACAACTCGATGCTGTTCGATGGAATTTGGCTAATCAAGATGAGGTTTGGAATAGTATCTGTTAAGGAGTTCTTAAATGTCAGCCAATGAAACATACATACCACTTTGAGTTGCAATGATACTACGGACAATTTATCAGTTGAACAAAAAGACCAAACATGTTGGACTAGAATTTGTCTTATACTTACCATTGTTCAGAAATGATTGTGGCCAGTTTTGCTTAGATAAATGAAAAAGTTGTTGAAGCTTGAAGGAGGATCCCACAAGTAGATGAATATATGCTGGACTTGTACTAGTAGTTCGAATAAAGAGAGAAGACTATGCAGATGAACTCAAAGAATCTCCAGATATAATTATTAATTACATTTTATCTCATAAATAAATTTTATAATGGACAAGTTGTTTTCCATCTTTCTGAAGCTTTAAATAAACTCATTTTATCTTGTTGACTTCGGTGAGCATCTTCTTCAGTGTAAATATGAAACATAAAGGTTTTGCCTTTCTTTAGTGTTTTCTAATATGGATTTCTCTGGCTATAACCTTTATTTGTTTATGAAATTCCCATATTCTTTCTTTGTATATATTTATATATATTATATATGTGTTATATGTGTGTGTGTATATATATATATATATATATATATATATGTTTTTGGCATGACTATTTATTAACTGCTTTGTGTATCTGATCATGTCAGCACAACATTTTTTTAATTGTCAAAAGATATCTGAGAGGATGGGGGGACAATTGTCCTTAACTTATAGGTTAGGTTTTTTCATAAATATGGGTAGTTAGGGTTACTAAAAAGGGTAGGGAAGAAGAATAGGGAATTTTGGGTGACTTTAGGGTTGTGGGCAGCCTTAGGGCTGATTGTAGGAGGTCTCTGGTGCCTTGAATGGCCAAAAATGGAAGGCCCCGACTCCTCAAACTATCCGATTTATCAATGCAAATACCCTTTACTAAATAAAATGTTTTCTGTTTTGTTTATTTGTCGGTTGTTGGCAGTTTTGGGTGAAATGTGGCTGGATTCCTAGCAGTTTCCTAATCTCTGAAGTCTAATCAAACAAATGAATTAAGCATGGATCTGAAGAGGAAACTGGCATGAAATTGTTGTAATTTAAATAATGCACCAGGAGTTTTGAAAACAAGACCACTTTATCAGATTAGCTGTTGGCTGTGATAACATCTTAGGTACTGCTTGGCTAAAAAAATTAAACTGATTAGTAATGTCCCTATAATAATATTGAAGCCTAGACAGTCAGCATGGTAATTCACTCATGTTGATTTTTGTAGAGAAATATAGTAATCTAATGTCATTTTGGTCAGGCATTTAATTTTAAAATTTTTGTTCAGTTCATTAGTAAGTATATGTGGTCTATGTCTATTAATACTAATAGTACTAAATATATCTTTAGTCAGTTCTTAGCTTTGTGAATGCATGTACTTGTTGTACCAGTGATTTGCTGTATTATTTTGATGTATTTCTTTCCTCTTGGAGTTTTACATGGGTTTTAATATTATTAACTCATGTAGGTTGCTTGTGCTTCTACTAGAAGTAATGAAGTACGAATATTTGATATTGGCTACATCTCATCTGAACCAGTGGAAGTAAGTGTTTCTTTTCACAGTTCTATCTTTTATTTGGTTTACTGCATATTGGCAGTGTACTAGCTTGCAGTATATGCCTGATCAGTAAAAGAATATTTAAATGCGTGTTTTTTCAGTCATCCAAAAGGAGTTTGGTTTAAAAACAAGGATTTGGTGTTCTCAAAACTTTTAAATGCAAAGTATTGTACTATGCAGACTTTCATTGCTTTATTTAAATATTTTTTAGCTAGTAGTCTATCCATATTCTGGTACAGTATCATGATTTGCATGTTTATGTTGGTGAATGCATTCTCCTTCTAGTGCAGGTCTTAAGAACAAGACGTGCTGTCAGTGTTATTGGGTCTTACTATCAGAAAGGTGTAGCTGGTATTGCCTTTAGTGCAACTGATGAGTCAAGGTTCGTGAATTATTGACCTCTTTGATTTATGTGTCTAAACCTTGATGCTGTGGGTGGGACAAGAATAAATCATGAACTCTATATTGTTCAATTTCAGTCATGAATTTTCATTTTAAATCCTTGTTTATTCCCCATATGGCATTTTTGTTTCAAGTTGCAAGTGATGCCATATAATTAAATTTCCGCCTTTCAAGTATTGTTTTTCCTTTTATCTTTCACCTTGGGACATGGGATTCTAATTGTAAATTTAATATTTGCGCTGACTTTGTAGCTGAGCAAAATATGCATTTTCCTTAAATGTTGCTATAACTTTTTAGCTTTCACATTAATTGTGATTGTATATTGTGATCATAATGTCGATAATCATACTTTTGTTTCAACTTATTCATTTAAAATTTACTGGAGGTTTCATTTCTGTAAATTTGTTTTCTTTCTGTTATGGAGATGCAATGTGTATGATTTAGCTAGTTGCTAATAATTTTAATGTTCCATTTTGGTAGGCTTATTGCTTCTGATACGCATGGGTTACTTAATATATGGGATAGACGAATGAGTGATCTTCCATGTCTAGAGCTTACAACTAATTCTCGTAGCACTCTTAATAGCATTCAACTACACTCAGATAATCAGGTTAATAATTGACTCAGAACGGTCTTCTATATGCAAGCTTCAATTATCTGTATCCCTGAAAATATAAATTTTGTGCTATTATATGTGATGAACACAGAAATACAATGCATTATAGGTATTGATTTTACTGCATTTGTGCCCCATTTTATACATGTCAAATATAGCAATTATTTTACAAGCTGCAGTTGCTTTTTAATTGAGCATATGCTTATATTATGGTATGGGTGGATGGTTTAAACTTGCAGTGATGGTGCTTTCCGATTTTTGGCTTGAAAATTGGCCATGGAAAGAGTGTTAGAGGAATAGGAACTTCACAAGATATTTGAATGTTGTAGACCTAAATATATGCTTTACAATGTTCCTATCAAAGTATTGATTCCAGTCAGCTTGTTTTAATTGCACTAAGAATAACGAATGGGCTGGTGAATATGCAGTCATTATAAGTAAAATGTGCTGTCTTTAATTTCTTAATCTATCATTCATTTCTCTCTAGGAGCTCTTGTTCTAATTAATTCATTTACTTTAGATTGTTTTTGCGGCTGGTAAGAATGGGAATATATATGTATGGGATCTTCGTGGAGGAAAAGCATCTTCTGCCTTTCAGAATTATAGTGAAGTAAGTTTTCAGGCTATAATTTTTTCAAATATGTCATCTTACTTGATCTTGCGATATTGGAACTTGACTTGAAGCTAAATTCCACCAAGTAACCAACAGGGAGATCTTCATGTCATCATTTGCTCTATTGTTTATTGTGCCAGAAAATGTGTTCACACTTCACACTACTCTAATATCCTGAAACAGATTATCTTGTGGTAGCTGTGCTTCTTGTGAATGTCCATTTTATAATTAGATTATTGTATTATATTTTGATATACAGTAGGTAAATTCTTTTGCAGTTGATACTGTAGTTGCTTCAAATAATGTCCATCTTCATTTGGTACATCCTATTTAAATCTCTATACTAAATTATATACAGTAGGTAAATTCTTGTGCAGTTGATACTGTTGTTGCTATGTCCATCTTCATTTGGTGCGTTCTATTTAAATCTCTATACTAAGTTATATCTTCTGTTTGTTCTCAGGTAGGTCATCCACCTCTAACAGCATTGGAGTTAGCATCAATGCTAAAGAAAATTGAGTCTTTGAAGGTATGCATATCTGCTCTGATACTGGATTTGTTGCATTTTATGAATTTTCTATTAATTAAGGATCACAGTGGTTGTTTCAGTGATTTGCTGATTTAGGGCTACATAGTGTGCTGATCTCTAGATTGGAGTTGTACTTGTTAAAAGTTTTGATCCATATATTTTCTATATAACAGTGGACACCTTTTCCACTGCTTTTTAAATCCTTCTACAATCAATTTAAGCTTGTCAGGTTTCATATTATAAGAAAAGAAAATACTATTCTTTGTTAGGATGCTATTTTTGTTACTTTTTTGCTTTTGGCCATAAATCTAGAGTCACTTTATGCAGGCACAATCCAATATTGTCCCACGCGAAATATATTCTATTGATTTCGATCCTAGTTGCCTTTACCAATTGGCTTTTCACTTGGAAGATGGTTGGTATGTAAAACAAATATGCTTTTTGTTTTTTATTGGAATTAGATGTTCTTATTGAAGTATACAATAATTTCTTCATATTCCGGAATTTAGATAACATTATATTAAATTTAATCACATGATAGAAGTATATTTTCCTTCCAAAGTCAAAAGTCGGCTTCTATGTTATGAGCATATGACTTCGGACTTGTTATATGCACTTCTTGTTTCCTTTCTCTTTTTGTTGATTATGCTTTTACGATTAATTGACATTAGACTTCAAGTTGTCTCACAGATTATACTAGGTACCTGATTCAGAATTCTGTCCTTGCTATTGATTGATAGTACTCTCCCACTGCCTGCCATGCAACCTGTAGGAAATCATTTGACAAGCAATATAGTCTCCAAACCCACACACACATAGAGCAATCCTCAACTAATCCCAAAATAATAAAACAATGATAAAGTACATAATGGAATTAAATAGCCAGTTTCACAACTTCCAGTTCAAATAATCCAGAAACAAACAATAACAACTCCCTAAAACAATCAAATAAATATTTGAAATAGAGGCGTCAGATCCTTATAGGCCTTGTCCCCCAAAACCTCCCCTAGTTTCCTTTACTTTTTCCTAAAAAAGTGTTTCCCTTTTGTGTTGTCTTTTAAATGCCCCAACCTTATCATGTTTTCCTTCCTTTTCTCTAACTCCATTTGTGTCAATCCACAACTTCTTTCTTTAATTGACTTTTCCTCACCTCGTGTTGAATTTCCACTGCTGCTCTTCTTCCTTTGGTATGCCTTGATGATGGGTTGTCTAACAATATCTTTAAGTTTCACCTTGTCCTCAAGGTGAAAAGTGGGGAAGTGGTCATTGATAGTGTCAAAAGTCTTCATATGCTTTTCCATGTAGGCATATCCTCCCATTAAATTAATACCTTTGGCAAGTTTTTTGACGTAGAGCATATCCTGAAGGAGATTTTGAATCTCTCATTAAGTCTTGTACTATGTCTTATAACTTTTTATCAATTGTGATCTCTTCCATGATTTCATCAGTATGACTAGCCTGTACTATGGATACCGTTGAAAGTTTTTCTTGTGATGTGGATTCTAATAAATTCATAATTAATTATTTTGGGAATATTTTCTTATTTTATTTTATTTATGAAAGTTTTAAATTAATTATTTTCTTTAGGAATTTTAATTAGATTTTGATTCCTTTTATGATAAGTATTAATGACCTATATAAAAGGCTTAAACATTCATTGTAAGTCAATTTATTCAAACATTATCTTGATAATCAAATTGAAATTAGTTCTTTTTTCAATTATTAGTGAATTGTTCCCTTGAGTCATGTGTTGATCTCATTTGTTCATCAATCTTTAATCATTAATCGATTCTGATTGTGTGTCAATCAAATTTTATTGGTTTTGTTCTTTGTGTTCTACATCAATTAGTATTAGAGTTTAAAATCGATCTTTGTTTTCCTTTTTAACTTCAGTCTTCGCATTCGATTTTCATTTTCTATTCAAGTTTTCATTAAGTGGTTATAGGAAAAAAATTCATTAGTTGAAAAAAGAAAAAGTTAGTGAGGAAAAAAAAATTGTTAAAAAAAGTTAAAAACATGATAAGATCAAAACCCTAGTAACAAGTAGTGTCCCATGCCGCCACCATTAGTCTAGCTACTGACAAGAGATTCATCACCACTCAATCATTCACATCACCGTCGCCGCACTACTTTCTTCATTTGTTTATCACCAGCACCTGATTGTCATCATCAGTTTGTCAAGCAGTAGCCAATGCCTTTCTCTGCTTGTCCAGTTTGCGTTGCCATCATCCAATGCTCCACTGTTGACGAGCATTAACTCCTTTCCATCTTTGTGCCTTCCTCAGCACAGATTCAACCACTATCGCCAACAGTAACCATTCTAGCTAATCTTATGCACACCCACGTGATTCTCGTCACCACTTTGGTCGTTCAGTTGTTAGTTTGGCCATTCTGGTTGGTTGTTGCACCACTGTCTTGCAGTGTCACAACCAACCAACACTACCCGTAGTCGCCATACTATCATCGACTATCATCTTAATTGCAAAGCAACTTCTTTATCAAATTGCAGTCCATTTTGTGTTTATGCTGAAATCAAATCAAATTCCAAAGAGGTACAATAGCAATGCGCAAAGGTATTTTGTTACAGTATAATTTCTTTTACTTTGAAAATTTGATTAATATTTATATTAACTAAGTGATTTGTAAACTGTGTTTGATCCAAATTAATTCATTTTATTTTTCTGAGCAATAAATTTTTCTTGAAGAACTATAGAGCATCAATATAATCATTTATATTTTATTTTGTATATATATTGGTGTGTGTTAAAAGTGAGTTCATTGTTTGCATTGTTTGATTAATTTTAATCTTCCAAAATATATTTATTACACCATGACCAAAGATAAATCCACACCTGAGTCTCCTTCGTTGGACAAAAAAATTTTCTATCATGGAAGAAAAATTAACTAAACGATTGAATAATAAAATAGAAGAACTTGTTATTAGGATGATGAGTCAACTTGATAGAGTCTTAGGTAAGCAACTTGTAAACTCAGATGATTCTGTTAACAACATCATGGTACACCTACACTTGTGTCATATGCATTAGCTTTAAAACATGCTTTTGATACATATGCGCAAAAACAGTTAATGCATCTAGGAGATTTGCCTTTGATAGTACCCTTCTTGCGAATTTGGAGGGTGAGGGTAGACTTTGGAGAATTGAACCCGATACCTTTCATTAGGAATAATAATAGGAAAAATAATAGTACTGGTATAATGCTTCGGCAAGATTATGTGGAAAAGGTAGATGTTACTAGTAAAATTAAAATAAATGCACCTAAATTTGATGGTATATTAGACTGTAGTGCTTATAATGAATAGATAAATTGTATGGATGAATTCTTTGATTGGCATGACATGCATGATACGAATAAAGTTCGTTTTGTAAAAATAAAATTGATTGGCAATGTTAAAAGATATTGACAAACTATGTTGCATAATAGAGAATACAATGATGAACAACCTATCATTAGTTCAGAAGTTATGAAAGGAAAATTGAGAGAAAGATACTAGTCCTCATTTTTTAAAATCAATTACATGATCAATTTTTTAAATTTAAGACAATTGATTTCTAGTGTAGAAGATTACTTGAATAGGTTTGAGAAATTAAAATTAAAATGCAATTTAAATGAAGAACTTATATTCACTCTTAGCCGATTTGTTAATGAGTTAAGAGATGAAATTAAAATGATGCTTTGAATTCATAACCCAAAAAATATGGAGGATGCTTTTAGTAAAGCCTTAAAAATAAAAAAGTTTTCTAAGAGAGGTAGCAAATTCTTACACAGTGACACCCTAGTGGGTTTCGTTAGGGATAGCACAATTAGAAGTAAGACTACAACTGTTCAAAATAAGAACTCTTTCTCCTCAATCTACTCTGAGTACCTCTTTTAGTGGGTTTCGTGCCAGTGTCTTATCCTTTACATGTTATCATTGTCATGATAGAGGTCATGTAATATCTCAATGTTCTAAACATGCCTTAACCTTAGAACAACAATCTAGGATCGGAGAGTTTTTTGACTATGAAAAAGAGATTGTGGAATCTATAAAATATTTTGAGGACAAAGATGAGATAGTAATTAAGGGTGAGCATGTCAATGTTGTTAGACGTGTTTTGTCTACTGTTGTAGATGATGATTGAAAAAGAACTAATATTTTCATATTTTTATAAAAAGTGGAGAGAGGTTTTGTAAGTTGGTTATGGATAGGGGTAGTATTATGAATGTGGTTTTTAAGTTTATCATAGATTGAGTCTTGAGATAGAACCATATCCCAAACTTTTTAGAGTTGCATGGGTAAATCAGACAATTTTGCCCATCATTAAGAGATGTGGAGTCTCTATTCAAATAGATAATTATCAAGATGAGATTTATTGTAACGTGTTTCTTATAAATGTTGTCTATGTCCTTTTAGGTCGTCTTTGGTTTTATGATCTTGATACAACTAATCATGATAAAGACAATACTTATGAGTTTAAGTGTAAAGGGAAGAAAATTATTTTAAAATCTCTTAAACTTATTGAGAATAGCCCTAAGCTTAAAGGAAAACTTACTTCTGAGCCCCCCAAGAAATTTTATTAGTTTTGTTCTTTGTATTCTACTTCACCTTGTCTTGATTAAACATATGCAACCCTGTTTTCTTGCTTGGGTTAGTACTGAATCTCAAGTCATATCCCAAGAGTTTACTACTCATTTTTTTTGTTGATCTTCCTCTAAACCCTTGGTTCCATCAAATATTTAAGCTTTTTCTATTTGTTTGAATGATGAGATGACATTCTAACAAATAGCGTCATCACTTTTGAGCAAAAAATACTATGGGCAAAAGCTCTTGCTAATATATTGACTTTAACCGATTATGATTAGAAAGGGTGCAACTTATGAAGTTGATGAAAAGGAAGTCATGGAAGACTAACAATTCAACCACACTAAAGTCAGTCCCTCCATGTCTACAGTGGTGACCAAAATCTTGTTCTCCTCCCTTATCCGATTCACGATGAAATATTGTTTGGCTCTAAAGGTCCATCCTAGAGGGTCCTCTTCATGGAAGACTAACAATTCAATCTTCCTCAATTGTGTTTCCTTTCCATCGGAGTTTCTTGGTCCCACGTTTCCGCCAACATCCTTCTGAGTCAATGGCCTTGGTTATCTCCTGCCAACCATTCTCAGCTCTCCATCAGCTCTAATACCCTTCTCTCTGAAATTCCTGACCTCCCTTGAGCCTCCGATTGCTCCATTAGAGCTTTATCATGATTCCCTTGTTGGCTATTTTGGTGAAGTAACATCAACAAGTCTTTCACTTCCCTGAGACCCTCCTGTATCAATCAAACCTTAACTTCCAACCCATCCACTTTGTTTGTCACATCCTTCCCCAGTTGTTCAAATTTGGAATCCATTCTAGTACTTATCTACTGTTTTACGTCTTGCTTTGATACCAGAAATGATAGGTAACTGATTTAGAAATCTGTCCCTGTTATTGATTGACACTACCCTCCCACAGCCTCAATGCCCACGAACTTGAAGGAAATCACTCAACAAGTAGTATATTCTCCAATCCCACACACAGAGAGAGCTATCTTCAACCAATCACAAACTGATAAAACAGTGATGACATTCTTTATTGAATCAAATAACTAGTTTCACAACATCTAGTTCAACAGCAAAATAATCCAGAAACAAACAGTAACTCATGTAAATATGGCTACAGAGGTGTCAACTCCTCCCCAGTCTTAGCTGCTCCACCACCCGTCCCCCCAAGTTTCCTTGATTTTTTCCTAAAAAACTATTTTCCCTTCCCTGCTGCCTTTTAAATGCCCAACCCTTATCACATATTCCTGCATTTTCTCCAACTCCACACATGTCAATCCACAGATTCTTTCTCTAACTAACTCTGTCTTACCTTGTGGCGAATTTCCATTGTTGCCCTTCTTCCTTTGGTAGACCTTGATGATGGGTGGTCTAACAAATAGTCTAACGAGTATTGAGAAGATTATTTTATGTGTGTGTATGTATGTGTGATGTATGAGATAACATTAGTTTTGCCAAATGGTTTGTGCTAAATAAATCTACTTTTTTCAAAATTTTCATGTATGATGTAGGTCAGGTGTTCTGAATATTTATAATTTTCAAGTTACCCATGTTCATTGCCCGCCTCCAGCTTGGCTGTAAGTCATGTTTCATACATTTAGAAGAACTACACATTTTATCTGGAAGAATCGGTAACTTGTTAGATAATTGTGTAATAGTTTCCTTTTGATTGAGTTATTAGGGATGAGTTGAACCGTCCACCTGATCTGTTGCAATCAAGGAAACCATCATGGCTAACGACAAATTCTGTAAGAATTTTCATTCATTCATTTCACCTTTTCTGTATGGTTTGATTATTCATCATTAAACTAGTATCATGCTAAATACGTGCTTGCATGGGCTTATTCATGCAATGCTGTCAAGCAATGTTGTCAAGACATTCTATGATTAGCTTCTCTGGACATTAGGGCTTGGACTATACTTCAAAATTCGTAGGCTCCTTAATGGTATTTATTTAGTACATCTACCTTAAAGAAGAGCAACATTTTTGTTTCCATGAATATGAGTTATGAAACACTTGGAATTGATTTGTACTATAGTCAGAAATCCAGTTCAATTAGCGCTACCCTTGCTGTTTTCAGCCACATGATTTATTGTTCAAATATGCAGTATCCTTCAGTATTTGAAACTATTTGCTCAACAGTTGTCATAATTTGATGTCTTTCTTTTGGTTTAATCACAAATTTAAGATTAATTCCCAATAGAGTTGGTTTCATTTAGAAATATTTTTGAGTTTATCCCTTCTACAATCCGTACATTTTCTTTGCTTTCTTTTGATACAGATCTATGTGGTTGCATCATCCTCTGACCAAGGCATTCATCTTTTAGATTTCTACCCAGACTCGAGCTCCCCTAGCCATGTGGACTATATGTAAGACACCCTACAATTCCTTTTTTTTTATGTGATCATTGGGCTTTCCATTGGTTGAGTTGGATTGATGACCTGAATTAAAATGTGCTACATAGGTAAGAATTTCCCCGAAGAGGGAAGTTAGATAAAAATATTAGAATTATAAATATTTCATGGGTGAAAAAAGAACTGTTTTCCACATGCTCCGGTGACTGTGGCCTTCTACTCTGTTATGATTTTGTACTAACTTTTGAAGTAGAAATGGCTTTTAAGTATTTTAGACCATAGTCACCTCGATGTGTGTGGGTTATATTGGAGTTTTTTATTTTTAATAAATGTCGTCTTTTTCTAGTGACAATGCAGAGAGCTTATTTGAGAGAAACAAGCACAAAAAGCAAAACAGGTTTATTCCTTTATCAGAAGGTGTTACTGCATGTGTCACTCATCCTCTCAATGATACCATCATAGCAGGAACTAAGGTTTGTGGTTTTAGAGCATCTACTTCGTTATTATTTGTTTATTTAACATTGGATATCTTTTTTCTCTTACTATTTTGTTAATTTCTCTAATTGGAAGTCATTGAATTTTTTATTTCCACTTTTCAGTTTTTTTTTTAATTATGAATGAACCCGAATACATACAAAAAAGATGGAAATAGCATTGTAATGAACGGGTAGTTTTAATATGTTACCATTACTTTGGAGGAAGATATGATGGACTGTGTTTTAGGGAACTCAACAGTTGACAATTTCTTGGAAACAAAACAATTGGAAAGAAGGAAATTTTGGATTGAACAACCATGCTATACCTAAACATAAATTTTTTCTTTGATAACCTCCATAGGTATCTATGGGGCAGGTAATCTAGAAACCTTGCATTTATCCATCGTCACTGATATCTTTAACCTATATGTATGTTTCTACAGTAAGTAGAGCAGCCTAAGTTTTGTTGGATCTTGTTTCAGGCCTCATCTTTGCTGATGGTGTCCCAGCAGCAGAAGTGCTATGGTCCTACCGAGACTGAGCGATGAGGTAGTCTAGACAACCACCAGATGCTGGAGATGACTTCTAGAGCCTGAGGAAACGGATAAGGTGAGTAGAGATATCACTCATAATGAGCACCGTAATTAAGATAATGACTTGTTGTGTTTGTAGTATTATGATTCTGCAGTCAAGGGTTTATGATGAAACTCATAATATTTGAACACAAAATCTAGCCTACAATCTTTATCCTTAAAACAATAAAAGCAGGCAAGAAATTATACGGAAGCAAACATTCTTGCATTCATTTGATATAAAGGTTTACACATTCCATCTAATATAGACTTGTCTGTCATAAGCAATTGCAATTAGTGATTTATAAAAAAATTCTCTAGGGAACACCCATCAGCATATGCAAGACCTTATATTACCATTCATGAGGGGCTTGATAAAAGATCTTTGGCCGGAGCAAATAGAGAAACAAAGCCTTTTTCAGGACTTGAGAATTTACTACAGATTGCTTTAAGCCCAATTTCTCAAGCCTCCATGTGCAACTTAGACAAGAGCTTTGCACAATCCCTGTTTCATGGAAAAGTATATTCAAATTATATGCCCATATTAGCAAGAACCATATACACTACAGACACTTCAGTAACGCAGTAAATAGGCTAATTATAAAGGGATATTAATTTAGATAGATTTTTTAAAAACTTTTTAAATGAAATTGATCTTTTTCTGGTTAAACGGATCAAACCCCTTGGTTGTCATTCACTATTAGACATGTTAGGAGGTCGGGCCGGTTCAAACATCCAGTTGGCATGATTTACAATTTTGTGGGTTGTGTTAGGACTTTGAAGGTCAATCTAATGGCCAACATGACTCAACAAGATATACTGTAGAAAAAAATTCAATTTTTTTAATCAAAGAAAATATAAAAGGTTGTAGAATAATGAGGAAAAAAATATAATTATTTATAATAGATGAATTGAGTTGTTTCAATCAATTTCACTTGTATGAGGATTGAAAAATTGGGATTTAATAAATTTGAACTCTTGATTATAATGAATGAAGAAATTTTTTGTAGTTATTTTTTAGATATGGATTTCTTTTGCTTCATTTAAAAAGTTATTTCATGTTATATGCATGAGTCTCACCTATTAAACATATACTCCAATAATTTGTTTGATTTATTATAAATAAAATCTCTAAGTTTTAACTAAATTTCAGTTTTTAATTTTTTCACGTAGGTAAAATTGATTTTAATAACTCATTTCATTCAGTATAAATGATGTTATTTTATTTTTACTAATAATTCATTTTTTAATAAATTTTTGATATTAAAAAACATAAATTTTTAAAATTAACTTAAAAATTTTTAAAATGGAATTAGCTAGTCAATCTACAAAAGCATGTGGCCCAACCTATTAAAGTCCAGGTAGGCACGATTGCTGATGGCTCATAAGGCCTTAGGTTATGCCCTTCAATTAGACTGATACGAAGGGGAACAATACCCACTAATTGAAGATTTCATGCATTAAATTTGAAAAGCTTATTTTATCATCTATTTGACAAAAGTTAAATATTAGTTTCAACTAACAGGGTATTTTTATCACTTCGTGCAACAGATAATAGAGTAAATATTATTTTCATTTCTAATAGGACAAACAAAATTACACTTTCACTCTAACTAATCTATACTTTTTTTTTTTTAATCTTCCTCTTCCTTTGTCGTCACCCTATTGATTGTGCCTTTTATCTTATTGTCATTGCCAAGTCTTGCCCTCATCTACTTATCCTTGTTTGCATTTGATTTTTCCTTTTCAACCCTAAGAGAGTGGTTGATTCATGTGTTTGAACTAGTGAGCTTAAAAGAAACTATTGAGCTCTTTATCCGAAGGTGTCTTTTGAACAACTTGATAAACTTGGCTAGACATGCGCATTTTTCATCTTATAGTTCTTTTTAAAATTCAATGCGGGGATAGACCCTCCAACAATTAGCGCTCCGTTAGGAAAATCTCTACTTCAGAGAGTTTTGCATTAAAGCACTTTACGTATGCCTTCAAAGTCTCATTTTCTTGTGATATGTTCCTAAGATGATTGATGGATTTGATGAAGCACTATGTTACTTGAAATTGACGTAGGAATTGAATGGTTAGTAGTTTCCAAATTGTCATGTAGGAATTGAATTCATTTAAATAATCTTAGGGATCTTTGATTCTATTGAATGGAATTGATGAATGGTGCCTTAAATCTTTTAGGCACTTTGATTTATGGCTCATCTTGAGCATCTATGTCTTTTAGAGCTTGCTTGAGATTGAGAAAAAGGATTTTATGTTTACATCATGCACAATGATGCCATGACAAGGTAAGATAAGTCTATTACATAAGTTATGTCCTTTACATCAAATAAAAGATAAATTTTTTATCTTGTATATTACTTGTCATCTTTTGTCAAGAACATTTGAAGAATTTATTCACGAGCCTTGAAACCTTAAATTAGTTGCTTGTGAGAAGATTGGTGCCTTTATAGGTACTATAAGAACAACATTGTCAAGTCTTTTGATGAATACTTGGATTGGTTTCATCAAATCAACTATTTGAGCCACCATCTTTAGTGTACGAGTTATTCCCCAATCTTAACGTCAGATTAATCTTCCATGAATAATATATGTGATAAATTATGATTGAAACTATCTTTGTTGATATAATTTATACCAACACTTTGGTGTGAAAAGATAAACCTCTAGCATAAAAGCTTTTGTTTTTCAATAATATAATTTTTAATATACACAACTTTTTACTTCAATAATATAATTTTTAATATATTATTAAAAAACAAAAAAGCTTGTGTCAAAGGTTTATCTTCCCAAACCAAAGTGTTGCTGTTAAAATATGCACAAAACATAAATACACTGAATCAAGGAAACTAAACTGTGAAAATACAAATAAATGTAATAGTATAAATAAAAGATCAATAAAAGCAAAATAATAATAATAATAATAATAATATATACAAGCTTTGTTTATGGATGATGTAGGTTTGATTGTTCCGGAGCAATTTTGCAGAATAG
Source organism: Anacardium occidentale (assembly GCA_026122585.1). NCBI lineage: Eukaryota > Viridiplantae > Streptophyta > Magnoliopsida > Sapindales > Anacardiaceae > Anacardium > Anacardium occidentale. Next base: position 210,395 of record JAJEJH010000037.1, on the reverse strand, counting down.
GCAATGTCTGCAGAGATAATTACTGGCTTGGTTAATTATTAGATTTTCGATACAAATTTGGGTTTCGTTGGTTGGAAAAACTAAGGTACTCGGATGGTATCGAATCGTGCTCAACACATGAATCCATATTTGATTGGGCATTGAAAGGCTCTACAAATTTGAAAAAGATTTATATTTTCATTAAATTCCAAGAGATTTACATATCCAGATCTAAACATTGGAAACCTAGCAATGAGCACAGATTGAGATCTTACAATTCTCCATCAAACAAATTCAAGACACAAAACTTCTCTAAGCTCGCTCACCTCTGATTCTCCTAGCGAGTTGAATATCTTTAGGCATGATTGTCACCCTCTTGGCGTGAATCGCACAGAGATTTGTGTCCTCAAAAAGTCCAACGAGATAAGCCTCGGCGGCCTCTTGAAGAGCCGCAACAGCGCTGCTTTGAAACCTTAAATCAGTTTTGAAATCCTGAGCGATTTCTCTCACAAGTCTCTGAAACGGAAGCTTCCGGATCAGAAGCTCTGTACTCTTCTGGTACTTTCTGATCTCTCTCAAGGCTACAGTTCCAGGTCTGAAACGGTGAGGCTTCTTCACTCCTCCGGTCGCCGGGGCCGACTTACGAGCAGCCTTCGTGGCCAGCTGCTTGCGTGGCGCCTTCCCTCCGGTGGACTTCCTTGCTGTTTGCTTCGTACGAGCCATTTCTGAGACTTGAGGGCGAGAAAATTATATTTATTTCTTGAGAAAAAGATGAGAGCAAATTCTGAAGCGATGATTTGAAGGGGAAATAATACGGGGGTTTTATAGGGAAAAACACTGAGGAGGGAAGTTTGAAATTTTGAGCGGCGTTTCCAAGTTTTGGATGAGTGAAACTTATGCCGTAGATTTATGCCTAATCGACGGCGCATAATGATTGAATCCTAGTGAACTAGCGATCCACGGGAAATAAGAAGTACCCAATGGACCTTAAAAAGTTGGCCAGTGGAATCTGGAGCGTAGATTCGGAAGAACAGTAACGGCCAGGATTGTTTAAAGCGAAGGTAAGAGGATAGCAATCCGTATAATATTTCGAAGAGCCAATAAGAATTTAGAAGTTGAATGGTCTTCTTTTTATTTTAATCTCCAGAGACGAACAGCTAAAACGACACTAAGGTCAGCTCCATGGTAATCCTCAAAACCATATAGGCCTGCATTCGCAACATTTGATAAATCAGATCAGATGGTGACCCAGCATTGACAGTGGAAGAGACATTCAATCCAGAGACCCGCTCCAAATAAAACGAAAAAATAAATTCCTATTTACGATCTGATTCTTGTAGATCGCCTTACCCAAATAGAACATGGAATGAAATTGTTAGATTTGAATTAAGGAGAATCAATAAGAATGTTGATTATCGTCAGAATAGTTACCAATTTATGATGTTTAGTTAGAGAGACTTGAATATATCTTATAAATTATAACAAAAACCAATATCAGAGGTCTTACAAGACCAACTTAAGACATACACTTTAATGACATGTCTGGAGCCTTAAAAATAAAGTTTATGGTTCCAAAAAAAATGAAAGTTTTATATTGAATTTATTTAATATATTTATATCATTAAATAGTCACTACAATGATTATTGTCTGAGTCATAAATATTTTTTAGTCGATCTTGAGTTTGAAATGCTTTTAGCCAAGCATTTACCCGAGCAAGGGCGTTTTGTCTGCATCCCTAACAAATAAACCATTATACCTCATGATTACCATACTCACCATATCACCTATGGCCATCTACCATGAACAAAAGAAATGCTAATCTTGTCCAAGTTGAATCCTTGAAACTGAATTTTCTTCAAACAAAACCGTTTTCCTATTTTCAAGCAAGAAAAATATTCTAAATGACAAATTATCATGCATAATGAGGTACATGCACTTCTTTCCAATAAAGTTAGGCATTTGGTTCCTTGTCCTCCAAATAGGAATGTGGTTGAAAATAAATGGGTTTATATACTTAAAAGGTTGCCTAATGGGAGCATAGAACATTACGAAGCTTGTTTTGTAGCCAAAGGATTAACATAAAAATCCGATATCAACTATCATGATATCTTTTAGTCTTATTGTTAAAGCCACTACATTTTGTACAATTGTCAATCTAGCTACTATGTATGGTTGGCTAATTAGACAACTTGAAGTTGCAAATGCTTTTCTTCATGGTAATTTAGTGGATAAGGTTTACATGGAGCAACCCCAGGGTTTTAACGACAAGGACCATCTAAACTTTTTTCATAGACTTTGTCACTTGTTGTATGGATTAAAGCAAATACTTAAAGAGTGGTTCAATTGCCTAAGTTCCTATTTATTATAGCTTGGTTTCAAGGAATTTAAAGCAACTGTATCTTTATTCGTTTTAACAATGGCATTGATAAACTTTTTTTGTTGTGTTATATTGAAGAATTTATTCTCACACGATGAGATTCTTCTTTGGTTTATAATATCATTTGACAACTTCAAAAAAAAAAATTCCTATGAAAGACTTGGTGTCGTCCACTATTTTTCTAGCATTGAGATGTATTCTTTATATAATGATATAATTCTTTCACAACAAAAATATACCAAAGACTTGTTGTAAAGGATTGGTATGGAAGAGATGTAGAACTTATCTAACACCTATGACAACAACTCCAATTCTCTCAAAAGAATCTGCAATGATGACGAAGAATATCAATGTATAAATAAAGTATTTGAATATCTCACCATAACAAGGTTAGAATTTGCTTTTGTCATGTTTCAATTTAAGCATAGCTTAATAGATGAGCATTGGAAAACTATGAAAATATTGTTTTACTACTTGAATGGAACAAGTGATATAAGTTTATTTTCACTAAATAATCCTCACTTCAATTACATTGTTATAGTGATAATGATTGGTGAGGGTGTCCGAATGCCTGTCATTCAACAAAGGGTTATAATATTTATTTTGGGAAGTTTTTAATTTCTTAGATGGCAAAGAAACAACCAACTATTTTTTGTTCCTCAACCAAATATGAGTATTGGTCTATAGCAAATGTAATAGTTGAATTAATTTGGCTTTGATCCTTACTCCATGAATTTGGTTTTTCACTTGATTGTAAATCTGTTCTTTAGTGTGACAATATTGGTGCAATTTATCTCACAAATAATATGGTTATTCATGTTCATACAAACATATTGGGCTTGATTATCATGTTGTTAGACAACAAATACCCATGAGACAACTTAAAATTTGCTTTATCTCCATAGCAGATTAAGTAGTTAAGAAATCAAGGTGGAGAGACCTTCTGAGTGAGAAAACGTAATTTACTCTAACTGAAATAACCAACATTTAAGGGGTCTATATAAAATAATCACACCTCCCATTTTCATAATGATATAACCATCCGTCTATATTTTGATGAAAATTCTGTTAAATATAAATTGAATTTTCTCTCAATTTCTCCATATTTCTAATTTGGCTCTGACTAAAATCCTACATTTTCCAATTTTTAATCTCCAAGTTTTGAAGATTTAGGGTGTATTTCAAAGTTTTTTTATTCATTTCATCATTATATGTTATGATGAATCACAGTAAAATATTATAGAGCTATAAAATGATGAGAAATCGGTAATGCATTATTTTGATGGTTAGGAGTGTTGGGAGAAAATTATGTCAGTTCTCCTTTTGCTTAAACAAATATGCTACTAGGACGAGTTCTCAAAGTCTAGAATAATCAAATTTAAAGTTACGATTACTTTTAAATCTACCTTAGAATGATCAAGTTTAAAGGTAAGATTGATGCTTAAATTCAATAATTTTTTTTGATTGATTTCATGTGTTTAAGTGTGAAATATTTTAAATAAATATTTTTAAACCTGGTGTATGTAGTTTTTGCTCTCACAAATAAAATGTAGAAGAATCCATATAGCTTATGTAGTATTGGCCTTGGAGGCACTTGGAATTATATGTTGCCCAAATCTATAATCATTTACATTTGCTATACATTAACCCTGATCAACTTGCAGTGCTTGTGGTTGTTTGATAAGAACATTATTAATGTGTTTCTTAGAAGAATATTAATGAATAATACACAATTTGAGTCAAGATTATCAATAGAAAATTTGAACATTCACTTCCAACACGTACATGTTATGCATACGATGTTCCAGGTTCTTGCAATGGTTGTTAGTCTGATAAATTTGGTACTTACCTAATGGATCTCTTGTCTCAGCAGGACACCATGGTGGCCATGTCGTGCCGTATCAGACTAACTTGAGACAACCCATTTTGTCTTAGTGCCAAGTTGCGCCCAAGCTTGGCAATAAACGTGTCTTATAAACCATGCTAGCATGGTAGAAAGGCAAAGTCCTAAGGCACAGTCCAGGGTCTTACAAGCTCTTAGAGGGCTATACCTATCAGATCTCTAACGGGTAAAATTTATGTTTTCTAATATAAGAAAACATATTAGAAAATTAAACTACGATTCAAAAGAAAATAACATTATTATAATGAATTAAATGAATTATCAAAATCAATCTTACTTATACGGAGAATTAAAAACTATAAATTTAGTTAATACTTGTTTTTATTTATGGTTGGTAAAAAAAAAGTTGTGTGAAGCGTATCTTTTATATGTGTAACTCTTGTTTTAGCATAGAGTGTATCTTTTCATCTGAAATATCAGAGTTTCGTATCTGAAAGATGCATTCCAACAATTACTTTCATTCATTATAAATAAAAGTTTAAGTCTCTAAATTCAGCTCTTTCATATAGGTGGGATTAATTTTAACAAGTCTATTCACTTATTTTTATGTTTTTTTTATTAAAAAAATATAATTTTTTAAATATAATTTTTTCTATAGTATCGTCTTGGGTTGTTTCAATCCGTGGAATGGTCTTCAAAGCTCTAACATGGCCTCTTAGACCCACAGGTTCGACACGATCTATAGTTTTCTGGGCTGACCCAACCCATGTCTAGCCTCTGCTCCTCTCCAAAAACCTATGTAAAAATTCACCGAAGCTTATCCTGTATGCTCAAGAGAACTTCATCCTTGAACAGCATTGTCCCAAGGTACATATTATTAAATACAAAAGATTTTTCTAGAGACTGAAAATTAGATTAAAATGTTAAATTTGCAATTATTTGGTACTGCGTATGTGATAGTCTTAATTTTATTGTCATCTTACTACAAAATATTATAAGAGCCTAATATTGTCAATTTATTTGTTCAGTTCTCAAATGCTTGTAAAACTCTTAATTTTATATTTGTTAATCTATAATTTCACTAATCAAGTACTGAATGAAGTAGGAAACTCATTATCTACCATATATACATAAAGAAATAATCCCCAGTTTTTGCACTAGTTTAACAGCATCTCTCTTCTTTGTTTGATCTGTCAAGGTGAACCATTAGTTGCTTTAGTTATACTAAAACTATCATGATCCAAATGGAGAATAATCCTATCTTTCCTGGAAAAGATGCAGCCCATCGGACGCTAAAGATTTGCAGAGTTCCTGAAGGATTACTTCTGGCAACAAGTTTAAGGTATACATTTCCGGAGTTACCAGGAGATGACTTGTCAAGTTTTATTCCATGCTATCAATTTAATTTAATGGTTTTATTCATGGGATCCTTGCAAGAGGCCGGCAGCTGCCCAAGCCTTGCAACACCCTTTCTTCAAGAATAATGGCTTCTGGCTCCGCTTTCTTTTCGTTGTGTACCTCCTGGCTTGGAGTGCCAAGAAGAGCAGTGAAGATCGATGATAAAGTTTCAGATTTTGACAGGGCCGTTGGTCCTCCGAGAAAACAGTGTGCCTGAAGCCACATCTTTTGATGAAGACAGGAATAGGATTGCAATGCTTTAAATAGAGCTGCACTTTGAAAGAAAGAAAAATTAGTTTTGGAAATTTGTAAAAACATTATAAGTTTTTATTTTGAATTAATTGGTTGTAAGTTGTTTAGTTTATAAGCAAAGTCAAGCGGGTTCTTGAAAGATACTTGAATTTTTAGTAACATTTTATCGGTTATGAATTTACATATATTTGTGTTGCATTTCTCTGCGCACCAGGCAAATGAACTCATTCAGAGAGTTATGTTCATCACAGAGATCCTATTCTTGTCTCATAACAAATTTATACAAATTTATAAATAGAAGAGGAAGATCCTCTGTATCTATAGATAATGTGAAACCTTGCGACTCTGAAAGTCTTACGCGACTAACAAGAACAATGACTTCAAGTCTACAACAAAAATATGCATATATATGGCATAACTCTGCGCCTATTGATGTGTACCAGGCCTTTCGACCCTAAACCATCTCCTCGGCATTTTAGGACGGGAGGCCTTGCACCTTCATATTGCGAAAATACTTTGCATCACAAATCTTCTACAGGTAGGTTTACTGCATTAACCTTGAAACAAATAATGTCAGTACTCAGCATGATTCATAGAGTTTGCATCAACATTAGCACAAACAGAATACATGAGCAACTAGATCTTAACTTGAATTTTTAGGATCAAGAATCTATCAGATGAATGTATCAATTAATATGTTTTAATGATTGAGATCCTCCAATAATAAAAAATGCAAATGGAGCTTAGCAGAGGCCAATAAAACAAAAAATAAAATTTTAAACTGATACTGTTTCAAGAATTAAAAAATTCTGAAGGTCCAAATGTTGGGTGCATTTCTAGTTCCTGGTTGTTGTATTGAATACTTTATAAGGGAAAATTTTGATCTAAAAGAATATTATGATTTTCTAGAATTGATTCCTGTATTAACTGAAACCAGGTAATAAAATCTCTATTCAGAAACTTGTTTTGATCAAAAAAGAAGGCATTGAAACATCACAGCTGCATAATACTTACTAAATCCATTTTCTCTGTGGAGCTGCATCCTTTGATGCAGTTTGAGACTGCTTTCTACTCTTGTTGGTATCTCCTCTTGCTGACGGCTGCTTTTGCCTCCAAGAAGAAAGTGTACTGGAATTCTGGTTTGGAGAAATTTCTGTCAGAGGACTAACCGGACGAGAGCTTGTACTCATGTCAGTTGGCTTCACTAATAAACTAGAGAATTTTGGTGGAGCTGACTTCTGTTTACTTGTAGAAGCAGAGCCACCATTCAGAATAGGTGCGCCATGAACTTTACGAACAGGAACTTTTCGATTTGCGGGGGCAGAATCAGAATCAGAAGAAGAAGGGCTTGTAGTACTATCCATATCATAAATGAGGTTATCTGCCATGACTGGAAATTGCCAACTGTGAGAGGCTGATGCAGCAGAAGGTCTCTGAAGCCTTGTCAACTGCACTACCTGGAATTTGAAATAACAAAGAAAGTTGATCAGGCCACTGGTTGAGGCGAGGGGATAAGGTGGAGTACTTTGAATAAATATCAATTTATATATATATAATGAGAGAGCGAGAGAACCTTCTCAATGCAGGTGTCTATATTTTCAACTTATTTCGCAAAGCAAACAGAATGCATTTGTTAGTATTGATGTCTCTCACCTTTTGTTCTAAAACCACCATGTCCTTCCTAAGTCTTGTAATTATTGTGCTCTTCCTCCTTATGATGTCTTCCAGCTCTGAGATCCTCTATTATGAAGAGAAGGAAATATGTTTGATTATTCAAAAGGGACAATGCATGTCAAATTATGAAGCAATGATAAAAGATGTATTATTACCTTTGAACCATTCGTGTCAGAAGACTGGAGGAAAGCAGTTAGCTCCTTTATGGTGGCATCCTTCTCTTCACACTCCTTCCTTAGATTGTTGATATCTTGTTCCATTGCAAAGTCGTTCATCTGCACAAATACACACGAGAAAATACGAGATAAAAACTTGATGATGCCATAGTTAGCATTGGCATTATTCTCTTTTTACCAGGTCCTACTACACCATTAATGATTACTTTGATGATCAAGCCACAAATAAACAAACTTTGTTTACATACAATTTGTGTAACTCATCAGTTTGTTGCTCAATTGCAGGCACAGATAATAAACATCTCATCTTACATATCCATCAAACAGCTCTCTCTCAAGTCCCAACCATTAACCAGGATTCAATTGTATGACCATCTAACTAAAACTAGGTACTTGCAGAACAACATCTTAAAACTATCATGTTGTAATTATGGTATATGATCTCTTTTAAGTAGGGAAAATAGCATTCATATGGCAATTGCATATTAGGACTTTACAATGTTGATTTGGAAAATTAAATGACAGACTATGGAGATCATTATATCAAAGAAGTTCATACATGATTAACATTTGAAAATCTCTTAATCAAATCAAAGATAACACAAAATCCAAAAAACCAGATTATGTTTCTGAAGTTCCATCACCTGAACTTCTAGACTTGATGTGACACTTGAAGCCCAATCTGACAAGTCAGACATGCGACGCTCTTCCGGTTCCACCTGATTCATACGAGTCATTTTGTACTGCAGCATCTCATTCTCATCCCCACTTGAAGCTTTTACAGCAGAGCTACTCTGCTACCAAAACAAGAACAAAAACAGAAGTTTCCCACCTCATGTAATGACAAACTGAGTTAATAAATTAACATTACTAGTAGAGCGGTAAAGCTGAAATTTCACCATCAACCCATCGAAGAGGTGATGATGTTGATCACACAGCCAACAACCACACTCAACAAAATTGATTTTATCGTGGCCATAAGTTTCACCAAATGCTGACTCTTCTTTTCCCTTCAATGAGATATTGGCTTTCACTTGTTTTTGGTCATTTGCACAGAACAATTGTTCACAAAGACTGTCAAGCTTCTGCTGCATGCTCAAGAGCACTTGATCCTTGAAAGGCATTTGCACAAAATCATTCAAAATAGCTTGAATTAATAAATTTCAATAATAATCTTAAAAACAATCATGGGAATTTTTCAAAAAAAAAAAAAAAAACAAGCAAAAACAGATGAAACACAAGTAAAATTGTAAATAATTAAATATATTTACGACACTAAAAGGTCAACTTTAATGGAATTTTAAAACCCACTTAATAAAGTAAAAGTTCAAAACACCAACCCTAAGTTCAACAGATTTTTTGAGTTGCGAAATGACCCGATTCTTCTTGGACTCGGCAATGGAGACGCCGATCACGGCGACTATCAAGAACCTCTGAATGGGCGTAAACATCTCCCAAGCCACGGCTTCCTCTAGGCTCAGGCCACCCTTTATGGCTTTAGCCGAGCTGGCTTCTTCGGCGTTTACTAGGCGTCCTTGTAAAGACACCCAAGCCAGCTTGGGAACCGCCGAAACCGGCCGCATGGGCAGAGTGAAGTGTCTGGAGATGCGGCGAGCAGAAGGCGAGGGAATGACGGAAAATGCAGCAACAGAAACGAGAGATTGAGAGTGAAACATTTGAGCCGGGAGGGAGCCAAAACTGGAGCCATGTTCATGGTGGTCGTCTGCCATTAAGAGAATTAAGAAAAACTAAAAAATGAACTTCGAAAATTGGGAGTTGAAATAGAGTGAGACGAGGAGCGTCTCTTTTTTGAATTCAAATTGTTTTGATTTTGAGAGGGAAACCGGGAGGAAGAGGATTTTCGTCCAGTATAAAAAGGTCACACCCCTTAGTCTCCTTTTTTTTTTTTAATTATTATTATTATTAAAGACACTTAGTCTCCCTTAAAGTTACCCTAAAAGAGCACTTTTTTTTTTTTTTTTTTCTGAAATTCAAACATTTATTTATTCCATACATTTTATCTAATTTTACTAATTTTTTTATGAAACGGTGAAAATATCTTAATGAAAATAAAAAAGTATAGTAAAAATATAAAACAGAATTAAAATAATAAAATAATATTTAAAAGTTTTAAATTAATAATTAATAAAATAAATTTTAAAAAATAATTAAATATTAAAGTATATAAAAAATAAATAGATAATGGTGGTCTCAAAACCCGAAAAGGCCATTAGTTTAAAAGTATATAAATTTTATCATTTCATTTGCTAAAAACAATAGAATCTGATTGTCTCGTTTTATATCAAATAGTTAGATTTGATTGTTTTGTAAATCAGATAATATTCATCGATTATTTTGTTCAGTTGATGGTTATGACAGTTGTTACTTATTTTTTAAAAATTTATATATTTTTTTTTATTTTTTAAATTTAATTTAAAATAATAAAAATATTTCTTTATCGTTAAATTTAATGGTTAATTTAAGTTAATAAATGAAAATTTTGATTAAAATTTATTGGCAAGGTCAGATTTATCATTTTGACAAACCTTGGATGGGATATAATTGTCCTTCCCATAAAAAAAAAAATCATTAACCTAATTATTTATTATTTAGTTTTATAATTTTATTGTAGTTAGAAATTGTGAAAATTAAAACAAATCTACTCATATTCATCTATCTTTAGCCTTTTTATTTTGCATATTGAATTTTAATTCAGTGGGTTTAAAGATTGGGCTGAAGCCCAGACCAACTGCCTAACTGGGTCACTATAAATATTGTGCAAATCACATGTCCACCCAAGGTTTTGTAAAATAACATGGACACAATTTAAGTTTGAAAAAAAATTTTCCCATCCCTGCGTCAAATTAATCTATTAGTTTTAATAGTTAAAAAGTATTTATATTATTTTATTTAAATACTATAATAGGAAACTTTTTTGCTATTATTTTAACATTTTTGCTAGATTCAATAGGAAACTTCATTATGAGTGGGTAAATATTATTTTTAAAACTTATTAAGAGAAAATGAAAATTTTCCTATCTTGTGCTCTAATTGTTTGTGGTATGATACTTACACCCTTAATATTTGTATAATATATTTAATTTTTTTGGGAATACAATTGTTATTTTCAAAACTATTAAAAGAATATTTCAAAATTTTTAAAAATTTTCAGAACACCCTAAAAAATTTTTACATTTCCAAACCCCTTGAAAAATTTCATTAACATCTATAAAATTTTTAGAAACTATAGTTTATCCCCAAAGCTACGATTATATATCTTTAACACTTCTATTTATATTTGTATGAGTAACTTTTTTATTTTATTTTTAATTAAAATTCATATAAATTAGGGGTACAAAAAATTATTTAAAAAATTTTGGAAACACAATGTTATTTAGCGTAACATCCTAAGGTTAAAATAGTCTTTCTAGGCCTTGAATTGGGGTTATAAGAGAGATTTTTCAGTCAGATATCAGCTTTAGTGAGTTATGAGGGTAGAATAGTCTTTTTGGAGGCTTTACCTGCAACTTGTGAAAGGAACAAGACTGTGCGTCTCTAGACACATGCCCGTATGTCCCTTTCTCACCATGCACGCCCGTGCATGTCTGCTGATATATAAAGTCAGATTTTCCTTTGTCAGTTTCAGTAGCTTCTTACCCATTTGTCCCTTTGTTCCTCTTCAGCTCACCCTAGCCATTTGAGAGAGAGATTAGCTAGCTTTTAACAGCAAATCCAGCCAAGATTCAATCAAAGATAGTGAGATTAAAGTCATTAGCAGCTTCAGGTAAGTATCCCCTTACCTTCTTCCCTGTTTCCATGGTTTATATTTCCTTAGATGAGCTGATTCAGTTATAAAAGCATGTTTCTAGTTTACTAGCATGTTTATATGATGATAATGATGAAATAGATGAAAAAATTGGAGGTAGAAGCATGCTTAGTTCCCTTGATGCATTTGTGTATGTATTTAAGGGTTTAGAAATATGAAAGGCTTGGTTTGGTTGTGAATGATGGGAGAAGATAATAGCAATGTATGTTGCATGAATATATGTTATAATATGTTTAATTAAAGATTAACAGAGATTTGAGTTGAGATTTGGTGGTGATTATGCATGTTTCAGTCGTGGTTGTCGAAACAAAGTAGGATACACGTCTGTGCGCCCAAGAATATACCCTCGTACAGTCTTGTTTTAGCAGGTGCATGGTCATGCATGCTAAGTGTGCACAACTGGATTATAGTAGGGTCATGACTGTACACCTGAGGGTCACAGTCGTATATTAATAGAAGAAAAGAGTAAGTAGAAATTCCAAAAGCTAGCATGGTTAGGCTACACAATTGGGTCACAACAGGTGCACCTTCATGCATGCCTGTGCATCCCGTGAAAATAAGAGATTTCCTTCTCATTCAGCAGAATTTCAATAATAAAGAAACATATTACGTATTCTAGGTAAAATAAGAGAAGAAATAGTAGAATGAATAAGAATAAGTATAAAGATGAAAGAAGCACAAATATTCTATGGTTATAATTAAGAGAAACTTAATAGTAATCCAGAAACAGATTAGATAACAAAACATAGGTAAAAAACAGATGGAAACAGGAAACTTAAATATACAATGACAGAATACAGCCTATAGAATAGTTTACATATAACTTATTAATAAGTTTAATAAGTTACAGAAACAGCATCGCAATACGAATACACAGAACAAAACTACAATCGATGTACATCTAAATAGAATGTAATCAGAAGGAAAGATATGATAAATTATTATATATGATATGTATTACATGACATGACATGTCAACTCAGTGTTTTTAGAAAGGAATCAAGTGATCCACATGCATATGTTTTTAAAGCTAGAAAATACGATGATCTGGATATCATTTTAGAGGTGGATACAAGGGGACACCTGTGAGTTGCACGCCCACTAGAGAAAGAGCTAACATCAATATTCGCTAGTGTGCATCTGAGGCGTAGTTAGTAATTATCAATTTATTTTCAGCTTCATATTTCAACTAACTGATCAAGTGTCAAGACGTTGAAGACTTATATGGCCAAGGTGTCGAATCCCTATATTCATCAGCCTATACAACACAGTAGGTATCTTCAGATACAATTTTATTTATTTTTTCAGTGTTTTAGGATCTTCAAATCCTAGTAGTATTTTTAGTAAAATAGTTTTCAGAAAGATGTTTCCAGTAAACAGGTCCGAGGGCCAAACTATGATTTTCAACATCATTATGATTTCAGCATACTTTATATCATGTCACACATAACATAAAAACAAGTAAAACAGAGAAGCTATCAGCTAGACTAGTAACTAGCTAATACAGTCAGACCGTGAACAACCCGAATTATAAGTACATACAAAGTACCTTATGCATAACAAAATAAGTCATAACAAAACAACAAACAAGAAACAAAACCATTATGAATCAAAGTACAAATAACAATATAAGAGAGAGAAATAAATCATGTTTTATAAATAGAGAATAACAGAAACTAGTTGCATGATATACATCGTAGACAAAAACTTAAAAGAATTCAGTCAAGATCTTTAGAGAACTTAAGAGCACTTTAAGTCTCAGAAATCAGATAAGACAACAGGATAATAAATATCAAAAAGAGAAGAGGACTAGATCCTTTTTCATGCTAAGTCGTTTACGTATACTTATATACGTACTTATGATGAAGTGTGAAACAGAATAGAAGCAGTAAGTTAAGCCAAAGCAGAGGAAGCTATTAGGCTATCAAAGAGCTTAGTTAAGTTCATCAGCTTAGTAGTTAGTTAGTTGTATTAGATCAGTTTAGTGTCTACCTGAGGGTAGGAGTAGAAGATGCTTACTAAGTGACTTGTCACTCATCCCTTGTAGTTTCTTTTTTATTACAGGTTGAGTTGGAGAGCTGAGTTTGGAACGCGAGATGGCTGGAGAGTGGGATACAGCTCAAGCAAGTTCTTACCCAATGTTTTTGGTTTCATATATGTATGTATGTATTTATTCAGTTTTCAACAGATAGCATGTTGGCTCATATGTTTTATGTTGCTCATGCATATGGGATGTGCATTATCATTTATGTTTTCAGATATAAATTTTAGTAATAAAGTATGAGTTTTATTCAAGATATTGTACAATGGGTTTCAACATTCTATCACACGTCATTTATAAACTTCTGCACAACATATATTTTTCAGTAAAGTAATTTGTGTAGGATTGCTACTGTATGTACTAACAAAGGCTTCTTTTCTCAGAAAATATAGTAAATTATTATTATCTTGATAATAAACATATATAATATAGTAACAGTGATACATATGGTAGGGGGTCCTACATTTAGTATGAGGATTTTTTGTTTTTTTAATAATTTTATAAAATATTTAACATATTCTTTTAACAAAATTAACAAGTAGATGAAAACAACTTTTTTAAATTTAAAAGGTGAGAATCTATCATTTCATCAACCTTTAGGTGGAAATAGTCATTTGACCGTAAATATGCCCATTCTATGTTAGATTTTATTTTCTATTACAAAAATGTTATTCCATATAATAATAACACTCATCCTGAAATATATTTTAAAAATTACTTTGCAAATGATGTGTTATCATCTTAGACAATGATATGTAATTAAATTATTTATGAGTCAAGGAACTTGTAAAACTATGATAAGGTAGCATAAACTCGCTTCCTTTCATATTTTGGTCGACTAATAATGTAATAATCTTTTGTTTTAAATTTAATCACCTACATAAAACATAAAATATCTTCTTCTTTGAGACCTTGTAAAATGATACATGATACATCACTTTGAGAATAAATTTGGTTATATATATTTTTTATAAAGAGTATAATTCTATTTCATATTATAAGTATATTATACTTTTACTATTATATGGAAAAACAATTCCTACTATTGAAAACTATATTCTAAATTTATATGCTTCATGTTAATGGTTCAAGTAAAGTTGACTTGGGATTTGATGTCTCCTATAGTTGACAAAAATGGGGCCACTTTGTAATTGTCAAGCCAAACTAACCAACAAATATGGGGCCCTATAAAAGAAGCTTCAAGTAAATGAAAAGGGTTCCCCCACTTAGAATAAATATGAAAAAAAGGCATTTGTACCTATCAAACCCTACCCACATGACAGCTTGAATGCCCCCCACCCCACGGCTCCCTACCCTACCAAATTAAGAGTACAAAGCAAAGGTCAAAATGGTCTTTTTAATTAATTTTTTTTAAAAAAAAAATCATATTATGTTATTAATATGATTAAAAACAAAAAACAAAAAAAAAAAAAAGAAGAAGAAAGAAAAATAAGGGTAGGCACTAAAGGGGGAAATGACATAAGGTATGACATGTCACACACTTTAGGGCAAATATGATAGTGACTCAGCCCATCCACCACTTTTAGGCACCCATTTACTTAAATATTAAATTTTAATTTATTATGAAAATACAGATTTAAATAGTGGTCAAAATAAAAATTGAATTTGAAATGATTGACAACAAACTTAAGGGCCACTTTGTGATCACAGTGGGAGACTAAAGGAAAATGATTGAAATCGTGCAAAGAATAATTACAAGATTAGGAGCTTGACGCCTAGCAATCTCTTGATCACTCAAATATGCCCCAATACTTTTATGGAAACAAAAAATGAAAATGGGGCGAAAAGGGACACAAAATTATCATCCAAATTAGGAAAAAAAAATGGCCTTTTACTCATGAAAAGGATAAAGTGGGACGAGCCTTACTTATTCATGGCTTCTCTCATCCTTCAATCAAATCATTAATTTCACAGACAAATTTGGTATCCCCACAAGTTTTCCAAGCCACTTAATAGGACAATAATTGAAAGCTCCGCTCCTTTAACCTCTTAACACAAAAGTGTAAGGTTGAGCTCAACTCTGTGTGTCTCTCAACAACATAAAATTATCTGAAGTTGATTGATACACCAAGCTAGAATTATTAATTACAATCTAATGCTAATGGGTTCTGGGTTTCAAGCCTAATTTAATACCTACGGAAATATGCAGATTACTATACAGATTGCTATTTATAGATAGCTTTTTTGGTCGCTAATTTTTAGTCTTCAAGCCCGTAATATCTTCTTCATTTAGGTGCCTTTTCATCTTCTTTTGACACTGCTTCTGGTTTATGGCTGCTGTGGCTTGCTTGAACAGGTACATCTTGCACGGTTGTCAGAAAGTGCCTGAAAAATAAATGGAAAAATGTCAGTTAAACGTTGCTTGTTGAATAAAGATTTGTGAATTTTGACTCTAGATGGAGATAACGGTACCTTCACTTGAGATTGAAGCTCTTTTACGTAATCTACAGCCAAATCTAGCATGTCTGCAGTGTTTGTTTGCTGCAAATTTAGAAGCAAAATTAGTGTCTAGCTAATTGGACTAACTTCCATGGGAATTCTCAGACGCAGATGTCGGCATAATAAATTTCCACTGACTGTACCTTGTCCATGTTGGGTACAAGATCTTGAAGTTTCCTCATGCGTTCACTTATTTTGGTTCTTCTTACCTGGAAAGATTGCAGATTAAATTAATTAACTACGACAAGTTCAGTTATGGAGTAAATGGGATTGTTAAAATGGTGAAATTATGTTATGCACCCTCTCAGCAATGCTTCTGGGATGAGTTGCACAGCCCCGCTTGGCTCGAATCTTGCAGGGCACAGAATCCTGGAACTGTAAAAGCTTCTCTATTGATGTCAGATCCTTCGGTAAACTCAAGTGATGAGCCAACAGCGAAGGCGGGCGGCGGTTTCCGACTTCCAAATTCTGCGCAACAAACAGCAGATCAGTTTCTGATCATCAAGTTTACTATCTTAAAGAATCAAGTATTTTACCTCAGTGTCAGCTTCACTAAATCCAGAAAGAGTTCTGTCTTCTTCTGTTAGTATTTTCGCTCTACTAATATTTTCTGAAATCATCGAAGATTCGTCCCAGGTATCGCCGAAACCGGTTGAATAATTATTGCCACAGCCCTGATCGAAACTCTCATTGTTGCCTGCATTTCCCATTTCAGCTATAGGACTCATTGGCCCGGAAGAAACCAGTGGCCTGCCTGCGGAAGAAAATGATGCCTCCCTGTTTGTGCTGCTTCCACTGCCATAGTCTCCCATGCTTTTCATCACAACGTAGCCTGCCATTTTGGCTAAGAATTATGAACCAAGAAACTGTAAAATGCTATAATGAACATCGAAAGCTAGATTTTGATATAAAGATTTAGAAATTATATAGGAAACCTGTACTTTTTGTTTTAACTCCAAAAGTTTAAAAAGTAATTTTTTTTTTTTCTATTATAGTTTCCAAGAAGCCAAACAAAGAAATGAAGGCTGCGCATACCGTTTTCAATGCTAATATTGTTGAAAAGCCCTGCAGGAGAGCTGCTATGGCGTATGAGATTTGAATTATTACCAATGCCACTCATCTTCAAGGGGCGCGGCGGAAAACGATCCACCGCAACTGAATTCATCGCTCCATAATCCATTTCTAAGCCGGAAGAATTCTGATTCTGCAAGTTCTGTTGCGACTGGCTCTGATAAAAAGTCTGGGGTGTAGAGCAAAAATTTCTCTGTTGATTGTTTAACGGCGGAAAAGTACTCTGTCTCGGCTGTGGAGGCTCCACCATCTTCTCCGCCACTGAAGACTGTTGCCGGTTGATGCCAAGACTTTGTTCCGATGAATTTGATAAAAATTTTGTGAAAATTCGTTCGGTTTCAGGACTGGAGCCCTTCAAGAAGTCTTCACAGAATTCCGTGTCCAAGAAATTCGAGAAGTATGTACTCGGAGCTGACTGGTAACGCGTCAAGCTTGAGTTCGGCTGTTGCTGGTGATCGTAGAGACGGTGGCGCTGCTGTTGAAGATCTGACTCCATTTTTTTCTCGTTCAAGCTGTTTAACCCAGATCAAACTTCAGAGTACCATTGAAGTAAAGCTGAAAACGGAGCAAAAACAAAGAAAAAACAGAGGTAAGAAAGTTAAAAAAAAAAAAAAAGTTGAAATTTTGATAACCAGACAAGTATTAAGAATCAAATCTGGAAACACCCCACTTTCATAAACTTGAATCTGAATCACTCGACTGAAAAAGATAACAATAACAACAAAAAGCAGCCACTCAAAAAGAGGAATATTTGTTCATATCAAAAAAACAATAACAAGACCCCCACCAAGAAGAAAGAAGGGAACTGAACTCACTCTCTCCCCATTATCTAACCAATCACTTTTATTTTCAGTACTTCTGGTGTAAGTGCTTTTGTTGTAGCCGCTGCTGTTGTTGCCAGCGTCTGAACAGAGAAAGTGAAATTAAAAAAAAAAAAAGAAATTACAGAACATATTGCAATTTCCCTTGGGATGTTTGCATGACGTGTCCAGGAGGGGAGATGTAATGGGAACCAGAAATATAATTATTTTATTTATGGGATATTATTTTTAAAAATATTTTTTAAGTCATAATAAATAAAATTTGCATGAAATATTATCACTAAGCATGTGTAGGATTTGGAAGACTGAGAGGGCATCCAATTCCAGCACAGTTTAATTAATTTTATCTTTGAATCTAAGCTAAGATGACTTGATGAATAGGGCACTCAAGCTGTCGAAATGACCATTCTACCCCTCCTCCCTTCCACACATGATGTTAAAATAAAGGTCAAATGACTGTTTTCCATCGGGGTTTAATGAAATAATAAATTTTTGCGTATAAAATTAAAAAATTTAAATTCTTATATATTTACTAAATTTTTATATAAATTTGTATTCAAATTTATATTAATTTAAATTAAAAATTATAAAAAAAATTTAATGATATAAATAAAGATAAAGATATTAATGATGTGTGGGTGTGTATATATATATAAGTAAATTATAAATTTTTAAATTTTTAAAGATGTTAATAAATTTTTTAAAGAAGTTTCAAAATTGAAAATGATTTTGGAGTATTTTTAAAAATTTTAAAAATTTATTATATTTTTTAAAAATGCAAAAAATAATAAATATATTTTTAAAATACAATAAATTGAAGATATAAATTTCACATTATAAATTATCAAAAATATAATATATTTAAAGAAACGAATAAATATAATAAATTTTAAAATAATATATAAAAATATTTTATACATTAAATATATCTTTATTATAATATTTAAATAAGAAATATAAATATTTTTAAAATGTTAACGGAAATAATCTTATCCCTTGCAATAAATTCCTCCGTCAGTTTGGGAGAAATAGGACAAATTTATTAATTTTATAATATGGAAATTATTAAATATATATTTAATAGTTGATAAGTATGTGCCAAGTATTATTATATTTGAATAATAATTTTTGAAATCTAATTGCTTAATTTTTTTTTATTGTAAAAATCTGAAGCAGAATAAATAAAATAATTAAATTTTTGTGGAAAGAATTAAAAGATGTTAGTTAATATTTAATACAATAAATTAATTATAAAGAGATAATAAAATTTTAATTTAAATAAAGGAAAAATCAAAAAATATTTTAAAATTTTAATTATTTAAAGTTATTTTTTATTTTTAAAATTAATAAAATTACATATATAATTTTATTAAATCATATTTATTACGAACGAATTTAAAGTATTTAACGGCAGGCCTAATTTTTTCTTTTTTTCTTTTTTTTTTGCCACGGAGAGGGCGACTGGTGGGTGAGGATTTGAAAATAAAAAGATGGGCCCGTAATTATAATTTAGGTCCACATATTGATAATTATGACACGCTTTTCATGCAAAGACAGAAATGTCCATGATGAATCATAATTTAATTTTTTACCGAGGATAAATTTGTCTTAGAAGTACTTTTTATTTAAAAAATAAAAAATAAGAGTTCGATAATTAATTATATTATCATATGTAATTCAGGTAAAAAATCGTCACCGTCACTTAAATTATGCTGGCAAACCGCATCATTTACACACATGTTTTGATTTATGGATGAATCGAAAGGTCGAGATTAATTTTAATTTATAAAGTTTATTTAAATTATTATATTAAACATTTAAATGATTTTTTTTTAATATATCGTTTTCAAAAGTCCATTTATTGTAAATAGAAATTGAGATTCTTTCGTGGTCTATCACATACACATACGTATGTTAAAAATTGTAAAAACTCAAGAAAATTAAAATTAGAGAAAATCTCGATTATAAAGATACGGACACATTTTTTAATTTTAGTGTAATTTTAATTCTTTCTCAAAATAAATAAAGATATTAATAATTAAAATTAATTAATTAATTTTATTATTTATTATAATATAAAATTATTTAATAATTTACATTCATTTTATTTAATTAACAATTATTAAAAGAATATTTTAACAAAACATAAACAAGGAGAGATATATTACAAAACAAACTTAATTTTGGAGATTTATTTGAGGAGGATATCTAGATTTTTGTACATGTCATCTTGTATATTTATAGGGTAGAGAAGGAGGATTAAAATCTTATTGATTATAATTTAATTTTGAATTTTAAAAATAATTATTTATTACATTATATGGAGATAATGATCGTTTTGTAGTGTCCAAACGTACCTTTGTCTCTCAACCAACCTTTTATCTCGTAATGGCAAGAGAAACTTTATTAAACGGTAAATTTTTTCGAAAGAATTTTCCTATTCTTTTTTTCGAAAGAAAACCATCTCTTTTTTCTCAATTGGAATAATGTTACTATCACAAATATTTTATTTTAATTGAAATAGAATAAAAATAATAATGATGTTTGAATTATAAATTAATTTTTTGTCTTTTTATTCCTTTCATCATAATTTATTATCGATTTTCTATCATCGTTATCATACCCATAATTATACCAAACTCTGAATTATTTATATTAATTGATAACGTGAAAATCTCTTCTCTTCAATAAATATTTTTTAAAAACATTGCACTAACAATGTGAAATCGATCTACACTTTGCACTTTTACTTTTATATTGGATTGCTTAATAAAAGGGAAAGGAACATAACGGTGTTCCTGTCAAGACACTTTCCATTGATACAATCTAAGTAAACGTTGCTTAAAAGTTAATTTTTTATTATTAATACACGTGAATAATTTTTTTTTTAAGAAAAAGCGAATACCAATGGATTAATCAGTATAATAATCTATTTTATACCCTGTAATAATAATCCCCTAATGTGATTAAAATTCCGAGATCTTGTTTAAAGTAATCTAATTACTATGTGACAAATTACATTTAATCAAGAGTAATCACTAATTTTAATAACATATTAATTTGGAATAATTAACTTTTAATGAGGTGTTAATCATGTGAAGCTTGGACTTTTAATAAGATGTATACGGCGTCATTTCCTTTGATGTTTTTCTGTCATTTTCGAACCGAAGACAAAATTAGTTTGCGGCTTGCGGTTTGTTTTTACTTTTGGCAAGTTTAGATGATGTGATTTTGCTTTTTGCATATCTCATCTACCAAAAACAAAAAGTTTGGTTGACTTTAATGAGATTTAATGAAGTCACAAGAAAATTGTATTGATATATAAATAAAATATTAGAATATGGTTTAACTAATTAATAAATCTTTTAATAACCCTAAATACAATAAATGGTTAAAGAATACTAGAGGGGGTGAATAAAATTTTTGAAAATTTTCTTTAATTTGAAAATTTTTTACCCAAAATCGGTTTTAATACAATCAAAACATTTCATACAAATAAATCAATTATAACAAAAATATAAATAAAATAAAAAGTTAGAGAGATAAAAATGCTTAATTATTTTTAGAGTGGTTTGAAACTCTGACCACAAACCTCATACATTTACTTCTTCAAATAAATCCACTTGAAGTTTTCACTACTTAATCTAGGATTCTGTTCAATTGTTAACATTAGTTGATTTAAGATTATGTTCACATAATAGTTTTGATTTAAGGGAATTTCGCCTTTAGCACTAGTTTTACGAGGATTACGCTCAAAGGGTTTGTAAACAAGTTTACAAGAATTACAATATCTCTCAAAATTAGATAAACAAATTTAAACAGACAAGTTACTCTCAAGGATATGTAGTAAGAATAATGAAAGAGAAAGAGTGAGACTAAGAAATAATCAAGGATTGAGTAGATTGCATATGGTCTTTGACCCTTCTTAATTCAAATGGGTTCCAATTTACACTTGAAATCTTGTTGGAAACAAAAAGAAGTCATTACAATTCATTTCTATCCGTTAGGTAGGTTTTAAAAAAAAAAAAAACTGTTGCAATAAAATTTTCAAATGCACAATCATGTCAAACACATACATAGTCATGTCCAACGCATGCATGATCATGTTCGATCCGTTTATTATTTTAATTAGACTCCTAATAGTCAAATTTATGAACTCTACTATGCATGCACAGTCATGCTCGATCCATTTATTACCTCAATTAGACTCCTAATTGTCAAATTTATGAACCCCATCACACGTGCACAGTCGTGTGTTTCCTACACACAGTCATGCTTATCTCTCCGTGTGTGTTTCTTCGAATTGCAGAAGCTTGCATGAGACCTTAGCACTATCAACACATGATGGCCATTATGCTTGTGTATGGTCATGTGCCAAAACTGCAAGGTTATGCTTTGTCAATTGCGTCTAATAAGCCCTTGCACAATCATCTTCACATAACTAGGGTGACAGTGTGTTTATTCTTCACTAAGCATGTTCGTGTGTTTTTTTTTTTTTTGCACAATTGTGCATTTTTTTCACGAATGACACAGTGCACAATACTTTTACACAATCAACCTAGTAGTTCTCCTCTTGATCTTCACTTGTACAATTGTGCGACAACTTCATGTACAATTGTGCGATAACTTCATGTACGATTGTGCATTGATTAGGGCATTTTAACTATCTCACATGATGAGATTGTACAACTATAGGACTCATGCTTCTTCATAAATGTTGTCATATGATCATGTGTCTTATTTGAACAAGTCATGTGTTTTGACTTTTCGTCTTTTGACTTAAAACGACATAATTGCATAATTAGAATTGTCATATTAGACTTTAAATGTGTAAGCATAGTCATGCTATTCCAACATGATTGTGTTGAACTTGAATTTTTCCAGCAAATCACAACCTCTAGCATTATCATGAGTACGGCCCCATGTTTTCGATGCATGAGATAAAGTATAACTACGCACAGTTGTGCTCAAAGAGCACACGGTCGTATAGTGTTTGAAACAGGCAGAACTTAAGCATTTTCCTTTTTATGTCATAAACTAAGTCATGTTAGAGGTAAATTAGTCTTTTAAACATATTTTTATCATCATCAAAACATCAACAATTTAATATTTTTTATAAAATTTTATTAGTAATTTCTGTTATATTTTGAGGTAAAAATAAGAAAATAATTTTATAACAACATTAAAATAATAAAAACATTTTTTTAAAAATTTATTTTTACAAATTTATCACAATATCACACCACCAATTGTCATCATTATCATGATAGAACTATAAAACATACAAAGTTCTAACATTTATATTGAAAGGTTAAAACAGCCTTTACACTTTATAAAGTTATTACAATTGGAAAATTTATATGCCAACAGGCACGCTGCCACAATTTGATTATGCCGCTCATCCCTTTTTGTTGGTGCACAAAAATTCACTTTTCGTCCTCCATGATTATGCCACAGCCTTATGTCATTGCACAACAAAACTAAGGATTACAAAAACCATATATGCCTTGGAGCTGAAACAACAAAAACAGGGATTAAATAAACCATTTGATGAATACCCAGCTGAAAAGCGAAGAATATTGTCAAAGTTCAAATTCATAGGAAGTATGAACCAGATTAAATCCCAGCGACATTGAAGGCAATATCAAACAAGTTTAAATCCAACAGGAAGTTGTCCTCTCTCAACCCAATTTCTGGTTGTATCTTGCCAGTTAAATTGTTTTATGGGAGCTTCAAATTTCTGAGCTCCCCTAAATTTCCAATTTCTGAACTAGAATCTTTGTTGAAGTTTAATCAACTCTTAATCCTAGAGCAATTGTGATATTACTTGAAACAAAGTAGAGTTATCGGCTCAATACTGGTTAATAGTGGCTATTGTAATTACATTCTTTAACCTAAAAATCTTTTATAATAATACAGTGGCCAAAGGACTATTTCCCACCCAAGGTTTTTCTCAGAGACAAAATCTTGTTCTCCAGCTTTTTAAAGCCCAATCATTTATTTATTTATTTATTGATTATTTTTCATATAATTATTTTAACATTTTTTATAAAATAATCAAAATATCTTTATAAAAAAATTAAAAATTTTAATAAAAACATAATGTTTAAATATAAAATATATAAAAATTTTAAAAAACATTAAAAAATTAAAATTAAAAAATAAATAAAAAACAATGTCAACAGCGATAGGATTAGGATCGATCATTTTTGACCATTTTCAATCACGATTGATAGTCAAGATGACTGATTGTAAATTAGGTGATTGTTTTTAGTTATCTGGTTCATTTTTCGGTGGTCATCATCGTTGTTTTTTTTTAATTTTTTAATATTTTTATAATTTATTTGATTATTTATTTAAATTTTATTATTAAAAAATAAAAATATTCTTTTGATTATTAATATTTAATTATTAATTTTTAAAATTAATTATTAAATTGAATAAAGGGATGAATATCTGATTTTAAAAAATTGATGAAAACTTTTGTCTTTTAAAGGAAACCTTTGGTGGGAATACGTGCATCGACCTAATACAATATAAGATATGAACATTTCTCATCAATAATACTTCCTGAATCATGGTGGAAGGATTGACTTTTCTGGTCTCGACCCCTCACATGCAGGTCATCGTAATATAATAATATTCATTTGATTTCCCTATCTGTAAACAAATATTAAGTGAATCGAATTAGGGTATGACGTGAATTATTAAATTCCCAGATCAATAAAACCCGGATCCTGTGGATTTCGGACCCACACAACCATTTTATAATGGCCAAAGGACTATTTCCCACCCCTAGTTTGAGGCGGGGACAAAGACCCACCCTCCAAGTTTCAAAAGTCCAGTCTCTCACCTCTAGAAATATTTTTTATAATTTTTATACTCAAATAACTAAAATACCATTTTAAAAAATAAAAATTTATAATAAAATTATAAAATAATTTTTAAATATAAATAATTTAAAAAAAATAAAAAATTTTAAAAAAAATAAAAAATTTTAAAAAATTTTAAGTAGCCATCGCTGCCAGTGCCACGGCGGTGGCCGCCGCTGAAGTGGCCAAGTAGCCCTTTTCGACCACCTGGTTTTAGTGGAGGCCATATCTGACCTCCACGTTTGATGGGGGCGGCTAGATTTGGCCGCCTCAGTTTTGGAGGAGACAGCTAGATTTGGCCGCCTCCGCCAAAAACAAAGGTCGGAAATGATCGTTGAGACCAAGGCCGACTCTTTCTGACCGTTTCCGACAATTTCTTCTGACGGAGGTAGCCAGATCTGGCTGCCTTCGCCAAAACTGAGGCTGCCTTCGCCAAAACTGAGACTGCCAGATTTGGTCGCCTCCACCGAATGGGGAGGCCAGTGAAACCAGGTGGTCGGAAATGGCCACCTAACTCCTTCAGCAGTGGCCATCGCCGCAGTATTGGCGGCGGTGGCTACTTCAAATTTTTTTAAAAATTTTAATATATATTTTAATTTTTTTTAAATTTTATATATTTTATAAAATTTTAATCTTAAAATGATAATAATACCCCTGAAGTGCTACTGTTTTCTATTTTATTTAATATTAAATTATTTTCAGGGATGGAAGACTGGACTTTTGAAAGTTGGAGGGTGGGACTTTGTTCCCGCCTCAAACTATGCGTGGGACTTAGTCATTTGGCCTTTTATAATCACCGAACCGGACTGGACGGGTGAACCAGGTCAATTGTCAACATTTAAGACTCGTTGTTAGATACAGCACAGAAAGTTGATAATATTTCATGATTTAATTGCAGAAAATTATTTAACATTTTCAGATTAAAATTTAGTAATAATAAACTTTATAAAATTCATCAGTCTTGTGTGTGAAAAATATTGTACGCAAACGGTGCGTTTTAGGTTATGTGATGCGCAAGACTTTACCGAATTAAACAATTACATGAATTTTCAAATATGTCTGAGAAGTGATTGGCGAATAAGTGGCATCCTAACTCACAAATTATAAGATCACGTCTCGAGAACAATAACATATCTATTAGAAACCTAAAAACAAGATACAAATATGGCAGAATAGATGCTTTAGAACAAATCACTTTGGCTAATATTGCAATAATATTCAGACTCTATATCGTGTTTTATCATCAAGAAAAGGCCAAAGGACATAGTCCCACCTAAAGTTTTATTTAAAGACAGATTCACATCTTTTAATTTTTTGAAACCTAAATATCCACAAGTTCATCAAAGTCAACAGTTAAATTTAATAATTAACAATTCTCACTTTAATTATTGATTATTAAATTTTAATAGTTAGAAGAGTATTTTGATCATTTTGTTAATAAAATTTATAAAATAAATTTTATAAAAATATAAAATATTAAAAAATATCAAAAATTTTTTAAAGTATATTAAAAATTTTCAAAAATTAAAAGTTGTCATTGTCGTCGGTGCCAACCATGATGGCCATCGATAATGGAATCAGATGGCTAGAAATGATTATTTGTATCTAGAGGTGACTAGATCTAGCTGCTTCCACCAACAAAAGTAACAGAAAATGGTAAAAAAATGATCGATATTTACCTCATTGATCGTTTTCAATCATAATTACTAGTGGAGGTGGCCAGATCTGACCGCCTCTACAAATTAAGGTGGCCAGATCTAGTTACCCCTAGAACCAGGTGACCGTTTCGACCACCTAGTTTAGTGGTTGCCTTTTTTATTTTTTAAAATTTAAATATTTTATAAATATATTTAAAATTTTTGATATATTTGTATTTAAATATTATTTTCTAATTTTACTATAAATTTTTATTTTTAATAAATGTATTTTAGTAATTTTGTAAAAAATGTGAAAAAACTTAGATGGAAAATGGTCAAAGGGTAGGTGTTTGAGTTTTTAAAAGTTAAAGGGTAAGAATTATATATGAGTGAAACCTTGGGTGGGAATAAGTCTTTTGGCCTCAATAAAGTGTCATTCTTCATCTTTATCTTACTTATTTAATTTATACTATGTATATGATGAGTGTCATTAAAATGATAGAAGTATGACAAAATGATCAATAAATATCGTATCATGAGGACCAATTGTACATATATGATTGTCATTTTAGAAATGTTCATAGCCCCAACATTCTCCTAACCAAGGATACTGATAATATAGTAAACTATTATTATATTGAACAATCTTAAATAAGAGTTTTTAGAAACTAACTCAATTTGTTAACCAAAAATGACAAATTTGGTCTTATCATGGTGAGATATTGGAGTGCTCAATGGTGCTTCTATAAAGAGTGGGATTGCTAAAATTCTCGCTATATTTTGGAAATAATTCTTTGCCAGTTGTCATGGGTGTTGAAATAAGGTTGGCTTCTAGCATTTGTGTCTTTACTAACAAATTAGAAGCATACTTAGATTGACATAGGCAAAGACTTTCATAACTTCTATTTGCTTCAAAACCAAGGAAGTGGTTGAGTTCTCCAAGATTCTTCAAAGCAAATGACATATTTATCTTAGGAGCTAAAGTCAATATGTGCGAGGAATTAGTCCAAAGTTAAAAGTATATCATCCACCTAGATTGGGATGTAATTGTTATTATTTTAAATTTAAAAAATAATTAGCATGAGTCGATAGTAGAATTGATAAATTCTTTGTCTATAAAAGAATCTCTAAGCTTTTCATATTAGGCTCGAGGGGCCTTTTTCAAGTTATATAAAGTTTTAGTTAGCTTACATATAAAGTCAAGTCCTATAAAGTCTATGAAACCTCATAGTTGAGTCATAAAAAGTTCTTCCCCTAGCTCACCAATAAGGAATATATTGTTCACATTAATTAGATGGAGAGAGTGCAATGAGATGAGAAAATAAGTCAATCAAGAAGAATTAGAAAGGCAAGACACACGTGCCCTTTTCTAAAACATTACAAACATTCATATCGAGAAGAAATTAAATAAAATACATTCATCCATATGTCTAGGCTCATGCACTAGCCATTATAAAGTTTTTAGTATTTATGAATTAACCCAAAAGGTTCCATTTTTTGTTATTTTGATTTGAATCATACAAAAACACAAATAAGGCCGACGTGTTTTCAATTGTGTCCGACAACACATGGAAAACATGTTAGAATTCATGTGCAATAATCTAATTTGTTGCTACATGAAATCCTAAATTTTTAGTCATGCCTTCGTGTTTCAGTAGGTTAAAAGGGCATGGAACAACCTCCTACTATAAAACAACATGCCTAAAAGTATCATCAATCCATCGTCGTGCGTAAAATGCACAATGACACAAATTCTTATGTTATAATATAAGATTATGTGACATTCAATGAAAACAAAACATAAGTCATGATTTAAAAATTGTTTTTGTAAAAACCTATCAACAAACAAGATCAAATAATTAAAATAGACAAACTTATTCTCAAACTTTGTGAGCTTACAACAACATTCAGTTATATATTCAAACAATCATTAAATCATAACCAATAGCAATATATGCATATATTCTTTGACGCCACTTGTTTAAGATCTCTATGAGCCAATTTTAAAATTACATAGTAGAATATTGGTCAAAATAACAATTTTTGATGTCCAATATAAACCTAGGATCAAGGACATGGATATATTATATACGTATAAACAAACAAAATTGGAACCATTTTGATGTTTCGAGGCTCTACCAATGATATATTCTAACTTGGTTGCTTTCACAACTACTCACAAGGCAACAAGGCCCCTAGGTGCCAAGAAGTCCACACGATGTTGATAAAAAGGGGTGTATGTGAACCAAACCAAGCTTGAATACTCTTCGCTCAAGTTCAGTTTAAATAAAAAACAATTTAACTCAAATTTGACTTGAGTTTATCAAACCAAAATTAAAGATAATTTGAGTTTAATTTAAATAAAAATGGTTACGGGATGATAGGGAATTCCCTTCCCTATGTCTGCAGGGGAAAATCTTTCCTTTACCCTTTCCTCTCCTTATCCTTGGGAAAATTTATTCTACTTTACTTCATCCTCATTAGAAATATAATGAAATATTTATTAGTTTTCAAAACATATTTATAATACTTCAGAAGTTGTAAGGATAATTAATATTTAAAAATTTATGCGTAGGTAGAGAAAAGGAAAAACTAGGGAGTGGATGGGTCAAAATATATCTATTCCCATTTCCATTTTTTGTTTTTATTGGAGAATATTTTCACGTTTTGGAAAAGGGTGGTTTGAATATTTGGTTTTACAAATTGAATTGTCATCTCTAGTTGTAGTATTAATCAAGCACCTAATCACCGACATTAAAGAAAAACGAAAGTCAAATTAAGGAAGTATGATTGACGAAAAGTTTTATCGATTCCAATATGTGTTCATATATATTATTATTTTTTAAATATTAAATATTGAAAATGATACAAATTTAGGCCTTTTTGCATTCCAAAAATAAAAATAATTTTATTTTATATTTTTTTACTATTTTTCTATTTGTATGTAATAACCGAAACGATGCCCTCAAATATTTTCTCCTTTTTAACATGGAAAATTTATTTAATCATTAATTCTTAATAATTTATTTCTCTTTTAATAATACAAGTTAGTATGTATCATCCCAAGGATATTGGGTCAACAAAATTACTGAAATTGAAATTCCAAGTGTTTATTATTATTTTCTAACAAAAAAGCTAAAACAATTCATACCCTAACAAGTATTACCTGAATGACACTAATAGAAAATTGAGTGACTCATTTGAGAAGAAAGCAAAACCTAGAAGAGAAAATTTGTAGATATAAATGGGAAGAAAAAAACCAACAAAAGGAGCTCCTGAGTCCAGTGGATGAGTTGGAATGGAAGACATAATAATAATAATAATAATAGTAGAAAGATATCAAAGGCAAATAATTGGACCAAAGTACAAATATTGGAATAGAATCTTGACCAAACTTGTGATATCAAACAAAACCCTTTTATTTTTTACTTTGGCATCAAATCTTATGTTCCATTTTCACCACAAGATTGATGGATGGATGGATGGATGGATGGATGGTGATTTTATTTTGTTTCAGCTTCCATTACCATTGCTTTCCCCAACTTTCTCTGACCATTTTGTTGAAAGATGTGGTCCACTAAAATTAGGCTTCATATTACTTAGAATCAAGCATCCAAAGCTTTAAATTGAATTGGAGATTATTCTTTTGGAAAGATTACGATCATAATTATCTAACTAAAACTGTATCAAGTGTTCAAACACGTACAATGGTAATTTAAAACTATATTCTTGATATTTTTAATAATTTAACATATTTTGTGACAAAAAATCGTTGTTTCGAAAAAAATAACTATACATATATCATTTAAAACGAGAAAATTTTAAAATATTGTTTGAGATGTACATTACTTGACTTCTGAAAATACATTTAGTAATTCTTTGTGTTTTTGGGTCTTTTGAAATGAGAATTATTATCTAAATAATTCATGATAATGAGTTTGAATAGAAAAAAAAAAAAAAAAGGCGAAATTTTTGACAAAAAGCCCAAGATATTAAAAGTCAATTTACGTGACTGATCAAGGATGCAAATTTATTAATCTTTTTGACCATAACTCAAAATTTTCTGCCCATAAATGACAGGCAAATTGAGACTTCAAACTTCTATAGAAGGAAAAATAAATATAGAGAATGCTTTCTGATATTTAAAGCAAAGATAATTTTACCAACTCTTTGGGCCTATGTTTGTTTCTTTAGGGTAAGCCCGATGAGGCCTGGCCCATTACTGTTTACAAAGGGTCCTTTTACTTTTTTGAAAAGCGTGATGCAATATAGGCGAAAACTCATGACGTCTCTTGGCATACTATCTGTCTTCCTAAATCTGAGAGCTCCTCTGCTGCATCCTTTCTTCTGTTTTTGTGAGTTTCAAACCAAATAATATAAAACTAAAAATTGACTTATTAAGTTGAAATGCTTACCTCTCCGCTCTCAATTACCATAGCTTCTTGCTCGCCTTTCGTGAATGAAGAGAATGTATGTATGACTCAACGTGAAAGCAAATATTTATGTTAGTCGATTGGCTGATTGAATGACACAAAGGAGTGAAGCCACGCATGGGACAAGTATTAATCCGACGATGATAGAAGGTTGTGGCATGTTTCGGTCTGACAGTGAAGGATGAAAGGTGAGTTGTGGGTGATGGCAAAAGGAGAGGAATGGGTTGTTTCTGAGGTCAGGTGGGCGACGCATAAAGGGTTGGGCTACGTTTGAGGAAGAGGGTTGGCTGGTTTTCGCGGATACGTTGGCTCTTCTTTGTCTGGTTAAAGGTCAAGCTTAAAGGCATTATCATTGACCCTTTTTAACACTTGGAATGGTCTGTTGCCCTTTGGTTAAAGCTTCAACTTCCGTTGCATTGAAAATCCCTCATTCCTTATGTGCACCTATACCAAATCACCTGGTTCAAACACATCTTGTTTATGCCTCTTGTTGGCGTTGGATACATATAATCAACTTTTCTTTTTAATTTGAAGGCGAACTTGCTCGTGAATCTTCCTTACTTGCTCAGCTTTCTCTTTGCCATCTAAACTAGTTTTTCATTTATAGAGAGGTCAATTAAATCTATAGGAGTTAATGGATTAAAACTATACACAATCTCAAAAGGAGAAAATACAGTAGTACTATGCAAGCTCCTTTTGTATGTAAATTCTACCATTAGCAAACAATTTTCCTAAGATTTTAAATTCTTACCAACTATTACTTGTAAGAGTTGTGGAAGAATCTTATTTACCACATCAGTTTTCCAATCAGTATGAGGCTGGCACATTATAAAGAAGAGACATTTGGTTCCTAATTCACCCACAAAGTTTTTCAAAAGTAACTTAAGAATTTGACGTCTTTATTTGACACTATTGTTTTGGCACTTTGTGTAACTTTACAATCTCACTAAATAATAAGTCAACTATTTAAGTGGCATCTTCCGTCTTATGACATGACACAAAATTTGCCATTTTGCTAAACTTATCAACTACCACAAATATAGAGTCATGTCCTTTACTTATCCTAGGTAGTCAAAAATGAAATCCATGCTAATATTTATGCAAGGCTCATGCGAAATTGGAAGTGGTCTATATAATCCATGCGGTTGGACCTTAGACTTGTCCTTTCTACATGCAATGCAACATTCATAAAACCATTCTACGTCCCTTTTCATTTTTGGCCAAAAGAAATGATCATGCAAAATATTTAAGGTTCATGTTACTCTAAAATGACCTATGAGTTCCCCGTAATGCATTCCTTAACTAACAATTGCCATATAAAACAAGATGGAATGCATAAGCTATTCTCCTTAAATAAAAACCCATCATGCTTGTAAAATATGTTAGAATTCATAAACTCAGAAAGATCTCTAGTCATTGGTAGTTTATACCTCATCATAATAGTTAACAATAATTTTAGCTATAGTGTAGATTTAGAATAGATTTGTTATGTCTGTCGTTATTTAAAGTTTTAGATAACTGAAAATTTAATCATTACTAATAGTAATTTCTTATTTTTTGGGGAACAATATCTTATATTACTATTTACCGTTTTATACTCTTGTGAAAGTATTGATCAACCTAACATGCCTTAATTCTAGCAAATTCACAACTAAAAACATGATAAGACACCAATCACACGTTTTAAAGTCTAAATTAACCAAAACCCTAATCCTAACTTATTGAAAAAAAGCTTATTTTTTGGTGATGTTTTATGCTACCAACAAGATGAAATCATTTCCCATCATCTAACAAACAAAACCCCCAAATTGATTCCCAATCATTTAAACAAAAATGTAACACAAAACAACAACCAAATCATGGTCAAATGGAAAATTTTGTATTTCAAACACTTAATCATTGGAAATCACAAAGACTACCTACTTAGTATATCATTCTGTAGGTGCTTCAACTCCTGGATTTGAATAGAAACAATACCGTATCAGATTACTACTACGTTATCGAAATAGGCGAAGCATTCATTTGTTAGAAAAGATAAGCATGTCAGCTCACCCCCTCTTTTGTATCTACGGGTATATAAGATAGCTCGCTATTAATTGGTTAAAATTGTATAAAATTAATTTTTAGGCAAAATATATGTAAATAAAAAATTTGGTTAAAATCATTTATATGCCTTAATAACATCTCTTAAGAACCTTTTTAAAACAGATATCTTCAATATATTTTTAATTTTAAATATTTTTAAAACAAAAAACATAAACACAAAATTCATAAAAATTCCCCTTAATAATTCTCTATATCTAGTGGGTAAAACTAATAAGTTTTAATAGGGCTTGTGAACTTAATATTACATGGTACAAAAAAAATTATATTAGAGTTGAGTTTTTTTATGTGAAATTTATTTAGGTTAATTCAACTAAACTGTGTTATACTAAGGTCACACGAAAGAAGCCAAAACTAACCAAACCTGATCTGAATGTCTATATAAATATTATTGTAATATAATTTGTTAGAAGTAAATTAAAGCAATATTGAAAAACAAATATCAAGAAAATTTGTTATAATTCTTATATATTGCATGTAATTGTATCTTTGTATAGTTGTAATTATTCTAATTATTCTTGATTTTTATTTTAAAAATTTATTTTATCTTTTCGTAGTGAAAATAAGTTTGATTGCTAAGATTGTTTACTTGTTTTAAAAGTTTTGATATCTAATTTTTTGGGCTATTTATAAATACAATAAAATATTACAGTATGTGTTTCGTTAATAATAGGTTATGGTAATTTGGTAAAAAAAATTGGGCTCCCACCCAATGTTTTCCCAAATGACAAGTTTTACCTTCTAATTTTTAAAAAGTTAAATATCTATCTATTGATCAAAGTGAATAATTAAATTTAACAATTAATTATTAAATGTTAATGATTATAAAGATATTTTTGTTTTTTTAATAAAAAAATTAAAAACTAATAATTTTTTTAAAAATAAAATAATATTAAAAATAAAATAACATACTAATAAAATAAAATTTAAAATACAATAATAAAGTATAATAAACTTTTTGATCATTTGATTTGATTTTCACCTACTATCGTCGCTAGTGATAGCAGCTAATTTTTCAAATTTTTTATTTTTAAATACTTTTATTAAAATTTTAAATTTATTTTATTTCAATATTTAATATTATTAATATTTTTATTATAATTTTTTTATTTTTCTTTTGATTAAAAGTATTCCAATCATTTCATAAAAGATATTATGTAAATTGGATGGAAAATCGGTTTTAGGTGGCTGTTTGACTTTTTAAAACTTGAGGGGCGGAATATTATTTATGGAACCTTGGGTGGATTTGGGCAAAAAATTAAAACATTAACCAGCTAAAATCCATGTTAGGGGCAAAATCGTCACCTAAAAAAACAACAATATTTAACGACAGCGTACTCAGTTTCATGCTCGAATTTAACTTCCTAACGTCTCTGAGTGACACCGCTTTGTTTAATCACGGCCACCACCATGGCTTCACTCCTCCACCGCATCATTCTTTTAATCTTTATCGCCTTTAGTTTTTCCTTCGTCCATGGCTGCCATCCGTCAGAACGGGCAGCTCTCTTAGCTTTCAAAGCTGCACTCAAGGAGCCTTATTTTGGCATATTCAAAACGTGGACGGGCAAAGACTGTTGTCACAACTGGTACGGGGTCAGTTGCGATGTGGATTCTCACCGGATTGTTGATATTAGCCTTCGTGGCGAATCGGAGGACCCGTTATTTGATCGCTCTCACAGAGCCGGGTACATGACTGGCTATATCTCACCGGCGATCTGTAAACTGAAGCGCCTCTCGAGTTTGACCATCGCGGACTGGAAGGGAATCACCGGCGAAATCCCTCGTTGCCTCACTTCGCTTCGTTTCCTCTGCATTATCGATTTGACCGGTAACAAGTTATCAGGCGAGATTCCGGCGGATATCGGACGGCTTCAAAGGCTTACCATTTTAAATATTGCTGATAATTATGTAAGGGGAAGAATTCCTGTATCTTTGTCCAATCTTTCTAGCTTAATGCATCTTGATTTGCGTAACAACCGTATTTCGGGTCCGATTCCTCGAGATATAGGGCGGCTTCCCATGTTGAGTCGAGCTTTTCTGTCTCAGAATCAGATATCCGGTACAATCCCAGAATCCGTTTCAAAAATTTATCGTCTAGCTGATTTGGACTTGTCCATGAACCAGATATCAGGGCATATACCGGCTTCTTTAGGCAAAATGGCAGTTCTAGCGACATTGAATCTTGATTTCAACAAACTTTCGGGTGCCATACCGGCGAGTTTGTTGAGTTCAGCTATTAACAACCTAAATTTGAGTAAGAACTCGCTTGAAGGAAGAATACCGGATGTTTTCGGGCCAATATCGTATTTTACAGCTCTTGATTTATCGTTCAATAATCTGCGAGGGCCGATTCCGAAATCGGTGTCACAAGCTTCGTATATCGGCCATTTAGATTTGAGTCACAACCATCTTTGTGGAAGGATACCCGACGGTTCACCGTTTGACCATCTTGAAGCTTCGCAGTTTGCTTATAACGATTGTCTCTGCGGGAAGCCCCTTAACACTTGTTAAGATGGAATATCGGCCGAGATGGGATTTAGTTTTTCGGGTCTGATTCCGAGATATCGTGAATGTATAATGTTTGTAATACAACTTTGTAACGGTGAACAAGTACCATGTTTCATTTGCTTTTATGTTAATTTTTAGCTTACTTATGGATTTTCTTTCCTATTGTTCAATAATTTTGTGATAAATTATAATTATTTTTAAGATTGATATAAAAATCTTATTAATTAACACAAAACTATGATTTTATATATAAGTTTGAGGCCAACCTAAAAATTTTTAAATAACCAAATATTCACTTTCCTACCATATTTTTTTAATATTTTATAATAAAAGATCAAAATACTTTCTAAAAAATATAGAATATTATTATTAAAATAAAATTTAATATAAATTAATAACATAGAATTTTAAAAATAAAAAATTTTAAAAGGTAGTCATACTGTTAGTAGCGTCGTCGGCAGCAGTGGTTAACAAAAACTTAGCTTGGTGGCAAAAAATGACTATTTGATTAGATTGATGACCAGATCTGATTATCTTGATAATGAAAGTGATCAGATCAGAGAAGATTGAAAATAGTTGGATTCATACGTACTAACCATTTTGAAACATCTCAGATGGCAAATGTGGCCAAATTTAATAACCTTTACTTATTTGATAGTTAGATTTGATTATCTCTATCATCGAGGTAACTAGATTCCACCATCAATATAATCAGATGACCATTTTCGAGCACCTGATTAGGTTCATTGACAACGATGACTGTTTCCTAAAATTTTTCACTTAATTTTTTAAAATTTTTATTATTATTTTAATATTATATTAATATTGTTTTATATTTATATATTTGTATAAATTTAATTTTATTATTTTAAAATTTTTTATTCAAAAATATTTTTTGATCAGTTAAATTTAACGGTTGACCATTAATTTCGATTAAATGTTGGTATTATCACTTTATAAGTTTTGGGTGGCATTTTGTTATTTAAGCAAACCTTGGGTGGGAATGAGTGGTTTCTCCTAAGTTTTAATTCATATTAATTTCATGTTACATTTTCCATGACATTTTTTCACTGAGGGGCATTTATTTCTTTATTTTTTGTGTATGAAATTAATGAAACAATGATAAATTCATGCCAACTCACCTGACTCTATTGCTTGGGACCCAAAATTAATGTATTTTATTAGAGTTTTCATTATTTTCAATATATCAAACAAAACTTGTTATATAAAAATAAAATTCTAATAAAATTAATATTATTAAAATAATTTTTAATATTTTATTATTTTCAATCAATTCGCAGCTAAACAATTATTTCCTTATTCCCACACAAGGTTTAATGAAATGACCTTTTCCGCCTTCTAAATTTTAATAAATTATTTTCTTATTTATTTATTAAATTTATTAATTTTTTATAAAATTTAAAAAATAAATAAATACTGAAATCAAATGTCATTGGACCTATCAATTTTTCTTAAATATTTTATACCTTTAATTTATTTTTTCTTAAATTAACAATTAAATTCAAACAGTGGGGTCCGTTGAGGGTGGAAGTTGTTCCGGCCTTGTAGTGGCGGAGGGGACGTAAATGTACCAATTCCAAGGACAAAATAAGCACTAAAATTCACGGTTCTGATGTTGTGTTTATTATTATTGACTTGATAGTTGCCGTGCCAGCTGCAGCAACAAAATCAATGAATTCATGCTTCTTTGCACAAACAATTAAGGTCTTGCTTCAGAGGTTCTGCATGCCGCTCAAAGAAACTTAAAAGTCTCATCATTGTAAATGTTTGAGTTGAAAAATGAATGATTTTTGGTTTAACTAGATTGAAGCTCTCATACGAAAGAGCATTTATATTTAGAGAGAGAATAAAATAATAGGTATAACTTATGTTTGGTAGAAAATTAATTATAATTTGACTGAATAACAATAGATAATTAAGTAGTTTAAAAGTTTATGAATAGATTTTAACGTAATTAATAATGATAACACAATACACATAAAGAGTTTTATGATCTTGATGGATGGTTTAACATAAGTTTTAAGGATATTTGACTTTCAAGGATAGAAGAGTCTAATAATAATATATTATTGGCTCAATTTCCTTATGAAAACCTAATATAACAATTTTATCTATTAAAAACTATAATTTAAGAAGGTTTCAAGATCTTAAGATCGGTTACTATAATTTAGATGAATTTTAGAAAGGATTTAGAAACTAAAATATATAAAGTATTCTTATAATCTTACGAGGTTTTTTTTTTTTTTTTTTTAGTATTTTGTGATTTGCATGGGATCTTGTAAATTTATATTGTTTCATATATGAATATTATATGTGATATAAGAGGTAGATGCATTAAGCAATTAAATTTAAAAATTTTGGAACTGAATGAAGATTGAATTAGGATTCAACAATACCTAAAGTTTTAGGACTAAAACCAATTTGACAACATAAATTTTGTATTTATTTATTTTTGTCTATTGAGTCTTATACTGCCATCACAAGTGACCTTCACTTTGTTGTCATAATTTGTTCCATAATTGGCATGAGCCCTATGATCACATCTCTTTGTGGTCGAATGACAATGTTTTTAGACACTATTAGGCCTTAGAAAGCCACTACCAGTAACTTAAATGCTCGTGAGTTGCACCCTTCATTACAAATTTTCAACATGAATTTGAGACATTGCCATTACTTGAACCGTCAATGACATGAGCCATGTGCTCACACCCTTCCTCTTCATTTAGATATGCCAATTAATTTATAGAGTTGGGAGAAAAAGACTACTAGATCCATGATTCCAAAATTAGGGTTTTGTGTAAGCACAAGTCAAAATCGGGATAAGAAAACCTGATCGATTAAGTTAAATGAGTTAAATCAATTTATAAGTTTAAACCCTATCAAAATAAAACTAGATCAAGTCAAAACTAAGTTGTTTAATTTAATGGATCATTAAGATTAAACTAACTCAAATTAAGTTGATTATAGTTTACTGTTTATATGTATTGACTATACATAAACAGTTTACTATATGCATGAATAGTATTATTCCATGCAGTTTGCACTTGTAAACAGTATATTATATGTGTGAAAAGTGTTATACTTTAAACAATATCAATTTAGATTTAAAATCTGAGTCAATTTCATTTAATATCTTTAAAATTAAGATAATTTAATTAATTCTATCTAATAAATCCATATTACCTTAATTATTTATTAAACCGTTAGGTAAGCAAACACTAAATGATAAACCTTAGTTAAGTTTTGGAATTATTGACTCAATCTTATTTTTTAATATTTTCACACAAAGAAAACATAAAAAATTCTTGAGAAGATTTTGAAGAAATTCTTGTAAACATGCCACCTTCCTTAATATAATTAATAGAAATAACTACCACCCTTTTGTTGGTATATTAAGAGAGAATTAATTAATACGTTAAATTATTCGAAAATTTATGTATAACTAACATCCTTTTGTCGTACATGATATAAAGAAGTAATTTCTTCATCTTATAAATGTATCAGTTTAGAACCAGCAGTTCTTATTCTATCACGGCTGCTTTCTAGCATTTCGATTACGGGCTTGTAAAAAGGAGCAGTGTAATTTAAAGCTACAAGATCTCAATCAAAAAAATTGTGAGTATTTTCAGTATATTCTGCTATATTTGTTTCTCATGATTTTGTTACATTTTGAAGACCGAATTACGCTCAACCTATTGTCTTGCACAAATTACACGACCCTTCATTCTGCTGTAATGAAATCTTAGTTTATCTTCATTAATAAAATAAAGTAATATTAATTTTAGAGGACTAATTATCATGAATATAGTCTGTATATTTTAAAAATATGTTGTTCAAAATTTCTCTCTTATTCATGGTTTTTAGCTTTTCTTTTCTTTTTTCTTTTTTTATGTTGTTTATAATGAGTAAATTACATGTTTCATGTAAGGTTTAGCTTAAAAACACTTTTTCACTTTTAAATAATACAAATAATATTTTCTCAATCAAAATCAAATTCTGGCAATGAAAAAAATTCTTAAATAGTGTTAGGAAGTGCAATTGTCATTTTATCCCAATTATTTTATTTTTTAAAATTACAATATAATTCCAAATTAGAAAAATTAAAAAAAAAACCCCTTAACTATCTAAATTGCATCAAAACCATATTCTTTTCCTTTACTTTTACTCTTATCCCCTGCTTCATCCGATCAACATTTGGCCTCCACCACCTCCCTTTCTTTGGTAGCCCACCTTATAGTGCCAACCCTTCAATCCACATCTCTTTCGCAACAGCCCACACCACCCCCCCAAACCCTCTTTCATGTCACCATCAAAGCTGTTATTGATGACTTCTCTGGAACAAGTTATTGGTGATTTGATTGAATAAAAGAATTATTCACGACAATTTAGATGCAATTGGATAGAGATTTTTTGAGGTTGAAAGTTTTGTTGCGTCATACTGAAAGAGGTCAATGATGACTAGGGTTTCCAATGGATAGTAAGGATTGAAATACAAGATTTTAAATCTTTAAAAATAGTAAAATATCATCTTTTAAATATTCAGAAGAGGTATGCAAAAGTTAAACAAAATTTGATTTTTCGCAAGGTTATTTGTGCCATCAAGGATAAAAATGTGTTTTAGAGGAAATCTCGCGTGGAAACATGTAGTTTCCTCATTTATAATTAAAGCTTAGGTTTTAGTTATCTCTTTTTCAATCTTTTCATTTATAAATTTTTTACTCTATGTTAATTGCTTTCTAGTAATTATTTCATTATAAAAGCTATATATATTAAAAATTAATGGTAAATTTGCATGCTAGTTGACAAATGACGGGTGAATTAGCATATTTTCATAGATAGTTAAAATAATCAAATCAATAATAATTTAAAAAATATTTATATATTGGTTAATATTAAAATTAATATTTTTTGTTACTTAATATTAGAGGGTAATTATTTAACAGAGATTCACACCTTGCTTGTTTAGTTGAGAAAAAAAATATTTCCAGTTTTTCGCTTACAACATAGATGTATTTGCGTCGGTTTAAGATGGAAGTGAAATAAATATTTGTTTAATTTACTTTAAATTTATACAGTCCAATAATATTATATCATATTAATTTATACATACATACATACATACATATATATATATATATATATATATATATATATATATATATATATAATTTTATATAAAAAATTGTACCGATAATCTTATTATAAAATTATATTACAAATTAATATTCCAATTTAGGGATTTCTGTGGTTTTCTTAGTTTTTGTTCTCGTATTTTTTAGTAGTTTGACTCCAAGCTTTAAATTCTTTCACTTTTTAATTATTTATATTTTGATTAAATTATTGTTTTCTCATGGATGATATTTTTTTCTATATTAATTTCA
The DNA here is from genome assembly GCA_026122585.1 of Anacardium occidentale. Lineage (NCBI taxonomy): Eukaryota > Viridiplantae > Streptophyta > Magnoliopsida > Sapindales > Anacardiaceae > Anacardium > Anacardium occidentale. The sequence continues at coordinate 169,521 of JAJEJH010000037.1, read as the reverse complement.
GTCAACAATAAGATGGGTAGTCAAGCTGATGTTAAGAAAATAGCTACTTCTTTGAGAAACAAGTTTGAAAAATTGCTGCTCTTATCCGAGGAATTCAGCATTTATAAGGTTCCTCAGAGATTGCGTCAGTTGAATGAAGGGCTCTACACTCCAAAAGTTGTCTCCATTGGGCCACTTCACCATGGTAGGAAAGAGTTAAAAGGTATGGAAGAGACTAAAGTAAGATACCTAAAAGATTTTCTTGAACGAACCGCGGTAAGCATGGAAGAATTTCTTGAGTTTATAAAGGAAAGAGAAACAAATTTGAGAAAATGTTATGCGGAAACCATTGAGCTTGCAAGTGATGAGTTTGTAGAAATGATTTTACTGGATTCTGTCTTCGTCATTGAGTTCTTACTACGGATCTCTCCTGTAGTTAATGCTGGAGTGGACCGAATATTTACAAAGCCATGGATGGAAAAGGATGTGAGAGATGACATGTTTCTCCTAGAAAATCAGCTTCCATTGTTCATTATTAAAGAATTGTTTGACCTAGCTAAAAGATCAATGCATAATAACAAGCCCTACGAAGGAGTTACTATGAAAAAGCTTGTTCATGACCTCTGGAAACATTTCTGTATTGATCTCTTCACAGGGAAGTCTTGGGAACAACACTTAGATAATGCTGAACATTTTGTTGCTCTGATAAGACTTTGTCTTCAGCCATCAGAATCAGGGCAAGCTGGTGAAGTCGAAACCATACTAACACCAACAATAACACAACTTCGCCAGGCCGGAGTTAAGTTTAAGGTTGGGTCAGGCAATAGTTTATTTGACATCAGTTTCAGTGATGGGACTCTGGAAATCCCAAAACTAACAATAGACGATCGAACCGAAGCTCTTTTCAGAAATCTGGAGGACTTTGAGGCATTAAATTATGGAATCAAATACTACGTTAATGATTACATTACAATTATGAGTTACCTCGTCAACAGTCCAAAAGATGTGGAAGTACTTGTGCAGAAGGGAATTATAGAAAATTTTCTACCCAGTAGTGAAGAAGTTTCAACGATTTTTCGAAACCTTGCAAAAGAGAACAAGATTGATAAGACTGATTTCACCTATGCAGGTCTTACTAAAGATCTAAATGACCGCTGCAAATCCTCATGGCACAACTGGGAGGTCGCTTTGATACAGGAGAACTTCAACACGCCATGGGCTACCATCTCCGTCGTCTATGCTATTGTGATTCTCATCTGTGCTCTCATACAAACCTATGTCGCCTTCCGCACCTCTGCAATACAGTAAAAATAAATATGAGGTTTCCTTTCTGTGCTTTGATTGTTCAATAAGTATGACCTTTTGATTTTGTACTTTCAATTGTATTTTCAATAAAGAGGAATAAATATGTGGTTGGATTATGTACTTGAATTAATTGATAATATATTTAACATTTTATCATCTTTCTCAATTCTGAAATTCAATTGAATTGCAATTAACTTTTGACATGATATCAAGCAATAGAGAATAAATCATGGATAAGCTAAACTTTAGTATTCTGATATAAACATCAGCTAATTAACTTATCTTATCAATTGTGCTGCCCACCAGGCATTTAAATTTGAAGAATTTTATGTGGCTGCAGGAAATTAGACCATAAGAACAGTCTTGCGAAATTAAGATTCCCTGTCTGATTGTAAATTGCAAACAAAACACAGTGGCAAAACGATAGGAAACTAATAGAATATTACAAAAATATTTATACAACATCGATTGCCCATGCCTGGTGAAAAAGTCATCACATTCTCTCAATAGCATGAAAAAGAAAAACGGATCTAAGACAAACTGACCCTTGGATGCTTCCATGTAAAAAAACCCTAATTTGATATCTTAGTGCAGTCAAGAGAAGAGAAGAAGTTCTTTCGATTTCAATTTGATCGAGGAAGTCATTGCCATTCCTTATAACAATTGCTCATAACACAACATTATTTATTCAAAACGCAGTCTCATTAAACAAAAAACCATCAACATTTACTAACTTCTTTAATGTTTTTCTAAAACCCATAAACTCTAGAAAATTCACATTCAATCTCTCATTATATTCTTTCCAGATCGATCTGCATCGATAACACAAGTATGTTTGTCTAAATCCCTAAATCTTCAATTCCAATATTCTATAACCATATGTTGGATTGTTGTTGTCAGTGTATCGATTATTTGTATGTATGCAAATTATGTTATCAAAAATGGCATCAATTTAACAACAAACATGGAGATGGTTGAGACAACAAGCCATCAACAAGAGGTAAGTAATAAATACATATTATTCTCTCTACAGTCTGAATAAAATTTCAGGATCTATTATATAAATCATAGTATTTAATTGATATAGTCTTTTAAATTGATCATACCATTATTTTCTTTGAGTGTCTACTTGATTGTTTTGCTAGACAAATTTCAGTATTTAGTGATAATATATTTATAAAAACATTGAATAAGAGAGAAAGAAATTTGAGATAAAATTATAAACAAAATATCATTATTTCAAAATATATTAATGATGCCTTAAGTAAATCTATATTACATAATAAAACTTATGAATTATAGAATCCGGATTCTGTTCTTATAGTCTTCTTTAAGATTTACTGTTAATTTTGAAATAAACAGTATAAGATTCGTCTCTGAAACTGAAAAGTGGAGCAAGAAGAAAGTTCCTCGTCCCTCCTTTTGCCACAAAGCTGATAGGATGATAGTTACTCATGCCTTTCCCCATGACAAAACTGGCTGCCTTCTTAAATCCATGCTTGGATTTGTTGCAGCTGATTTTCAGGGTTGCACCTGCCTTCAATTTCCCACTACTATACACAAAGCAACCCTTCCGGCTTTCCAACTCCAATGATACAGTTGCAGCTTTTCCATCCAATCCAGCGACCAAATGAAAAATAGAAAAGCTTCTACTTGCGGGAGGATTCGCCGCCACAAGTTCATGATCTTTTCCTTTCTGCAGCAACTTTCCTGGCAGATCAAACGGTTCTAGACTGATTGATTTGCCGATAACATCTTTGACTGATGAAAATTTTGTGGCATCTTCATCGTTAAAGATGAGTCTGAAAGTGCAATAAACAGAAGCGTTAGTGCCGTGTGCTGGAAGTTTTTCCATTGTAACCGACTGGTTGTTCGTTAAGACGAAAGTTGAATTTCCAGAAACTTGAGAAAGTGTAACCAGATTAGCATTGTGTGAAGCAGGAATTGGGGTTATCCATTCTGAAAGAGATTTAGCTGGTTTATTTTTTATTTCCCAATCTTCGTTAGAATAACCGGCAAGTAGATAAGGACCATAAAGTATTGCCTGAAGAGAAGAATAATCGGGCCGGTCATCTGAAAAAAGAAAAATCAATGTTAAATATCTTGGAAAAATATATAGTCTATATATGTAAATTACAATGAAGATACCTTTAATGGCCTCTGACCAAAGATGGATCGGAAACTGAACGGTTAATTTGTCAGCGGAGCTCCATTTTCTTGTGATAGATAAATAATTACCTGGACCATGAGTTCAACTGGATTGAGCAAACATGAAAAAAAAAGCGAAAAATATTAATCCCTTTGTATCTAACTGCATTACAAACCAACCTGGAGTTGGTGCAGACAATATCTGGTCGTTTAATTTTGCCTTAATATCAGCCGAACTTGTCCAACTTGGTATCCGCAAATTCAAGGTTGATTTTACAGCCACCTGCACAAGTGAGATTAGCTCTTCAGTCACATTTTGTGCTTCAATCAAGTAATGAACAATCTGGGTTAAGATGACAAAATGAAGTTAGTACCTTGATTGAAGAGAAAGTTATTGTCAATCGAAGGTAAGGATCCCATGAAACAACAGGAGCAACAGTTTGATTCAGCACAAACTTTCCGGATTCCCAATGAATGGAGCTTGAAACATATTGGAATATGTAAAGAGACGGAATTTTTCCTCCCTCTTCAAAGTATATGGAATCTCCTACTTTTGAGAACGATTCAATTCCTACATGAAAGATTAAAATCTATCAAATCTCTGCCCATAAAATAGGCAAGAGAAATGAACATGGATTCGATGTACCTGTTCCATAACAGCACCAAAAACTATCAAACTTTGTTCCCCAACCATAAAAACTATTGGCCTTGGAACTTCCAGGGCCTAGCGGAAGCATATAAAGCATAATTCCAGGATCCGTTCCTCGTTGAATACTAAGTACACTATTTGTCAAGGTGCGCTCATAATAATCTGCATATCGCGGAGATTTTGTCCATTGAAGCAGATGGCGAGAGACCTACAAAATAAAATATAGTTAGAGAAGAAAAACACAGATGTTGAAAGATTAATTTGTAAATGGGCATACCTTAAGCATGTTGAAACTTGTGCATGATTCTTGGTTCTCCGAAGTTAGAGTGGTCGCTAGGCGCTTCGGATCGACCCTAAAGGGTGAGATATAATTGATAGAAATTTCATAAAAAAAAAACATGGGAACTTTGGGTGGCAATTGATGTTAAAATAGAAATTTAATCTCGAAAGTAGTGTCTATTGATCAGTACCAGTGTTCACTCATGGTTGAGCCTCCGGTTGCGTAAGTGTGGGAAGAGTTAACAATGTCAAAGAAGAAAGTCGCCATGGACTGGCAACCCAAATATTAGAAGAAATTTAAAATAAAATTTTCCAAAATGAGTTTATGCGATAATTGAGAATAATAAAACAAAAAAAATGAAGATTAAATTACCTTGGAAAGAGGATCACCAGTGATTTCATGCCGCCTTTGTGTTCCAATAAGAATAGGTAGATGAGTATTGGCGTGCATACCAGATAGGGAATCAGCCTAGGAGCATAAGAAATTGAATTTGTTTGAATTAATATAATTACATCAAGAGAAAATAAACAATATGGAAATTACCTGCAATGCAAGCGGCCCTAAAAAGCATGCTTTGTCAAAGAGTCGGGCCAACATGAAATGCTTTTTATCTCTCTGGGATCAATAGCATAACATTTACAAAAGTCATCACAAAGCAAAGTTAACCACCGAGACTTCTAAGGCACATGATATGAGAAGAGTATCAGAATAGATCATTAATGAACTATGTAGAAAGGTAGAGCTAGGGGCTCAGCCAGAAATCAATTTCCTCCAGAGGGCTGACAATAAAAGTTTTAATGGTTACTTACAGTGATGTTATATAACCTGTAAAGTACATCATTCATGCCACCACTTTCTTCGTTAAGCGTTTGATAGTGGCCTTCCAACTTTCTTATAACATTGTGAACACGACGGCCAAAATACTCAGCCATCCATATCGTCATGTTCAAGGCCAGAGCATTACCAGCATATGTATTTTGATCCAACAACCCGTTCATAATCTGTCAGGAGTTTGAAGTTTAAAGTCAAACCAGTTAAATAATAATTAGTTACTTCTTTAGTGTTTATACCTTGTGGATGGTGTAGTATGGAGCCCAGACTTCACCGTCTAAATTTTCCAGAAGATCGAACTGGTTACTAGGGAAAGCAGAAAGATATCCGGAACCAATTTCATCCTGACAATCAGATAAAGCTGATACAACTGCAGACATTTTTGCTTTTATTTTTTCGTTGTGAGTGCTTGCCCACATTAGTGCTGAAGCACTCAAGTAATGGCCTTCAAATTTTTGAAGAAATTAAGTCAGTCATTTGAAGGTTAATTCATTTGAAAAGAAAATCATAAATGAGAGATTTACATAATGATATAAGGTGTTATATTCACAAACTAAATATAAAATTGATTCATTCATTCACTCGCTGTTATCTATATTTATTGAGTATTTATAAAATTAATTTTTTGCATGCACTAATCTATCTTGTTCATGACTCATAATGTACTCGCACGTACCTACAAAATGACCTCTGAGATTAGAGGTTTTACTCTCCCAGCCTCCATATGGAGTCCCTGGAGTTGGCAAACCAGCAGTTTTCCTGAAGCTCCAAACCAGTCTATCAACCTTCAACATCAACAAATACTCCAAGTTTGTTTGTTGTGCTCTCCAATGCAATGAATCCGGACCCAACCGGACATTATGCAACGAAACTTCCTTGAGATATTCTGCAGGCAACTTAAACTCAACAGGATTTTCGATCTGGTTGTACATCAATTCCCAGCTACGACCTTCATTGGTTGTTCCAATCCACAATTGGTACTGAGATACAATTTCTATTTTCCGGGTTTGATTTTTTGGTAATACATTTGTACACTCCTTACCAAAAGCACAACCCCATATAAGCAACCCTAGCAATGCCTGAAAGAAGAGAAAACCCATCAATTTTTATGCTTATTTCTTTGATTACTCCTGAAATAAAAATATCGGGTCTCTAAAGAAAGAATTTCAACTAAAAAACTAATAAAAACTTTGGTAAGTTTTAGAAAAGACATTTTCCTCTTAAATAGCTAGATTATTAATTCATGAATTAGGGTATGGATAGTATAGATATATACTCTAACCATTCAAGATAATTTAAAATTTTAGATTAGATATCTTGAGTTTAAATAGATACATACTTAATACAATTCAAGATAATTTAAATTGTAGATTAGATATTTTGATTTGGAATTTTAGGTGTAGATTTTTAGACAAATTTTTATTCAGAATTATATATATATATATTGAGTTTAGATAATTTGAGTTTAAATTTTAAGTTTAGATTTTTTGATAAAATTTGATATATATATATATATATATATAGAGAGAGAGAGAGAGAGAGAGAGAATAGTAATTTACTAATAAAGTGGGTAGTGGTGCTCATTACTCCTCCAACCAGTCCATCGATTGACAAAGGTTCTTCCAAGAAGGGCGCTTTCGCGCACACAGCTTTCACCTCCCAAGTTTCCGTGTCGACAGCCCTATTGTACCACTCCTTGAACTGCATCTATCGATCTTGTGAGGATAGGGTCGACGGGGCCTTCAACCCATGAGCCCGTCATTTAGTTGGGTCAACGTATGGACTTCGTTTGGAGGGACCCATTTTCACCAGCTGATCATGAATTGTGTGTTTCACCTGAGATGAGAATACAATAAGGCTAAACAACCAATTCCCACCCAAGGTTCTCTTAAATTACAGTGCCCCCCATGAAATTTTAAAAAGTCAAGTACCCACATTTGTTCTTTGAAAATGCTAAAATACGCTCCACAAAAATCAATAATATTAATATTAAAATAAAATTTAATATAAATAACATTAAAATAATAATAAACATTTAATAAATTAATAAAAATTTTTAAAAAACATTTATTGTCGTCGAGAGTATTGTCAACGGTGGTGGTTGTCATTAATATAATTAGGTAGTTAGAAACGATCAATCGGTTCTATTGAAAACTATATTTAATTACCTTAATGGTAGAGACGACTATATCTAGTATTCAAAAATCTAGCGTAGATAGCTAGATTTGGCCTTCAAAAATCTGGCAGAAACGGTCAGATCTGATCACCTCAATAGTGGAGACAACCAGATTTAACCTCTAAAAATATAGAGAAGATGATTAAATTTGGTTGTCGTTATCATAAAAAAAAAAAAGGCTAGAAATGGTCAATATGTTTGAAATTAGTAATTTTTAGTTATTTCAAACGACGAATATGACGCTAAAACTTTAATGATCAGATCAGGTCATCAATGAAACCAAGTGACTGTTTTGACTATTTGGTTAGATTAACGACAACCACTATCACCGACGATATTGTTGGTGGTGGCAACTACTATTTTAAATTTTTATTAATTATTTATTATTATTTTATATTTTAATTATTTATAAAACCATAATCAAAGGGGAGTGAGTGAAATTCACTTAGTAAGCATGAGACTAAACTTTTATTATATTACCCATTTTACACTTGGTTCGATTCCACTTTACATTGATCATGGTGAGTTCTCTATTAGACTCTTACCTTAGATAATGTAGAATTGAAAACTATATTTAATTACCTTAATGGTAGAGACGACTATATCTAGTATTCAAAAATCTAGCGTAGATAGCTAGATTTGGCCTTCAAAAATCTGGCAGAAACGGTCAGATCTGATCACTTCAATGGCGGAGACAACCAGATTTGACCTCTAAAAATTTAGAGAAGATGATTAAATTTGGTTGTCGTTATCATTAAAAAAAAGGCTAGAAATGGTCAGTATGTTTGAAATTAGTAATTTTTAGTTATTTCAGACGACGAATATGACGCTAAAACTTTAATGATCAGATCAGGTCATCAATGGAACCAAGTGACTGTTTTGACTATTTGGTTAGATTAACGACAACCACTATCATCGACGATATTGTTGGTGGTGGCAACTACTATTTTAAATTTTTATTAATTATTTATTATTATTTTATATTTTAATTATTTATAAAACCATAAACAAAGGGGAGTGAGTGAAATTCACTTAGTAAGCATGAGACTAAACTTTTATTATATTTCCCATTTTACACTTGGTTCGATTCCATCTTACATTGATCATGGTGAGTTCTCTATTAGACTCTTACCTTAGATAATGTAGAACTACATGGTTTAACCTATGTAACTCCAATTGTGATTGTGTCGATCGAACTGAGTTTAAACATAAATTAGGCACCTTGGCCATGTGATTCATACTATGTGATCCTCTTTCTATTTGACTGTTGTATAATCATATATCTAATTTCAAAGCTATTGCAATCCTATTTATCTTACTACAGGTAGATGTGTCCTATTACAAACCCCTATGCCCCATTATAGGCATGCCCTACTGTAGGCGTGTAAGGTGTATCTCATATGTGCCATCTTGAAATGACCTTTATGATACATATTGTCCTATGGGTGAGATTGGTACCTATGGTCAATTAAGTAGAGTATGTTCATGTCTACGCAAACATGTATCTTGAGTCAAACTAATTCATGCACATGGTTTACCAAGGACAAACATGATTGAAACTTATGGATAAGAACAAAATTTGAAACTTACAAGATATGATCTCATAAATCTAGTATCGTGCCTTTTGAAATAATCTATTGAAAATTGATTATATGAATGCGGATACTGCATGTATAGTAGTGCGTCACTTTTAAAACTTTCAATGTGCCACATATCCACTTATCTAACATGGTATCAGATGAATGGACGTGTATCTTTCATGCAAGACCCTTCATCAACAATCTTAAACAAAATACTTTAGTCATAGGCCACATTCAACAATAAGCCAATTATTAAAAATAACCATTTTACCCTTTAGATATACTTGTGGGTGTTATAATAATTATAATAGTGACATGTTTCACCACAAGACTAAGTGTTTCCAAATAATCTACGCAGGGATTTTATCAAAACCCTTTAGTTACTATTCTAGCTTTGAATATTTGTTAAGTGTCATTAGCATTAAGCTTAATCTTATACATCTGCTTGTGCACTACTACATTCATATCCTTTGAAAAAGAATTAATTTGCAAGTTTTATTTCTTTCAAGTGCTTCAAACTCAATGTGTATAGCCTCGTACCATTGTGATGTACTCAAAGCATTTTCTATTGTCTTAAGCTATTACAAATTTGATTTAAACAAATTTGTAATATAAACATTAGGAATAGATTGAAAGCCTGTTTTTGACTTGATAATCATTAGGTGACCTCCTTTTTGAACTTGTAAATTTTCAAGTTTCTTGATACTAGGTAGAACAACTTTTAAATTGATTGTAGTGAATGAATATGAGGTGTTTATGGTCGATGGTGATTGTTTTAGTATTATTTTTTTTTTTGGCCAAACAACATATTCCCATCCAAGGTTTCCTTTAATGAAAAACTCCTACCTATAAAAGTTTAACAAGTCAAGTATTTACTTGTTGATTAAAGTCAGAGGGGTATTTTTATCTTTTTGAATAAAAATTAAAAATAAAATTTATAAAAATGATTAAAATATAAATGTAAAATAAATAATATTAAAATGATAATAAAAAATTAATAAATATTTAATAAATAAAATAAAATAAATATTTAAAAAACAGTCACCACCACCGACGATGGTGCCAAACATCAACCTCACTAGGTGACAGAAATGACCATCTGCTAGTCACCTCGATAGCGGAGGCGGCGGTAGGTGGCCAATTTTGGCGAAAACAACTAGATTTGACCGTTTTTACCATCTAAAATGGTCGAAAATGATCGGTGTCAAACATTTTGACCGTTTTCAGCCTTCTCCAATGACAAAGCTGTCAAATCTGGCCACCTCTGTCGCCTCTACTATCGAGGCAACCAGATCTGATCGTCAGTGAAATCAGATGGTCGGAGGTTAACGTCAACCATTATTATCAGTGACATTGTAGGTGACAGTGACTTTTTATAAATATTTATTTTATTTTTTAAAATATTTTTTATTAATTAATTTATTTTAATATTATTTATATAAAAATTATTTTAATATTAATATTATTAAATTTAATAAAAAATATTTTAATCTTTTTAAAGAATAAATGTGGTATTTGACTTTTAAAATTTGTATGGAGGAGAGTTTGTTAGGTAAGAAAACCTTGGGTGAGACTTTTCTGTTTGACCCATTTTTTTAGGTGTTTATGCTTTGTGGTGATTGGTACCAAGAAGTTGGTAATATATGTGGTGTATCTTTGGATTGCGTTGGGACTTGAACTAACTTTGGTGATTTAGGATGACAAGGTCCAAGATTAGGTGACGAGGTAGGGTGGTGTGTCTAGTTCATTTCATTCAAGTCATTTGTTCTGTTTTACAACATAAATTTATTTGATGTTAATTAACTTCAATTAATATTTGTATGTCATTTGTCTGTGATTATATTCTATTAGGATTGTATAAAAATTAACTAAATCTATCGAATCAAATGGATTTAATTTATTTTAAATTAAAAATTATAGTTTGAGTTGTTCCATAAATGATTAAGGTTTTAAAATTTTTATAAACCAAACTCTTGATTTGATTTTGGTTTTAGAAAATAAAATTCAATAACACTAGAACAAATTGATAAATTTTGTATACTGCTTTGTAAACACCATGATTGAGCATAGAATTATTTTATTAAAACGCAAATTATACTTTAAATTTTTTTAGAAATTAAAATTATGTGCTGACTTATTTTTTTTTTTGGAGGATTTTTTTTGTGTTGTTATTTTAATTTCTATTGACTTGTTTTCATTATAATTTAATTATTGTTGTGTAATCTTATTTCAATATTTATTGAAATTCTATAATTTCTTTAATTTTTTATTTTATTTATTTATACTTTTATCAATCCGCTATTTAACTAAATATAAATAACTTTCGTTTGAATATTTTTGATATTACTTGGTTTAATTCAAAATTAAAGTATTTAAAAATCAATTTTATTAATTTAATTAAAAATATTTGTTATAAACCAATTAAACGGGGATTATAAATACCCTTAAATTCCATTATAAAACAAAGCACAATACAATGGCCCCAGATGATGTATATGCAGTGGGTTGAGGGGGGCTTGATGGCCTAGATTAACATTTCTTTAGTTTCAAATATATTATTCTTAGTTTTTCCTTTTTTTTTTTTTTTTTTGTTTTTTTATGTATCTAAGAATCTCTATGATTTCAATCAAATTTTTTCATAGTTATCTACCTTGTTTATGTTCGCACGGAGCCTTATATGACATGACAAGTGCTTTATTATGCAATGAAAGGAGAAGAAAAAAAAAATTCAACATACGGTTAAGCTCTTTGTTTCAATAAGCACTTAGCAAAAGTGTTTTTTGTGATGGGATTCAAATGATAGAACACTCGAATTCATTCGTGCAATCAATGTCTAGAATCGTTATAGTAAGAGATCGCAAAAATTGAAAAAAAAAAAAGAAAAAAAGAAAAATCATAAACAAAATTTGAAAATCAAAAAGCAAACTCTACCCCTCTTTCACATTATATATGACTGCCAAAAAGAGCAATTAATTATACTGAAAAAACTCTAATAAGATCATTATTATTAGTTGCCGAGATTGATGGAGGGTCAAATATGCAATAAAAATATGTGAAATTTGCTCACGAATTAATTTATTTAGACTATGGTTTCGTCATGATTGTTTGAACAAAGGGAGGAGGAAAATAACTTAATTAGAATATAAATTTTCAAATTGGATAACAATATTTAGAGATATTGAATTATCACAATTTTTATATTGAATGAATCAAACTTTATTTTTTTATATAATGAATCAAATTCTTTTATTTTTTTTAATTAAAATAACTAAATTTATATTCAATTACACACAAATGAATCTAACATTCGACATCATTAAAAATAATGATATATATTCTTGTATTAATTCATAAAAGATCATCCGAATAAACCTTGATTGATGTGAACAATTTAAGGATTTACATGAATACTTTTAAAGTTAACGTAGATAATTGCAATCTTTAAAAGTCCCAAATTAACCTTTTCCTCCAATTTTTTTTTTTACAAAAACCATAAAATTTATCTAGAAAAAAAAAAAATCTATCTAGAATGAGTAAAACCCGACTAAAATTAGAAGTCCTCCGTACTTAAATAATCAAATTCACATAATAAAATATTTAATGAAAATTTCTTTACATAAAAAACAAAACCACAAATTAATTTTACTGAGTTTTGTTTATTCTGTGTGTATTTGTGATTTTTTTTTGGAAATACATTTGGGAAAAGTTAGTGTATAACTTGAGAGTTTTATGGGTTGCAAATACCCATCTCTACACGCAAACAATGTCTAAGTCAATGCATCAAAATAATCATATTAACATTTTTAATAAAAAGGTTATTACGATTATTCCTATATAATATCATTTAAAGTTAGTTTATAATTCAATGGCTTTAATAGAATATAGTAAAAATTTTATCCATTCAATAAAAAATTTTAAAAGTTGGATCCTTTCAATAGAAAAAAGAAATCTTATGTTATTTTTTTAAAACAATTTTAATATAAGTTGGATCCTTTTAAAACAATTTTAAAAGTTGGATCCTTTCTCAAATCTTATGTTATTTGAGAAAGCAAGCATTTTTATAAAAATCATGAATGTAATATGGATAAAAGAAATTTGAAAAGAAACATTTTTTTTGGGGTTAATATGAGAAACATTTTTAATAACTAATTAGGTTAATCTGATCATCAATTAAAACCAAGAGGATGAAAGTTGTTGATGACCAAAATATAGACCCACAAAAAGAAAAAAAAAAAAAAAAGGGAAGGTGTTTATAGAGTGATTTCAAAAGAAATTATTGAAAATCATAATTTTTGTATTCCTTTTGTTTTTTATGACATCAATTAATCTTTGAAACCTAATTATCACCTTAGATAACTTATGTCTTTATTATCAGACCAAACTTTTAGAGTTTTTTTATCTCTATTTTGATATAATATTTATAGATATAACTTTTCAAAAATTTTTTTTACATTAATATGAAAAAGGATCCTAATAAATGATGAGGTTGGCATGATTTTGGGAGTAAAGAGATGAATATAGAATTAATCAAAATGAAAATGTGATCAAATAGTTCTAATCTTGATGTATGATAATTATTAATTCCACTTTAACCATTATTGAAGGAGCCTCCAAGTAATCCTAATGGATGAATGTATTGGGAGTTCATGACTATTAAAACTTATTACCATAGATTGGATAAATTAAGAATTACTTTATATGTTATTCAGAGTGATATAAAGAAAAGGGTTACTTTTCATTCCTAAAACCATGGCCGAGAAAGCCATAATCAAAGTATTTTAGCTTTTTTTTTTTTTTCTTCTTTCAAATTCATTTGTCCCTAACTTTGACATGGGGGAAGGAATATTAATATTACTATAAAACTAATTAATTAATTTCTTAATTTTTATTTATTTTTTTGCTTTGCTTTTACTCTGATCTAAGGTGAAGCTTACATTTTCTCCCACCTAATGATGGCAGACAGGAACACAATTTATGAACTTCAAAAAGAATATAAAGTCTTTTTTTTTTTTTTTTCAAGTGAAAAAGAAAATCTTGCTGGGGTTTTGATGTCTAACATTGGTTCAAAGGGCGCCAAAAAGAAAATAGTGAACAAGATTTAGTGTAACCTAAAGTAAGACACAATGGGTTTTAGTTTTTGGATCCTTTTCCAAAGATTTACTATAGTAAATGGTAGCGTTTCCAAACATTATTCAACGCATTGAGTGGCCTATAACTTTAATTTTATTCTACTAATTAACTTAAAACATATATGGAGTTGGATTTAATATATTTAATTTCACTGAGAATATGCAACCCGCTAAAAAATGTTCCATGCATAAACAAGCATTAGGGTTTGATTCATATTCATTCAAGTTAAAACGAAATTAATTTACTTATCATTATAAACATATAAAAGCTACATATATCAATGAGTTACACGTTTTAATTTTATTGATTTCCACTTAAGTTAGACCTAATCAATTACAAGGAAACCTTTTAAGTAAGGTAATATATCATTTGTTATTTCATTAAAAGTATAATCGGTAAATCATTGAATTTTATGATTGGAAGAGTGTGATTATTAAGCTGGTTATCCATATCCCATAATTAATTAATTAATCATCAATAATTGTATGTGATTAGATCCCGGCTAATCAGCGGAAAATCAGTCATTATCTCTAATCAAAACTATTGAAGAAGTAAAGGTATGTCAATACATTTGATGATTATAAGGCTTTTTAGGCTAAGAATACTCTAAAAAGTGGAAACTTGTTGAACCCATCTTACCCAATTCATATATATATAAAAATAAAATAAAATAAAATGTGTGTGTTTAATTGTATTAAATTAATCAATTAAATTTTTGAAATTAACCATGATTAGTTTTACTAACATGTCGCGGAAAGTGAGATTGATATTTTATTTTTGTTTCTTTTTTTTTTTTTTTTTTTTTATTGGCATTGATGATTGTATATACGTAGGAGAGAAGCTTATTGCATTGGAATAATTAAGTGTGTGGAAAAAGCACTTATTCACAAAAATGCTTCTGTAATTGAAAGCAATGTTATAGGTAAAAATTGAGCAGGAGCTTGTACTAAGAATAATAGATTTTCATGCTTTGAAACAAAGCTAATAGACAAAAGAAACTTCAAGACTATAACCTTCTTACTTCTCAGTCCATGCCAGCAAGTGTGTAGAATAAGAACTTTTAATTCGTATAAATTAATGCTTCCACTTTTCTTTATTCTTAATTATTTCTCTTGACTCTATGTGTCACTTGCCTCTCTGTTTGTTTTTTGCTTTGCTTCCTTTAATCTAATATAATTGTATGGGTGTCACATGTCAAGAAATTTTGTCTTTCTTTAAAAACACTAAGAACCCTAATTCGAAGTAATGAGAAGCAAGAAGAAGACATTGAGACGAATTTCTCTATTCTGAAAGACGAAGCAACAACAAAGAACAATCCACCCAAACGAAACAACCATCTATCCTTCTTGT
Source organism: Anacardium occidentale (assembly GCA_026122585.1). NCBI lineage: Eukaryota > Viridiplantae > Streptophyta > Magnoliopsida > Sapindales > Anacardiaceae > Anacardium > Anacardium occidentale. The sequence goes on along the minus strand of JAJEJH010000037.1, from coordinate 154,093 downwards.
TTCTAGGCCAACTCCTTTGTCTTCTCACTGTGACAAAACAACACTCCCTAAACACATGAACTGCTCTACTTATTTACAGAGTTCGTTCTTTTCATTTTTAAGGAGAGAGTATTACCCTAAACTTTAAATCAATAAGGAAATAATTAATATCGTGCTTCAAATGGCAGGTTTGTAAACTGATTGATCTGATTAACATTTAAAATTATCCTATTGTAGCTAGCCAATTGAAAGCAAAATCACAGAGAAAAAATAGTAATTATAAATTGTCCTTTGTAGAGGTTATATATACCACTGATGTAAATTGTATAAAGTCATATCTTATTATTCGCCTATTAAAAAAAAGATACAAACTAATATATTTATAAAATTATATATAATTATAATTAATTATTTAAATTTTAATAATAACATATTATCATATAATTGATTAATTTTAAATTAAAAATAAAAATTATTAAATTTTAATTAATTAAATTAATCTCAACACTTTGAACTCTTAACAAATTCCTCGTAACCATATAACTTATTAATTATGATAAACTAGCCTCTTAATGCCCAGAACACAAACCCTAATCCTTAAATTTTGACTGAATATATAAAAAAAAAAAAAACCAAATTAATATATCTGTAAGATACAAGCCTGATCGTCAGTTTGAATTAATGACTTTCAAAGATTATTATACATAAACATACATTCACACACACACACGTGCGTGCACACGCGCACGCGCACATACACACACACACATATATATATATACACACGCACGTATGTATATATGCATATATAATATTTGAAAATTTGGTAGTAAATGAGATGGGAATGGTATAATGTATATTACATATTATATTTCTTATAATTTCTTATTCTAATTCTACCTTTCCAATTACTAGTTTCCATTTGTTTTAAACAAATAAAATGAGTGTTATTAATCTTTATAAAATAATTACTTTTTAAAATTTTAAATAACAAAAAATGCTAAGCCTTACACAACTTAAATAAGTTGTTGGTTGACATGCTCATTTAGAGGTCAATCAAGTTGAGTTAAATCCAATAATGCTTAGCTTAGTCTTAATTTGATTATCTTAAGATAGAGTTAAACTTTGATCTCAATTCAAAACTTATAATTATTCTCTTAATTTTTGAATTTTTGAATTTAAAATTTATATTTTATATATTTATCAATCATTTTTTATATTAAAAGCCAATAAATAAAAATTTAAAATTATAAATGCAAGATTTATAATTTTTTAAATTTTATTTATATTTTATTTAAATCATGAATTCATGAATCTATTAAATCAATTATTCTCAAAGTCGAGTTTTAACCCAAGAGTCAAATTCAAATGACTTGATTATAATCTTAATTCAGTAATTAATTAAATTGATTCTCACTCAAAAATTAAATTCAAAGAACTCAGTCTCAAACTTAGAAGTCAGTTTTACTCCCATGCTCATTTTAGGCTATTAGAAATTTGGAGGCTCCATGTGAGAACCGTACACCCAATTTAATTTTGTCTTCTGTTTGGCTCCATGCACTTTTTCTTTGATCCTGACACGTGTGATTCTTCCCTGAATTTTTATTTTTTTATTATTATAAAAATAAAAAAAAATTAAGAGAAATGCCTTTACTTTAATAAACCCACTTAAGGCCTCCACACGACTTGCATTAACAAGGTTTAATCACATTTGTACAACCAATTTAATTTTTTTTATTATCATTATATTTAATAAAATTTAAATTTTATTCACTTATTAAATTCTTATAAAATTATTAAAAAGTTAAAAATACTTTCAAATTAAAAAATATTTTATTCTTAAAATTTTATTTAATATGTTTATTTTAATTTGTATTAATTAAAATTCAAAATGGTAAAAAAAATTTATTACCATAATTATAGATATGATTTAATGCTAAACAATAAAATATTTAGATTACACTAGAATTTTTTTTAAAATTTTAGGGATTTTTGACATTTGAAAGAATTTTGGGGTGTTTTTAAAATTAAAAAAATTAGGTTTTTTGTAATTTGAAAAAGGTTGGGTGTTTATTGAAATTTAAAAAATTTGGGGGTATTTTTTAATTTTAAAAAGTTTTTGGTGTTTTTTACAATTTAAAAAAAGTCATTGGAAGTGTTTTTAAAATTCATAAAATTCCAATGTCTCTCGATAATTTAAAAAATAATAGTTATATTCAAAGATCACAACAAGTTAAAGAGTATAAATATTTTATTACAAACTTTTAAAGTCGTAATATATTTTTAAAATATGTAAGTTAATATAATAATTTTTAAAATAAAATAAAATAAATCTATTTGAGTTTTTAAATTTGTAAATTTTGTGCTGTTTTCTAAAATTTTAAGAGGTCTTTTTGTAATTTGAAAAAAAGTTTAAATGTAAATATCATATTACAAACTATTGATGTGATAAAATAATTTTAAAATATATAAATGAATATGATAATTTTTAAAATAAAAATAGAATTACCTATTTATTTTTACTAAATTTGAAAAAAAATATTGTTTATATCATAAATATATTTATATCATAATATTTACCTAAATGATATAAATATCTTTTAATCTTTAAAATTAATAGATATTTTTCAAAATAAATATATAAAAATTTAATTTTTTTTTCAACGTAATAAATGAAAAGATTTCATTTCAATAAGTATTAGGTGAAAAATAGTCTTTTGGCGTCGTTAATATTCAAGATAAGTGTACTAATCACTCTTTAAAATTTAAAAAGCTCTATAAAAAACAATTAAAGAAAATAATCAAATTAGTGGAGCACTCCACAAATATTTTTTTTTATTTTAATTAATTTGAAAATTCTGTTACAGAATTAGTCCCTTTAGATAAGTATAATCTTATATATATATATATATATATATATATATATATTGATTTACTGATAATATATGAAAATATAAATATATATTTTCTGAAAACTTTATTTTCTTTACTATCAAATACTTTTTCCAACACATTTTATATACTAAAGTTGGGTTAACCCTAACTAAGCATGGAATCGGGTATCCATTTTTAGATGCTATCTCCTTAAAACAAAATATATATATAGGTAAAATTTCCGTCTTAACGTTTTGAACTCAGGGAGGACCGTCAGATTAGATTAGATTGTTTTAGTCAACGGTAGATTCTTGTAAGTCTAATAAATAAATATTAGAAAATTTTCTTTTATAATAAGGAAAATAAACTGTTACAAAACACAGCAGCTTGATGGAAAAAAATACAAATAACAACGTAAACAGAAAAACCAACCCGAACTCTCAGACTCAGTTCTCCCTTTTTTCGTTCTTCGGAGACCTTTCTCTCCTTCTTCCACCGATGGACACTCCACCACCGCTGCAACCGCAACAGCAATCTCTAAGCCTGGACAACCTCAATGCCCTCAAAATCCTCGGCAAAGGCGCCATGGGAATCGTCTTCTTAGTCCACCACACCACAACCGACCCTTTCGCCCGTTCACCTTTCGCTCTAAAAGTGGCCGATAAGCTGTCTCTTCATGCCAACCACGACGCTGATCGTCGTGCCCGTTGGGAAATCGAGGTCCTGACCCGGCTTTCGCATCCGTTTCTTCCCAAGCTGATAGGATTCTTCGAAACTGAGGATTTGCTCGCCTGGGCTGTCCCTTATTGTTCCGGTGGCGACCTTAACGTCCTTCGTTACCGTCAAAATGACCGCGTTTTCTCGCCCACGGTTATTCGTTTTTACTTGTCGGAGATCATTTGTGCGCTTGAGTATCTTCATAATATGGGGATTGCTTACAGAGATTTAAAACCTGAAAATGTTTTGGTTCAACAGTCGGGTCACGTGACACTCACGGATTTTGATCTGTCTCGCAAACTGGCTAAAAAAACCACCGTTTCAATGACCACCTTCGAGAAACGAAGCCATAAAATTCCGGTTCCCGAGATTCCGAAGAACCATAGAAGAATGTTGATCCGTTGGATAAAAGATTTCCCCGACAACAAAAATGCGTTAATGAGGGCGAAATCGGCCAGAGTCAGCCCGGTTTCTCGGAGGAAACCGACTTCTGACAACTGTGAACGGTCCAACTCGTTTGTGGGAACGGAAGAGTACGTTTCACCTGAGGTGGTGCGTGGCGATGGACATGAGTTCGCTGTTGATTGGTGGGCTCTGGGTATCTTGACGTACGAGATGTTCTATGGCACAACGCCATTTAAAGGCAATAACCGAAAAGAAACCTTTCGAAACGTTCTGATGAAAGCTCCGGAGTTCGTAGGGAAACGAACAGACTTGATGGATTTAATCGAACGGCTTCTGGAGAAAGATCCCATGAAGAGATTGGGATATGAACGAGGCGCTTGTGAGATCAAGGAGCACGTGTTCTTCAAAGGCGTAAGATGGAACCTACTAACAGATGTATTACGGCCGCCGTTTATCCCTTCGAAAGAAGACTTCCAGTTAACGGAGAAAGCAAGGGGAGGTGGACGAGTGATAGACATAAGACAGCATTTTCAGAATTTGAGAGCTCCACCACCGTCACTGTCGCCGTCTCCAATTCCTTCACCATCGCCCGAGCAATGTCGAGGAAAAGCTTCTTTCACGGAGTATTGACTGACGCACGTGTGGGACATGGCTCGTGTAAGGATAGTGTAGCTATTAATCTTAATTCTGTACATAAAAAAATTTAAAAAAAAAAAAAAAAAAAGATGATAGAGCGTAAAAAGACGGCGTTGGTGATATTTTTGTACGTATTTTTATACCTTTTGCTTCACATAAGCACCTATAGTGGCGCGTGATTACACGCAACATGATTTCCTCGCTTAACAAGGTGAGGAACTACTTTTTGAGCAAAATTTCATTTAAATTAAAAGAATGTGATTGCATGTTTTCTTTAGAGAACTTAATTAAGTTTTAAATTAATTAATCATTTTTAATAATTTAAAAATTATTAACAAATATCAATGAGATACATATGATTACAAAGAGAAGAAGGTCTAAAATTACGGGGCTTTTATAAAACGAAGCCACATGACTTTCATCTTTGGTGTCCACTCCATCAATCATCATAATCACCACTTTCTTATCAAATCTAATAAATAAATCAAATCAAATCAAATCAATCACCCACACCATAGATTAGAGTTTTAATACGCCAATTAATTTTTTCTCACACTATATATATATATATTTATAAAATGATAGACGTCCATTAAATTTAAAAACAATTAAATTGTTATATAATTATTAAATTTGTTAATAAATCTTATTAAAATTTTGATGTAATCATAGAAAAGATAAAAACCTGTCGGATTATATAATATTTTACCTTTAAAACTTATATTAATTATAATAAAAAAAATTAAGGAGTGTGAATTATATGTTTACGGTAAATCGTAAATTTTAAATATTTTAAAAAAGTTTTTATAATTTAAAATATTTTCTGAAAATTTTAGGAGGTTTATTAAAAATTGAAAAATATTTGAAGACGTTTTAAAATTTTTAAAATTCTAATAATAGTCTTTAATAGTTTGAAAATTAATAATTATACCCTCATAAAATATAATAATTTACAGATGTAAATATCATATAATAAATTATTGAATCTATAATATATTTTCAAAATACATAAACAAATTTAAAAAATAATATTTATATCTTAAATATACCTTTATCATACTATTTAAATAAAATGATATAAATATACTTTGGTTATTAAAAATAATTGTTGATTTTAACAAATATGAAAAAAATTTAATTTTCTCAAATGTAATAAGTGAAAAATTTTATTTTATCAAACCTTGGATGGAAATTAGTCTTTAACCTTTTTAATTTAAAGGAGCGATATTAATAAATAACATTTTAATTGAAGGTATTTTTTGACTTTTAATGAGACATGTGAAACGTTTTTCTTTGCATTAACCCCATAAAACGTTTTTCTTTACTAAGCATCAAATGGTGTGGGTCATGTATTGACATGTGAAATGCAAGGTGTCACAAAAAATTTATTAAAGAATAGAAGTAATACAATTACATATATGAGAAGGACATTAAAAATAGTTATAAGGTAAAAAGCGAAGGAAAATTGAGTAGAGATCTAAAGAGAGGCGGCCAGCTGAAGCATAATAAAATTTATATAATTTTGTCATTATATTAGCAAATTAAAGAGCCAGCTAGGGCATCTTGTGCATGCAAACAAAAACTAAAAGTTTTCCAGCTTTAATTTGGAGAAACTGTTTATATCTTCCCTTTCAGAACAAAAACTTTGATAAAATAAAAGATAATAACTTGCTTTTCATAAAGCGTTCCCACATCCAGAAATACAATGAGGTCTATAGAAATTTACATAAAAAATAATTTTGGAGTATTTACAACCTATTATTCCACTTGTCGGGTAAATTGAAGCCTAATTGCTATAGATCTTTTGCCTTGAATTGACTCTTCACAAAGATAAACCAAATGAACTTCTTTTCATGCATAATAGTTCGTTGATGTCTCTTGGCTCTTTGCAATGCTCCCTTTCCGCACCAAGGAATAATCTAATTTGTAGAGAGACAGAAATGTAGTATAGGGTGCATGGCCCTTCCATTTCCTCTTTTGACAAACAGAAGGTCCCATTTTACGTTCTTTTGTTTTGGAGCCACGACTGATCTTTCCTTTTGTTCCCTAAAAGTCTCATCAATTTCTTTTGAGTATTAGGAGTTTTTGGATATTGATGAGTGTTAGGATAAAAGAGATAGGTAACGGGTGAACATTGTTTTAATTAAAAAAATGTTGTCGATATCTATAGACATATATAAAGACAATATGTGAATCCATTAATTTTCATGTGAAAGCTATTTGAACTCATTAGTTGAAGGTGAGTCATGATTCATTATCACGCATCATGTAATGCAGAACATAGAAAGAAATAGAATAAAGACACCCCTTGAAAACGAATTTGTCCCTCTTTTTTTACCATGACCTAAGAATCCAATTTGAACTCCATTTTCCCAGCCATGGTGTTTTCAGATAACTTTATATAAAACATGACATCTATCTCAATGTAACTTTTTAGGTTTCTCTTTCAAAGGTTTGGGCTTCTTGTTTTTGGTCGGTTTCCATTTCCAAAAGTTTTTTCAAGAAATGGAACAAGACTCAAAGACCACATCATCTTTTTTAACTTCAATGAGCTCTCTATTGAAAGAATTGTGAAATCTATTTGATGATTATTATTGACAAAATGTTGTATAATTTATAGTATTACAGGTAATGTATAATATCTTAGGGTTAGAAATATCTTTTAGGTTTCTAATCTGAGTTAGAATGTGATTTAGTAAGAGTTCTAAGGTTGTGAGAAATTGGTAAAAGTAATAGTGACATCATATTTTTCAAACATGGGATATAACCATGTATATTGACTAAAATTATCAATAATAAAGAAATAATATTTATAAGATGATAATGAAAGGATAGGAGCAAGACCCTATACATTAATGTGAATAAGCTTGAAAGGGCACCAAGTGTGTAAGTGTATTTGATAAAAGGAAGGCAAAGAATTTTACCCAGAGGACACATAAGGCACATAAACGAGAGATCTTGCAATCAATGAACTACAGTAGACATGTAGGCAAACATAGTTTTTAAGCACTATAGATGATGGATGGCCAAGACAATGATATTAGACATTAGGAAAAAAATACAGAAGAAAAATTATGTTACAATAACACGAGGAGATAATTGGTAGAGATCATTATTGCTTTGACTAGAAAAAGGAATTTGTCCCATTTCTTTGGCTTTAATCACAAAGCTAGATGAAGAAAGCAAATAAAGTTAGTATCAATGGTGAATTTATGAATGAATAACAAATTTTTATGTAATGATGAGATATACAAAATATTAGATAAGACAACCTTAGAATGAGGAGAATCACATAGATACATAGACCCTTGATGTGAAATCAAAAGTGACTAACCATTTTCAAAAGTAATTGAAGACATACCAATATAAGGTTAAAAAGAAGACAAGACAGAAGCATTAGGTGTCATGGATGACTGGTACGTCTTGAGTCACGAGTTATTCAAATCTCTCGAGCTTATGGTATACTCAATTAAACCTACGTAATTCTTATGTGTGTTAAGTTGGTTTACTTTGTTCCACCTACTACTTTAGGTAACACATCCTTTTGTCTAATATTTGTGATATCTTGTGTTGTAACAACTTTATTAAGTTCTATCTTTCTCCTATTAGTTTTTTTGAGAATAAGTTTTCTTTCCAAGAAGACACCAAATCGAGCAATAAAAACCTTTTGCTTTTCTAAGTGGTAAAAGTAATATCCTTTCATTTATTTAGCATACCATATAAAGACACTTTTTGGATTTATAACTTGGCTTATTCAATAAAAATTTCTTGATATAAGCTTCAATGCCTCAAACATTTTAAATAGCTTAGATTGAATTTTCACTTAGCCCATAACTCATAAGAAGTTTGGTCCACAGACTTAGATAAGAGTCATTTCAGTGCATAGGTTTTTGTTTCTAGTGCATAGCTTTAAAATGATGAGATTAGGTTAATTAAACTCATCCTAGGCCTTACCACATCCATTAAGGTTTTATTCCTCTATTTAGATATATTGTTATGTTGAGGTATACTAGGAGAAGTGAGTTAAGACACTATCTCACTCTTCTTAAAGTATTCTCTAAACTTGACACTTAAGTATTCACCTTTTCATCACTTTTGAGGATTTTTATATTATTGTCTAATTGTTTCTTTACTTCAATATTGAATTCTTTGAATTTCTTAAGCCTAATAAAATGCAACAACGAGGGACAACTTACCTATACAGCTAACAGAAATGATGACACTACTGGCAAAGACCATTTAGAGGAAAGGGAGCCCGAATAGTGGAAAAGCCATGGGAGGTCGGGTCATTTAATGAAAATGGAACGCTTTTCCCCTATTATAGAAGGCCTTATGAAAGTGCATGAATTCTTGGAAAAAGAGGGAGCAAGCTTATATAAAAAATGTAAAAAATTTAATTCAATGAATAGATAGAATCAAAGGTACAACAGACAGCGTTGCTTACCTACGAATTAGCTTTTGCAGTTGAGCAATCATATTAACTAAAATCATTAATAAATGTGACAAAGTAAAAGCATCCACATATGGTTTACATTGTTAGAGGTCCACACACATCACTATGAATAAGGTCTTATAGTTTAGTTGCCCTTTCACTATGTCTAGTTAAAGACAATTTGGTCATTTTATCTAAGAGGCATGATTTATATTCATCAAATGACTAAAAGTCCAATGATTGTAAAATTTCATTCCTTTGGAGCTTTGATATGAGATTTGAATTTAGGTGGCCAAGTCTACAATGTCAAAGATATGTGGCAATCAAATATTGATATTTAATTCTTTTAAGATTCAATTGAGAATATTCTTATTTCAGTTCAACACATATAAACCGTTATTTAAATACACAATTCCATGATAAATATCATTCAAGCTAAACGATAAAATTTCATTAGCTATTTCAAAATGATATTCTTCATTGTCTAACATAGACACAGAAATTACTTTTTTAGAAATCACTAGAACAAAGTAACAAATATTTAATATAAGTTCTAGCCCTGTGGGCAATTAAACTTAAACAATATGTCCATATGGCTAAAATAGTTATGCGTGCTCTATTCCCTACTTATAGGTTCACTTCTCCCGTTATGAGCAATTTACTTTACCTTAGTTCGTGTATGTAGGACCCGCCGCCCCGAATACCCCTGCTGCTAAAAATAACTGTTCTTTTTATTTATTAAACTGGAAATCGGGTACCCAAGACGGGAATCCTACGAAAAAGAAACCTGCTGAACTAAATTACATTTCAAGCGGAAGCTGAACTGAAATTGAAATATACAATGAGCTCAAACTGGCTTTATAAGTATTTACAACTGTTCTGTACATCGTTCTTACATTTACATTAATGTACAAGACCTCACAGGTCCAAAACTGAAAGAAAATACATGTACATCAACACTGGGAAGTGTGTGTGTGGGGTCCTCCTCGCCAGCCTCAGTCCACCCGCTCCTCGCCAGCAGCAAAACCTGAGAAAAGGAAGGAAAAAGGAAAAGAATGAGTGATAAAGATCACCCAGTAAGCATTCCCTACTTCCCTCAACCCAAACAAGCACAAACAAGGGCATACATACCTGATCTCGGCCCTATCATACATCTATGCGCTTGCGGGTACTGATCTGATACTGAATTACTGTTTCTCATTATTACCATCTTCTGAAATGAATGTCATGACATGGTATGATACTAATAACTGGATATGCATGCATGCGAATCTCTATACGTACCCGAAGGTACCTGCTATGCTGATCAGGCTGATGAACACAGGGATTTGGCATCCTGACCAAGTGGGCCGAACATTCTAGCTACTGGCTAGAAAGCTGAATACTGAGATGCTGAGCAGACTGACTGGTGTCAGAATGCTGGGTCCCATGGATGCCCCATCGAGTTCACCCCAAAACTGCAACCCATACATTGGGTTCTGACTGTTGAAATCTACTGAATTCGGATCCTTGGATCCTCATTCAGGCTACATGCTGTGTCATGCTATGTATATGCTGTATTCTTATCTGAAATCTGGATTATCTGATGTCAATTAGACTTTGGATGGATTATCAAACCTTTAATAATCAATTTCTGTCTTTTCTGGAAAATAAAGCTGGAGCACGGGCGTGCAAGAGAAGAAGCACGGGCGTGCTGAGCACACACGACCGTGCAGAGCACAGGCACATGGGCGTGTGCCCAGACACACGGGACCCTGCCCCGATCGTGTGCCTGACCGTGCAAGCTTCTGGAATTCTGGCCTTATCATGCAATCAACGGACACACGACCGTGCCCCTCAGGACACACGGTCGTGTCCTTTGCAGAGACAAGGGCACACGGGCGTGCTCTTGCGGGCACACGGTCGTGCGTCTTGTCCTGCTCAGACATGGCTCGCCTGAATCTGCTGGAAACCAACCAATTTCTCATCCAAACTGAAATTAAACATAATCAACCATCCAAAGCACTTCAATATACATATTTCCATCATCAATTTCATCATTCATCAAACATCAAGCATTTCACCATGCAAATCTAAGATTTCTCTCACTAACACACACATACTAAACAAGCATGCATCATGGATGGGAAGAATCATCAAACAAATCATCCTATCATCATCATAGCATCATACAAACATACACACATGTTCTAATATGCTGGAAACAACGGCAAACGTTTCCAAGCATCACCAAACAAGCTGGGAAAGCTGGAAGAAGTAAGAGAAAACTTACCTCTCGACATGGCTGCTGGAAAGCTATCTCTCAAGCTGATCTCTCTGATCTCTAGCTGGAATGGGAGCCGTTGGAAGCTGGATTTCACGTCTAGGGCTGGGAGCTGCTAAACAAGAGAAGAAACTTGACTGAAAATGGGTGAGAAATGCAATAACTCTCCCGTCTCTCTCTTTTCTACCCACCTGCACGGGCGTGCAGGGATGATGCACGGGAGTGCACCAAGGGAAAATGAAGGAAATTCATTTCCCACGCTTCGCATGATCAAAACCTTCCTAAAGGTATCATACGAAGGCCACACAGCTCTAGAAAACTACCAACTCACCCCTGAACTCTTCTAGACTCCCAAACTATCTCTGAATTCTATTTCTAACCCCAAAACTCTACCCCTAAGGGCTTTTCTAACCTGGGATGCTACAGTGTACATTAGCATAAATGTAAGAATCACTTCTTGTGTCTACAACCTAAGATGATGAAATAGAGAATCTAATTCCAATCATATGTTTATACCTAAAGTTAAAGCAACTGACTTCTTTTTACTCTTTAGGAAGGCTTTGCAATGTCTTTTCCAATGGCCAAAGCATTAATTACATGACAAACACATGATGCAAAATGTATGAAACGTTAACTACTCTAGCCAAAGCATCATTGCTATTAGCATATCATAAATGATTCTGAATCTCCATGTGTCAACGTTCCATTAAAAAAATGATGAGTTTCTAAAATCTTATTTGCTTTTTAAAAATTGGGAGGCATTTGTTATACGGTAAAACTCTTTCTTGAACAAAATCACAAAATGACGCTTGATGAGACAACAAGTTGTAGTATCAATGACAAGACATATTAGCTTAGCATGCAAATAACAACCCCTCGCCCAAAGGCAACAAACTTCAAAATTATATTCCATCCTTTATCATATCTTTATGTATGAAAATGATAACTTCTTAACAAATTAGGATAAATTAGTTTTCCTATATCTAATGAAATATAATAGAAAATTAATTTTAAATTTGAATTTGAATGCAATGGATGAAATTGTAACTATACTTATTCATTCTATAAATATAAAAGATTATATATAAAAAAAATGGATAAAAAGACCAATAAGGAATTCTTTAGAGAAACACAAAACTTTTATTAGTAATCTCTAGACAAATATGTCTCTTTCAAAATATTTATGTTGTAAATACTATTAAAACTCTACCTAAATGTTTTCTCATAGATAAATAACATCATTGTGGATGTAGACTCTTGAATGATGAGTTGAACCTAATTAAAAAATTATCTTCTATCTATTTGTCTCATTCTCATGGTGCAATCAATATAATGAATAGTGAAATTATCCCATATTTTCAATTGTCATTATCATAATCGATCTTGCATAAATTTTTATATATATGCTTCAATTGATGATGAAAAATAACATCAATAGTAATAATCTTGTTTCAAATTGGCCATCCATTATTTCATTTGTGACAAAGCGCTTCACAATATTTGTTAGGATGATAGCTAGAGAAGTAAAACACACTATCATATGTTAATTATGCTAAGGTTCTTTACTAATCCTAAGCCAATTTTGAATAATAATTGCATTTTTTTTTTACAAGTAAATCCATATCCTTCAAAGCAAAGTCGGATTCTAATTAAGTTATTCTAGCTTAATCTCCAACCTAGCTCAATTCAAGCTTAAAATAAACTACCTCTCAAACCTTGGGGAATGGTATTGTTGAGCTTGAGCTCAAGCTTAAGGGCATTTGGCTGATAAGTTCACAAGTTTGGGCGAGCTCAATTTAAAACAACCAAAACGATGTTATTTTGATATAATACATATTAAAAAAATGTCATTTTAATGCAATATATATATCAAAATGATATCATTTTTATGCAAGTTAAATCAAACTCAAACTTGAATTATGGTATAATTAAACTTGAGTTTGACTTCCATCAAATCAATCATAATTCAAACTTGGTTTTAAAGAACTCATTAAACTTAATCTCGAACTTAACTTTTTCAAACTAAATGGAATTTGAATTGATCTAGTTTTAATTTTAATTTAATTTAAATCTAACTTTATTTTGAAGAGTTATAAAGAAAATTTATGAGGACAAGGCAGTTGTTAATGAAATAATCATCTTAATAATAATACTCAAAAGGCCGCAACATGATGAAGTGGAACGATGAAGACTTTTTGAGGGGTATTTTTTTTTTTTTTTTTTTCATTTGAACATATAAAGCGAATTGAGTAGAATTGTTACAGAAACCATTTAAGTTAAAAAAAAGATCCAAAATTTAATTTGGGCGTCCTGGGTACAAAATTTGGGTCCTACTTGGACCCATAAACTGACATGGCAGAATATATAAGAACCGTGCTGAATCTGATTTCTGGTCAACTCTACTAAATTACAAGCCCTAACCCTCACCCGACCATACCAACAGTTAATCAGCTAAAAATACATGAAACAAAATGAAAACTAGGGCTTCAAAAGTAGACCATCATCTCTATGGCTTCCCATTCTAATATATTGCTTGCAATACAAAAAAAATAGAAGCAGCACTGCAAGTTCTTTACGTTTTCTCAAAGCTTTTTCAGTCAGTCATTCCACATTGTAAAAACTCCACCATTTGTTCCCTGAACTGAATACCCAGGCCAATTGCCATATCCTCCTGTCGGCATATCGCAATCCACCTTATCAAGGACGAGATCTTCAGACGATCCCACTCCATTCACACCCGAAGAATTCGAAGTCATTCCATTTATGCCGTTTCCAAGATACCCTCCAATGTAACTCTCGCTCGAACTTCTATTATTGTCCAGCACAAAAGAAGAATTAGAACCCATGTTGACCAGCCCTTGAAGCAAAGCCGGATTGTTCTGAAGATAACTGTTGTAAAAATGAGAATTCTGGCTCGATGGGTGCAAGTTATACGACCCTGCAGATTGCTGGTGCAATTGCAGCTGGGTTTGTATGCAATTTTGGTGAAATGTAGGGTCTCGAGCGTACTGAGAAATGTCCTGATTTTGTAAGGATAGTAACGCTTGAGGGATCTGATTAAATTGGGTTTGCATTAAGGGATACGGCTGTAACCTGTTGGAGCTTGAGCTTCCATATTGAAAAGTTGAACCCAGGGCTATCATTTCTTCATGTCTTCTTGAAGATTCAAGAGCTTGAGCTTCTTTTAATCGTTTCGCAGCACCTCCTCCGATCGGTAGGGTGTTGCTTTCCAGTATAGCCTTTACATTATAGCGATTCATGTCGAAATTGGTGACTGCGTTTAACCCTCTAAACTTTATCGCTGCAATGTCATAAGCTTCTGCGGCTTCTTCCTCCGTACCTTAAATTGTTAAAAACTAAGTATTGTTTCTGTAATTCAATGAGTACATGAGAGAAAATAGTTTTACTTACTGAAAGTTCCCAAGTAAAGATCTTTGTTTCCGGCAACTCTTCCAATCCTTGCTTGCCATCTGCCATGCTGGTGATGCCTTGTAACTCCCCGATACATTGAAGCACCCCTCGAAAAACCACTACTCTTTCTACATTTGATCACCAGAATGAAAATACAACAATCGGTAACAAAACGGTTAACCGTTTGAAAGCAGAAATTTTATTCCTACCTACCTCCTAATAGAGGCCACAAATTCTTGTCTAGTCATGTGCTTCATCTCTTCCAATTCCTGCTCGTAGTTACTAATCTGCAACCAAAACAGTCTTTCATACAAACTGTAAAAGTATTCTGATGTGTTAGTCATGTTATTTATTAAAGTTAGATTCATAATCACGTTAGATATAGTATATCAGTTTGTGTGAATTACTAACTGGAAACTTACAGGAAAGTTGGTGGTGGTGGCCGTGCCCCAGTACTTCAATGCGGCTAGATCATAAGCCCTGGCGGCTTTTTCTTCTTTGTCATACCCGCCTAAGCATAAAGAGAATTAAAAAAACCTTCTTTGCAACTTATACCAAATGATAATGAAAAGAAAGTTTCAGAAACGATGAAGAGAAGGTAACTTTACTCACCTAGGTATACTGTTAAGTGACAGTACAAAGTAAAAGCACCATGAAAATTTTCATCAAAACAAAAAATTAGTCACTGCCCAAACGAATGAAAATTTACAACAATATAATGAAACTCTTTCTTTTACCTTGTCGTCCTTTTCTTGATTGCCCTTCCCTTCTACAAGTGTTATCCCAAAGATGAGCTTCATATCTTCCTGTCCATCTATGCCTATAATAAAAAACTTAAATTGTCAATGTAAACTATAGTTGTAAAGATGAAAGAAAAATCTAATCATGCTTACCTTGTTACGCCGCGATAAATCGAAGTTCGTTGTCCAAAAGTGTCCAGAGTTCGTCTAGGGGCACCTTCAACGGTATTGGTACTATTATCACCACTAGTTTCACAAGTTGAACCCTTGCCACTTCCCATTGACAATGTCAAAGACTGCAAATTGTTAGCATTTTCCTGAAACTCATAGTTGCCTGAGGCGGCTACAATCGTATTTTGAACTGGCACCAAGCTGTTGTTTTGAAAGAGGTAATCAGATTCGTTAGCTTGAATTTCATTGAACTCCATAAGATCTGACTGGTCCTCAGATTTGCTAACACCAAGGAAATCTGCAACCTTTGGAACTTCTCCACTTCCACGAGTATTAATCAGACTCCATTCTGTAAAATTACAAAATATGAACAAATCGTGAGAGTATAATGGCAAAAAGAGTGACATAATAGAAGACAAGGAGACATGTACCTTGACCTTGAAATGGGTCGTCGATGTTATCATTCACTAACCCTAGACTGAACTGATGAGACTGAGAAGAATGAAGTTGTCGTGGTAGAGAAGCTTCAGTAGGAGAAAGGGGAAAGGAGAGCCAGTTGTTTGCATTCATGGAACCCATAATAATATTTTTCTTTCTTTGCTTGTAATCTTCAGATTCTTTGCTTTGATTCCTTCAACAAATCAAACTCTCTCCAGCATGTAACAGAACCCAGTGGACTATACATGCGAGTATTCAGAATCCTGAAGGAGGAGGATGAAAAGAGAGAATTTAGAGAATGTATAAAAAGGGTTTAAAAACAATCTGAACACATACACTTTTAAGTGTTTTGACTCTCAACACCATATATTTTCCAAGCTCGATACTAATTGTGAACACGAGTGATCATACAAAACTATAAGTTGGGGAGCCTTTCAAATTCACTCTTTGACAAATTCCAACTGGAAAAATCCAACTCTCACCTCTTTCTCTTTCTCTCTCCTTGCCCCACTTGGTTTCTTGGAACTTTCGTCCTCGTTCTGTGCAATATATGACTCCCCAAAGCCCAGCATTCCCACACTCTGCAAATCATCTCTTAGTCTAAATATTGACCACTCTATGTAAAGTTAACTTCTTCCTCTTTGTCCCTCTCTTTTTCTCTGTATTCTTATCTACAAAAACTAATAAATCAAACCCATCAACCAAAAAAGATCTCCCAAATGGGTTTAACTCATCAGAAACTTAACCAAAGAAATTTGTAGATCCCCGAGTCTACAGAGGGGTTGCGTACGGACATGCAATATTATAAGGTAAAATCTGACATTAAATATTAAAGGTGTAAGAGAGAAGAGTATGAATTACTCATCGTGTTCGCTGTAAAAAAAATAGAAATAAAATGAAAAAAGATTGAAGGTTTTCATTTGGTTTCCCAAGTTAAAATCTGTTGACCATCTCATTGGTTTTCGCACCCGTCAATACTCAGATTCAATTAAAAAAATGATCTCGTGCATGTCCTATAGAAACACTAGAAGGCTGCATTGTGGCAAGTAATTCATTGTTTATGAGCCTTGTGGCATCCAGTTAGGCTAAGTCTAATTTCTAAAACAAATTAATGGTCGATCTAAACCATCCATTATATATATAATCGCCTCACCGGTTCAAATGGCTACTATCCCAATAAGGCAAAGTGCGAGATTAAGTGAACTCTCTTTTAAATCACAGTTTCATATCTCTTCAACTATACCGTAAATACGCTGCTTTTCTTCTACAAATTTAAAATATTATTCATCGCTATCATCTCTAATTAAACTTTACGTAGTAGAATCAATTACATAATTTTTTTTTTTTTATTCGTTATACATACATACAAAGGATACCAACTCTTCAATTTTTATTAGTTGAGAAAGTTCCTAAAGGTGTTGCATGTGTTTTGTGTTGATAAGCAAACACATGCAAAAATATGTGCAGGATAATTCAAAATCATACATCTATGACAGGACACATTTGTGTACATATAATTTAAATAAAAGATCAATTGCTTAAAATAGCTAGAGAGAGATATAAGGGTCATCATTAGCGGGCTGAACTTTTCAGAGATTTAGACAGAGCCTTCTGTGCCTATTGATTAAGATGATAAGAATCTAAGACTGAGACTGACCCCAAACCAAAAATAATAAAGAAAACATTCTAAAAGAAAACAATTAAATCACCTGCAATTGTCTATACACTTTCCGCCAATTTCTTTTACTCATATATAAAGTTCGTTGACTGCAATGCTCCACAGTAAGGTAGCAGGTCCCACGTCTCTCGCTTACTTCAACCTGTACATATCAACAAACCCACAAATTATGTATCAAAACCCTAATCAAAAATACCGAAAAAAAAAAAAACAAAAACAAAAATAAAGATAAAAACCCTTTCATAAAACACAAAATGAAAAGAAAATTACTCCCTTTGTTACTTTCAAAGAGAACCATTTTTTGTTTCTCTAAGAAGAAGATCAAGAGCTCATGACGAAGAAGTTGAAAAAACTTTTATTTACTAATAAAATTTTCTTAACGAACAATCAAAGAATCTCTCTCGTTCTAGTTCTCACTCACAGTTCAATCGGTTTCTCGGACAACGTAAAGAGAAGGGTGTTGGAGATCCGCCTCTGGCCCTTATATGGTAAAGAGACATTTTATCACAGACAACACTCAAGCCGTTTCAGATATTGCGGCCAAATTCGAAGAATGATACCGACACGTGGCGTTTTCATGTTGGCATTTTGGTCTCAGATGCTCAGCCAAGCGAGCCAATTATCCGCTTTGCTTGCTTGCACCAAAAACACAAATTAGAAGCAACTTTGACCCTGCTCTGACCGCTCTGCGTTAAATTACCAAATTGCCCTATCACTTTCCTGTCATTCAACATTTTCAAACTTCGATAGGAAAACTCAGAGAACTCCTAAGTTACATTAAAATGGATTCGTTTTTCTAATTTCAAATTCTGGTTTCTAAATTTCTGAACTCTTGCATGGAATTTGTAACCGATTAATTACAAAATTTAAGGATTGTTTAGTTTAATTTAATCTCAACTCCTACATAAGGGCTAATGGGAGCTTTATTATGAAGTGGATAGCAATGGAGTAAGATGATAAATAGAATGAAGAAACGAAGGTAAATTGGGGCAAAGGAGGTAAAGAGAATATAGAGAATTTTTAGAGTTTCCAGGAAGACAGGAGGAAGCGTTGAGAAAGTCCTCGTGTCGCCTTGAAAATAAGTACATTTAATTAGAAACGCTAAAGTATTGTGGGTAAGCCTTTGTTTTATTTCATATAATAAAAACCCTAGTCAAGGTTAGGGCTAGGGTTAGGGTTTTTAAGAGAAACAATTGCTTCGAAATACATAGCTAACAGTATGTTTCAATTAGCACTCCAAAGTTGTTACTATATATGCTCTACTAGATCACGTGTGATGACAATAAAACACACTGCTCATATTACTGTTGAAAGCTATTATCTTCTTGTTCTTTTTCAACGAAGGAAATTCATCAAAGAAAAGTTTAGTTTCTTCGATTACAATATTGAAAACAAATAATATTATATGCATATAATTTTGTATCAAATTAGATATCAATAATAATATGTTATTATATAATTAAAAATTATTTTATTTTTACTTTAAAATCCACTATGTTTCTTAAAATTATATTAATGAATTTAACACATTAAGATTCACCAAATTAAGTGTCAACTCTTCTATTTATTAGTTACACACAATTCATAACGGGTCAACTTTATAAATGTGTTTCTATTTTTAAAATTATTTAATCAGATTTAAACAAATCAATTTATATAAAAAAATTATATATAATATTTATTCATTTTTATATATACATGAAGAATGAATATCATATATAAACTACTTTTAATTTAAAAGGATTAATATGGATTGATGTGTCACATACCATGTATGGATTACACATCTCAAATCTAAATACAATTCAAATTATATAATAAATTAAATGCATTTCCTTAACGATTGGTTATGTCTACTAAACGGACAGTAGCATAAAAAATTTATTGGCCTTTTTAAGTTATACTAATATGAATTGAAAATATAATAGATTATTATTTAATTTGTTAGGGTTTTTAAATACCGCAATTAACCACCTTAATTAAGATGGTAATGTCAGCATTCTTCATGGTTCATTAAAGTTCCGACTCCCGTAGCAGCCAAGGTGGGTGCCATTTATTTACCTAATAAACAAACAAATATACTTGGGAAGATCGCTCTACGCATCGCCATGCGTGTAGATATTTTGGGCGCCGTTAAATGGTATAAATTGATTCATTGTAAATATCACTGGGAGGGGTTATATATATAATTTTATTAGTTATAAAAAATAAAAATATAAAAATATGTAATTGAATTATAAAAGTGTTTTTTCAATATTTTTTTTCTCTTAATTTGAATTCAAATGTCATTTTCTTACTACCTTTTGATCTTCCCATCAAAATATAATTAAGGTATTTCATTAAATTCTAAATCTTATCCTCTAGTCTCTCTTCATCAAGATTGAATGAACTTATCTATTGTAAACAAATTTTCATTCTTTTATTTTCCCTTCCCCTCAAATTTTTTGTTCAACCTTTAACCTAAAAATGTTGAGAATCCAAAAAGAATCACATAAAAAATTTAATTAACTTATGTATTCCATTGCATGCAAGAATTTTTTTCATCCTTAATCCATGGATGAGGCAGTTGAAGTGTTCAGCATACCAAAAGTTTCGAAAGGACCAAAAATTTCACAATTAGTAAGCAAACTTTTCATCTTCATCAAGTTGATAAAAGTTTGCTTATGTTATTTGACTATGGTTTAAATATTAAATATAAAATTTTGGTTAATTTCGCATCGGTTTTTCCATTTTATATAAGTCTACACTCATGTTAATAGTTGGTACAGAATGATTACGGATCAACATATAATATACAAGTCTACACTCATATTAATGGTCGATAAAGATGTTTACCAATATACTGATTGGTAATGATTTAATAGTTAGTAACATATGAACATTAAAATTTATAATCAATAAAAAAGAAACCTAATATATAAAAAAAAAAAAGAAGATTATCTTATTGAATTGATAAAAAGAAGATTACTATCTTTTAAATAAAAAAATAATATAGAATTAGACATTCTTCGAGTGTTTTAGAGATCTTTTAGTTTTTTTCATATTTTCTTCTCGCATTAAAAGTTGCTATTCTCTTTTGATTATTAAAATCTATCTCTTATTGAGATCAGAAATTATCTTGGTTGTAAATGCCAAGTTATCAATAGGGTAGCCATGACCTCTTGTGACTTGTTGAAAATGATCTTTAACTTGTTGAAAATGATATTTAACAACTTTCAAAAGATGTCGCAATTAGGTGGTATGGTCTTCCATTGCAATTAGGATTTCAAAAATAGAAAGAAAGTTTTTTTGTGTTTATGTAACTATCTCCTATGATGTATTTGAAGAGTCTTATATTTTAATGAGGTGTATCCAAAGAGTTAATACTAACAATTTACGAGACAAAGTAACTCTTTGATAACTCTCATATAAGTAACAGTCTGTACATATAAGTACAGACCATTACATTGTCAATGCCCCAATTCTCATACCACTCTATATAAGTGGTTTCGCTCACATATATTTCATTTAACATGGTAGGTACTCTTTCATTATTTTATCAATCTTCCATAATACTATAAAATCATAATATATTATCTTTAAATATTTTAATTTTAAAAATTTGTTTAATATTGTGATATATAATAAATGATTCCACCTCCCCCTACAACTTTTCAAATAACTTAGCGATGCAAATCGATATAATAAATGCTGATACGTATATGTGAAAAGCGATGCATTACATATCGATCTATCTATACGTATACATTACATAACGATTTATACATGTAGGTAAAGAGCGATACTTGGCACCGGTTTTTGTCGTGCCGAGCGAGGACAAATTTACCACTCTTGTTTAACCACCATAGACGTGGTCAAGAAGAGCGCATAACGAGTTTGTGACCCACTACGGAGTCTATGGAGTCGCCACCCGGAAGTAACCCCGGGAAAATACACATCGATGAGGATGAGCGATTTATGGATCCCTTGCAAAGGACCCAACCACTCCTCACCTGCCCAATGGGTCGGGTTCAGAGAGTCAGGTAAGGCGATGGGAAGGTGTTAGGCACCCATACCGCCCGGCGTGAAAGTCGGCCTCCACTTTTATGGTTCGTTCGTTAAACATATTACCGAGTTTAATTAAGTTTCAGATTATCACACGATGCAATATTAATAATCATACATATACAATAAATTACATTCATCCACGAAAATAATAAAATATGAAAAATAAAATAATTAAAAATTACACCATTTCCATACACCCCTATACATTTCCTCTAACCCTAAACAAGTCTAGAAATAATAAATAAATAAATCCTGTAAAAACGATTTTGTTAGTTAATCTAACAAAATTTAATTAAAACAAATTATACCTATAGAATAAAAATAAGAATGAACAGTTTAAATCAATATTCTAGCCCGAGTAAAAGTAGCCCATCTAAGGAAATATACAGAATGCAGCCCACTTAATAGAAAGAAACAAATTGCAGCCCAACCAGCCCGCCCAATGAAAATTGACAGCATGCAGCCCAATATTATATACACACACGCACAGTAGGTACCAAACAGACTAAACCTTCCGCCTTTCGCCACCAAGGCAACAACCACATTCATTTATTTAATTTGAATGCAATGATACAATGCACATGAATACACCATTTTTCCTCCAGCAAATACAAAATATACAGTTCATACACATAAAAATATACAATAGTACAAACACTCAGAGTATATAATATGCACAAAATGTAATAATAGGTATATGTACAGTATAACATAATATAATGTATATACAGAAAATAATAATATATGTATTTGTGTACAGTAACCAGAAAAATAAAATGAATATATAAAATAAAAATAAAAATGAAAAACAGCTTTGCCCTAGTAGCGTGGTTTGAACTTGGGAGGCGGAATAACATGGCCACCAGCTGCCATCAAGGCGGCCAATCTCATCCACACAACATGCTTGCAAAGAAACTTATATATCTAATATATACGTATACATGCAGGATATAAAATATACTTCTTGCTGAATATTTATTATATACAGTATACTATGGTACATATACATACAGAATTTAAAAATACAGAATACGAATACATTAAAATATAGAATGTATAAAAAAAAAAACAAGTATCAATATACAAAAGAAATCAAATATGAAATATCAATAAAAAAGTACAATATATATAAAATATGAATACAGAAAAAAAATTGAATATACATATAGAATATTCACATACACACGAAAATACAATAAAGAAAAATATTAATACAGAATATTAACTCATTTATGTACAAAATAAAAATACAACACACCAATTATTCGCACATAATATTTTTAACACATAAATAGGTAATACAACTTATATATATATATATATGAAATAATAAAAATATATATGTATATTATTTACAGAAAAATCCCGCTCAAGGGTGTACCTGAAAGTAGTTGATTCGGTGTTTATCAATACTGAATCGAGGATCACAGAGCACAGAAATTGATTTTTAAATATGTCAATTTTTTTTTTCGAAATTTTTTCTCTCTTTTCTTTTCTTTTTTCGAAACCTTTTTTCTCTATTTTGTTTGGTTTCTGAAAAATCCCCTCCCCCTGCTCTCAATTTTTTTTCTCTCCTCAGCCCCCCCTCCAGCCCCCGTGTTTCTGGAAGATCCCACCTCATTTTATAAACAATTTGGACGAAAAGGCAACCAACTGTCCAGCCATACAGTGCGCGACACACAGGCTGGCAGGTGCAGGAGAGAGAAAGAAAAAAATGCGCTGGAAAATAGTACAGGTATTGGTGATTCAGCGGGCGCGTGCGTGACACGCGCGATGAGCACAGACATGGTCACTTCATCACGCGTGAGACGCACGCGCTCCCTGCAGACCCATCCTTGGGCCTTCTCCTCCAGCCGGGCCAACATGCCTGCTGTTGAAATCTTCCAAAATGGGCTGCACACTGGGCCTCCTCATTCTCTCCTCTTTTGTGTTAGCTACTTGGGTCATCTTTTTGGGTTTTCATGATTTTATGATTTATTTTTTAATAAAATAAAATAAACACTTTTTTTTTCTTTTTAACTCATCCATCCTCGACTCAACATCTTAAAAATTCTAAATCAACATCCAGATTTTTCACCATCGGGGGTGACCTTGTTAGGTCCAAAATGAGGTGTCTACAGATAAATAAATGTAATGAAAAATATACAGCTCTATATATATAAGCACAAAGAGCTATGCATATTGAAACTTAAATTGCCACACAAAAACTTACAATTTTATAAGTATTAAGGAAAAAAATTTATAAGTACCATTGTCAAAATCATACTTATATCATACATATATGAATTGGTCTACATATCATACGAACATGATACGTACATACATACATACATACATACATCTTAAATTCCTATATGGTACCTATAAGATCAGTCATTAATATGTACATAATATGTATACATACACACATACGTATATACATGATATGAATCATATACACACAACATGTATGTATGTATGAATTTGTTTACATATCATACATGATACATACATACATGTTACCTTCCTATATGATACCTATAAGATCGGTTATTAATATATATATGATATGTATACATGCATACATACATACACAACATGTATGTATGTACGTACATGATGTGTATGTTTGTACATACATAAAAGGTGTTTATATATCATACATAGATATATGGTCATACCTATATCACTATGTCATACATACATATATGACATACATACATTATACCAACATATGAAAACAGGTATAATGTATGTTACATACATACATGAGTCATACCTATATCACTATATATTAGCATAAAAATTTGATGTTATTTTTTTCTAATAATAAAAATTATTTTGAATAAAAATATTGCTCTATGTTATTCAATTTTGTTCACCCTCTTATTATATTTATGTATATATTATTAAGATCAGTATAGATTGATAAACATATTATAAGTCTTTGTCAATCTTAGTAATATACTCATACAAATCTTCAAAAAAAATAATTGGATTTTGAATTCATCATTAAAGTGACTAAAAATAAGGTTGGAGAGTAAATTATTTATTTAAACATAAATACATTATATAGACCTTTGCATTAAAAATGGTATAGACCTTTACTTTGACATTGGTACAATTTTATGATTTAAATTACATATGCACATAATTTACAATATGTATATATACATTTAGCACTCTAAATGCTTTTACCTTTTCACCTCTTTGTTTTCCTATTGATTTGTACATTTAGGCACACGTTGGTATAAGTGTTCTGACTATTTAGTTTTAATTGTACCGATCTTTCAATTCCCAAGAAAAGATACCAACTTGTACATTTAAATATACTCGATACTGACTTCTGATATCCGAACATAATATACCAACCTTATACTAACAAAGTAACTTAAATACAGACCAATCTATAAAACCTAAGCCTTATCTGATCTTTAAACATGATGTTTTTTTTTTTATAATTGAAAAAGAAGAAAAGTTAAGAGGGAAAATAAAGAAGGGAGAAAAAAATGAGGAAATTACAAGGAAATCCAATAAAGGTTAATATTGTGAATTTATGATTATACCTTTTGTTGAGCCACAATAAATGTGGCTCAACTCGAGCCAAAAACCATTTTCGCTATGTTTTTATATGTTTAGGAAAATCAATCAACATAGATGTGTATTCCCAATTTCTAAGTCTAGATTATTAATTTAGAATTCTAGTTTTTGATTATCCAAACAACAATGTCACCACACATGTGGACTGTTGGCTTTCATTTATTATTAAGCTTCTCACTTGTATGGGTTTTTGTGTTTATTCTTTCTGACTTCTTGATGGATAGTACAGAGGAAGTGTTTGCCTTGTTAAATCTAAAGTTATACTAAATGTAAAGAATTCACAGAAAGTTGTTTCCAAAGCTCCTTATGGAAGCTTGATATTTCCTCGACCTTAAACTTATCCAGTTAATGAAAATGACATTCTCACATGCTAGTTTTCTCCTTAAATTATCATCCCAATAGAAAACCTCTGCTGGGTTAGCTTATAAACAATCCAATCTCCCCTTAAATTTTCTAATATTCTCTCAGGTAAGAGTACTCTTTGTAACTTGTAATTTTGTGTTGAGAGGTTATCCAAATCTTCCTTTGCTTCCATAAGCACTTTAAGGCTTTTTATATACACCTTAGACTAGTCACTTGTTGCTCGTCTATGTCATATCTCTCTTCAGGGAAAATGTTTGGTCTTTAAGATGGTTTAAATCTAGAATTAGTCATCACCATGCAAAAATGTCAGCCATACCTCATTGAAAAAAAACGATGACATCTTAAAGACCTGTAAGAAAAACATTGGTTCACAATTTTAAAAATTGTGAGGAATAAACACTATAGAATAATATGGACATCACCTTCATATCATCTTCAACCAATCTTTACAACTTTATAAAAATTGTCCTGCTTTGGAACTTTGCCCACTCATCCTTAGAGATGCATTCTCACATCATCACCATTAGGAGAAGAAAACTTGGGACTAAATCCTTTTCATCCTTAAGAGCCCACTCAAAAGGAGATTGAGACAAAGGATTAGGATTATCCATCTTATCCCTTATTCTTTCTCTTTGAGATTTTTCAAAGAAGGTTGTAAAGGCCTCGCACCTCTAACCTATGTTTCAAGACCACAATTATACAGTTTAGAGACTCTAAAATACGTCTCTTAAGGAGAGAACTAGACCCTCTAGTTGACAAACTAAGCTGACCCTTCTTAGTCTCAATCCTTCCATTCAATTAAGACAAATGCCTTATCAAAGTCCTTATCTAAAAAATATTATAGTAATGGTTGTGTTAGAGTAAAGAAGAACATTTTGAAATGTAACTGAAGCTAATACTACAACAATCACCAAATTTATATATGAAACTAGGCGATCTTAATCGTACACCACAACCCCTAACATACATAGGTGTTAACTATCAAGCTTGCGTAGTCAAAACTTAAGTAACAAATCTCTTTGGTATCATTATTACTAAGACTTGTCTCTGTCATCAATATGCAATGCCATAGATAGATGAGTATGCGTGACAACATTATCCATATCATTATCCTACCTTAACATGACACATGTCAAACTAGTGAACAAAACCAAGTATCCTATGTATATTTTATAGGGATTTTTTAGTCGTTTGTAAGGCATCCAAACGACTGAATATTAAAATTAACTCAAATATACTTCAAAAGATCCTAAGAAGATCACACATTCATACAATATGTGCAGAAAAAATATAGCATCAAACATAGAATATTTTTCAAGATTATTTGTGTATAGAGGCTTTTTAAAAAATTTTCTTGGCAAATGAAGTTTTCCAACTGTTAGATGGTAGCAGTGTGGTATCCACATAGAGCAAGGCAAAAGGAGGCTTTTGAAAGCTTTTCACAATGCTAGTAGTGGACAAGCATGGTTGTGTGATTTGTTAGTACACGGGCTTGTGTATGCAAAAGGAACAAAAGTTATGATAATGAAGAATTGTTGTGCTTATATAGACAATTGGCACATGGTCAAGCATTTGGTGTTTATCCAACCCACATAAAAAATGTGCCTACTATAATCCATCATGATATAATTATTTCACCAATCATGATGCACACCCATGCAAGATGCACACAAGCCCGTGTGTTAATAGGTTATTCAAATTTTAAATTGGATTTGGTTTTATCCAAATCAATTTAAATAAATACTTAAAATTTTTAACCCATCTTTCTAGTTAAAATCATACCTCAACTTTCAACCTAATCCAATCGAATCTAACAAGCTATTCGCAATAACTCCTAAATACAATACCACTAGAATTAAACAATCCAATACCTCTAAAACCCATTTGACTCTTTATTGTGTGTGATTCATATACTTTCTACTAAATATGTAGTATTTAAATTTGGATCAAATCTAAACATAAATCATGAATGATCTTTAATAAAATATCATAACCATTTAATTAACAAAGTGTCAATGACCAACCTGACTTAGCATCTGCACAATCACATGAAGTTACTACATCGTTTGATTGCCTTAGTCCCTTCAACCTCTTGACCCCCTTAGGTGACTAGTCCTTCGACAATTGGACCATTAACCACACTAGGCCAAAAAATCTCAAGTAAATAATTGGCCTCAGAATTTTTTCACTAGACAAACTCAAGGTTTTATCTTGATATAGCACCAAAGAGCCCTAAAATTTATGACATATTACTATATGGGAAGTTGCTCTTATTACCACTCAAGCTACCTTTCAGAGGCTACAAAAGTCAATTTTGCTCCTTAACATAAGTAAAATTTGAATTTTGATAAAAACATTTTGATTAAATACATTGAATACATGACATAAAATTGTCATAAAGTCTCAAATTTTCACATTCATATACTCCCACACTATCTTTAATCCTATTTTTTCTAATCCTTTCAAATTAAGAGAAAGTTAAATAAAATAACATTTTTCTTATTATGTTATACAATTTTAACTCATATTTTATATGCTATAAGAATGTAGTTAAAACTTCAATAATTTATTCTCATTCCTAACCTTAAAAATATAACCTTTTGAACTTATTTCATTTATATTTTCATCCACAAATTAGTTCAAACTAAAAAAAAATCCTACATTAAATTTATATTAAAATGAAAGAATGCTAGTTTTTAAGATTGAATTGGTGGAAAACAAAATATTTTGATTTTTCTAGAAATAGTAAGCAGTTAGGCAAGGGACGTTGTTCATGGATAATATTCACAAGTAGGGGGTAAGCAGAAGCGTGATACTGTTTGGGGGAGGGGGAAGTCAAAGAGAGAGAGAATCAGGGTGTTGCTTATGGACTATTCACAAGGGATTACTTTTCACAAGCAAGGGTAAATGGGTAAATGCAATATTGTTCACAAAATATTTTTCAAACGTGAGATATATACAAATAAACGTAATACTATCTACAAAATACTATTTATGAGTACCATTCACATGTAAGAGATAGACAAATAGGTGTCTATTGTTCATGAGAGCACTATTTATAAATCATTCACAGGTAGAGAGGTAGGTTTGAGGTATATAGGATATTATTCGAAAACATTGTTTACATGTTGTTTATAGGTAGCAAATAGACATAGTATTATGTATAAGACATATTCATATTATTATTAAAAAAAATTATTAATTTTAAAGGTGAAAGTAAAATAAATATTAAATTAGAGATTTAATTATATTGATATAATAACTAAAAATTAATTAAAATTATATCACATATAAAAAATCATTATTTTAATTAATCCCAAATTAAACATCACATATTCATTCATTCTTTTTCAAATAGGCCAGTTAACTCGTGTTGTTTCAATTTCATCGCACTTCCATCATTCCACTTGACATCATTCATGAATAAGTTTTTTTATAATAATTTGAGGCTGCCCCTTAAATGAAATAATATTTATTTATTAACCAAATTAATCTTTGTTCATTACGTCATGCATTTTAAAAAGAGAATTAAGATAATTTAACTAATAATAAAATCATATATATTTAAAATAAATATTATATAAGTAATGTTGAATAAAAAATAAAATAATATTTAAACATGTGAAAATAAATTAATATTTACACATGAATTTGCTTTTATTATAAATGTACATATCATTATTTTTCTTAAATGGGATTGTATAATTGATTTTTAAAAAGGAATTATGTGTTTTATAAATTGTATTGATCAAAGAAGGCATTAAGCTTTTACTTTGTACACCCCAATCGTCGAAAAAGTATGTTTTATATCATCGTAAAAAGAAAAAAAATAATAATTATAAAGTTTCAAATATTTAAATAAAAAAACTATATCACAATCAATTCATAATCATTATCACTCATCATTCATCATTATCATTAGAATGATTTTATGGTTGTTATTGTCTGACTTCTCAATCCATAGATTAAATAATTTATATATGTTTAAATAAAGAAAAAAAATAAAGTTGAGCGAGAGAATTGACACTCGTACTTTAGCAAGCTAGAATAAAGAAAATTATAAAAGAGATTAAATGCATTTAAGGTTATTAAATTTTTTACTAATTGCAATTATGGTTACTTAAATTTGAGTTTCATTTACCGTCAGACCATTTTCCAACTTTAATGTAAATGATGATGTGAGAACTGACGTAGACATTGATATAGATGTCACGTTAACAAAATGTTCATATTAATATTTATGTCAATTTTCGTCGATAAATGATGATGATGTGAATGTCAATGTAAACGTTAACTGGATGTCATGTCAACAAAAATATCTACATCAACATTCATTTCAACATTTATTAAAAATTTTAATGGCAAAATAAGAGAATGACTTGATGACGAACGAAATTTAAAGTTCAATGATTTATTTACAATGTGTATAATTCAATAACCATAAATATATTTAACTCGTTTTTTTTTTATGTTTAAAAAGTATTAAAATACTATAAATTAAAAAGAGTTTTAATTTTATTGGCTTCGCATATTTTTTTTATTTTCTCCCTTTATCTAAATTTACGTCATTTATTGCTAAAATAATTCTCTGTTAGGTTTA
The DNA here is from genome assembly GCA_026122585.1 of Anacardium occidentale. Classification (NCBI taxonomy): domain Eukaryota; kingdom Viridiplantae; phylum Streptophyta; class Magnoliopsida; order Sapindales; family Anacardiaceae; genus Anacardium; species Anacardium occidentale. The sequence continues at coordinate 123,760 of JAJEJH010000037.1, read as the reverse complement.
ATGGTAACTAACGGAATTTGGTCTCTTTTTTAGCTATTTCAAAACTTATGTTTTTTTTCTTACAATTTCTCTTAAATTGCCTTTCATTTACTATTATCTCTATGAAAAAATTCATTTCGTAACAAGAAAAATGAAATGATTTTATTTATTTTTATGGTAAGTAAATGATTTTTTTTAGCTGAGCTTTCTATCTTTACAAATAATATAGAACAAAAGAGTCAATTGTCACAGTTTCAAGGAGGGTGGATTTTAGTTTCTAAACTAATGGGGGTTCTCATATATAATGAAAAATATTGTGGGTTTAAAGGACTTTACCGTTCAAAGAAAGTCCAGATCTCGCTTGACGGAGTTGTACCTAGGTGCCTCATACCGAGGGACAATCTCGTCTTGAATGTACAACAGGAAATATTCCAGAAGGTGTAAGGAAACCCGCACTGACTTTCTCTTCTCCACTTCATTAATATCAACGAATCACTATTTGCAGAGATCATTCTCGAGGCGTTAAAGGTACGTTGTTTATCTGTCATTTTCTTCAATTATGTGAGTTGCGATCTGGGTTCTGTTAAATAAACCTTCCGCAATTATTCTTTTGTTATCTTTCGATATTAGAACCGAAGAATTCGCTCTAGAAATTCCCTAATTTTTGCCGCAAATCGATGAAGGCATTAACTGAATAGAATCTAATTGTAACAAGTTCATGTTTTCTCGATCATTGGGTTTGATTGAATGACGGGTTTTTCGTTTCTGAGAGAGCCCAGTTCGGCTTCTTTATGGTTTAGTCTTGTGATAAGTCTTTGTGCTTGGTTGCTTCTCAAAACATCTTTGTTTATTGTTGTTTTCCAATTTTTGGCTTTATGAATAATGTTATACACTACAAGTCTAATTTACAATTATAGTTGTGTGACACTAAATTTTGAATTATGACTTGATAAATTTCATTATTCTGTTTCTGGTATAGATAATAGGCATCTAAGCAGGGTTTATTTTTAAGTTTGCCTTTATTGTACTTAATGTGTTGTGGGATAAATTACAGGGTAGCTTTATGTAATGTCATATTGGGTAATGGATTTCTCATGATGTATTGTTGTTGTTGTTGTTGTTGTTGTTGTTCTTCTTCTTCTTCTTCTAATGTTACAGTTGAAGAGGATGATGAGCTTCAAAAGAAAGGAAAATATTGCAAATTCATGGACTTTATATTCTTGATTAAGTGTAATGATTTGTAACTGCTGTTGTATGGATGAGTGGCTGTTAATTGGATACACTAATAGGGTAGTTTTAGGTCTTTTTCTCTTTGCCTGATTTTTTTTTTTGAAGATAACGTCATTTATCCTGATAGGTAGTTATTTTTGTAAATTTTAAACAACATTGTTATACTATATTGTTCATTATAAACCTAGTTAGTAAAAACGCAAATTATTTGTGTTTAATTTTTGTTCATTGTATTATTTTGTTTTAAACATGTGATTTTGTATTTTTGAATCCAAAATGTGTTAATTTTATATTAAACAACCGTTTTATTCATTTACCTTTTTTTATGATATTTTATTTTTAAATATATTCAAAAAGATGCCATTTCTAATGCAAGACTTAACAATAAAGGTAGAGGTAATGGCGCTACACTCACAACCAAATTAGGCTCAAACACCTCTTAGCTTGAGTTCTGCTAGATTAAAAAATGGTTTGTCAAATTCAGCTTGAGTTTGCCGAGTTACGAATCCGATCTACAGGTTTGAGCCATAAACTTGAGCCGAACTTGATCCATGAATCTGAACCAAAAGTCCGAGCTAAACCAAACTCTTTGTTGCTTGAGATCAGCTTAGAATCTATAGATTTTGAGAATTTGGGCGAGCTTCCAACCTATGAAGAAATTTATATAGGGGAGACTTACATAAATGACTTGATGAATGATGATAACCTTTCTTGGTTGGATGGTGCTCCTTTTTGAATTGTTACTAATGATTTATATAATTTATGTTATGGACAACAATTTGAGTCTTGGTTGTGTTATTTGTTTAAAACTCTTGTTTGAATCTTGTCTATATTATTTGTTTATAGTTTAAATTTTGTTTATGTTATGTGTTTGTAATTTGAATTTTGTTTATGTTTTGTGTGTTTGAGACTATAATTGAATCTTAGATACATATATTGTGTTTGATAGTCTTGAGATTATAATTTGAATCTTGATTATGTTTTATGTTATATTAGATTTAATAGTCAATTGCATACTTTATATTTGAATTTTTAAATCGATTTTAGCCCAGTATTTCGTGAAAGGTGCTAAAATTTAATGATTGATATTGTCGTATTTTTAGAAACGTATTATTGATAATGTGTTGTATCAAATCTGTATATATACGTTCAGTATTTTTCTTATATCTAAATTTTATGATTGTTTTTTTAAAAATGTATTTACACCGTTTGTCGTAACACACCTGTATCATTCCCCTACCCTTTTTTCTCTTTCCATTATTTACTAACTAGGGTTATAAAAGAATATGTAGAGTCATCTAACCCATATTCTGACAAACTCAAATACTAGGATACTATAGATGTATATGTGTCAAAATTAGACACCAGATTTCTGGCTAAAAAATCAGGAACCTACCAGACAAAAACTAATAGTTGAACCTAATCATATCCCTTTAATTCCTAAATCATGTCCCAATTATTACCATACCCCATTAATTCCTAAATCACGCCCCAATCATTCCCAATTCGCATACAAAAGAATCAAATTTTGAATTTGACATATCTTTTGTGACAGCATCTCCTTGAGTCTTAGTTGGAACATGGGATAAGCTGATTGTTCCATTTATAATCTCGATTTTGATGAAATTTCCTGCCCTTCCTCACATGCTTAATTGGGTTGTGCACCATGTTGATGGCGGCTGCTATGACTATACAACTTCATAGGACTTGATAAAGGTGTAATCAAATCTTGTAACAACCTCTCTCGTCGGATTAGCTCACAAATTCCCTAAGCAATGGTCTTCTATTCTGGGTATACACTATTCCGAGCTACCACCAATTGTTTCTTGTTGCTCCAAGTCACTAAATTTCCCTATAGGCTTTTTTGGTAAGTAATTTCCCTATAGTTTATATAGCTTGTGGTTGATTCATTGTCTTTAATCGAACATGTCTTATTACCAATTAAGTTTTCATCACTTCCATTATACTTGTTCATCATCTAGGTTCTTGAATAACACCTTGAATGTTTTTGCGTATCTTTGCACCATTAATTTTTGAAGTGAATGCCATGTACTTAGGTGATAATTTGGAGTAGGTTAGATGATTAGAAATGGGGTGCTTGGTACAAGATCTAAGGCCCTTCCTAATAGCAATTGGAGCATCAAGATTATCAACTGTTACAGTGCTTTCTTTTGTTGACTGCAATAAAGGATTTGGCTTCATTCTTACAATTGACTATGAGGAGGAGCTCATGGCCTTCTTGAGTAAATCAAAACTTAGCTTGTTTCAACATTGGGTTCTCTCCCTCAACTTGTCACATGAATAGGTTTAGAATGGTCCATTAAAGAATTCAAAAAAGAGTACAAACTTAGAGAAAGAGAAGGGATCAAATGGGTAGCATAATAAAAAATGGATTGACAATGAGATAGATGGATCCCAATGATTTTCTTTGTGAGAGTAATCCCTCTAAAGAGAGGCATTGGGATAGAATGGTTGGTTTTCAAATAAGGATATATCATAGAAAACATAGAGTCCTTTTGAAGATGGTAAATAACACTTATAGCTTGATTGTGTAGGTGAATAGCCAGTGAGATGCATTTGAGTGTTGGATCAAGCTTCCCATGGGTAGGATGTTGATTATGGATAAATATGGTGCATCCAAATACTCGGGTTGGAAGAGAATTTATGATTTAGACTTGAGGAAAAAATGTGAGTAGGAAAGAGGAGTGCCAAAATGGAGGATTTTGGATGGTGATTAATTAATAAAGTAAGTTGCTGTAGGAAGAATTTGGAACATGGCTAGCATACATGAAGGATCAAACAATTTCAAGAAGTTGGCAGTTTTCAATTCAACAATCCCCTTTTTTCTTCGGAGTTATAAGCACATTAGCTTTGATTAAAATTCCATCTTCAACAAGATATACATTTGGTGGGCTAATCACTCCCTACCGTTATCTTTACAATGAATGTTAATGGAAGATTGGAAAATATTTGTGAAAAGTTTGTGGAATTGTTTGAATATGGAGCTAGCTTTGAATTTCTCTCATAAGGTAAACCCAACACATAGATATGATCATTTATAAAAGTAATGAACCATCGTCTGCCAATTAGGTTGGATGTGCAGGCTGGTCCTAAAATATCATTATGAATGAGATGGAAGGGCTTTGAAGATTTATAAGAATGGATAGGGTGATTTTCTCATGGTTTTTTGGCATAGATACAATGTTCATAATGAGATGAAGAAGGATCTTCAAAACCTATGGGTATACAAGTGTAAGGAAAACTTGGACGTCCTAGGCATTTGTGCCGAAGCTTGGCATCTAAACTTGAAAAAGTGGATACTGAAGTAAATGATCTTTGTCTTGAAGGAGAACTAACACTTGGGAGGTAGTAGAGACCATTTTGCTAAGCATTTCCAATCATTCACTCCGAAGACTAATCCTAAAATTCACAATGCGAAGAAAAAAATTACTGCATAGTTCAGATCTTTAATTATTTTGCTAATGGAAAGAATATTGCACTTCAAGTTAGAAACATGAAGAAAAAATTTTAATGTAAGGCCAGGGAGTTCAATATCCCCTCATCCAACAGTAGTAAAGAGCTTACAATCAGCAATTGTGATATTTATGTCATCATCACATGCTTTGCAACTGGAGAAATCATTAGAGGAGCCAATCATTTGTTCCAATGCACCAATATCAATGATCCAGTGTTCATTCAAAATTTTGTGAGATAAAAAAATGATCTTATTTGACCTCTGAGCAACTGTAGCATTAGAGGACAAAAGAGTAGGTTCAAGCTCTTTACTAGTTTTTGATTATGTTAGGATACCAAGTGCAAGATATAGAACTTGGATCTCTCATCAGAAGGTTTGAGCTTCTAATGTGAGTTTTATTTGACTTTAGGTTTTCCAATCTCAATGGCTTATGATTTTTCAAGAGTTTCATCTATTAAGCAATGAAGGAGAGTTGGCTTGGTTTTTAGTTTCAACAACAAATTTGGTGGTATATGCTGCTCGCTAAGACTTTTTTTGATTTTGTGGCTTCCAATTTCTTGGTTTTCCATGAATCTCCCAGCATGTCTTCTCGGTGTGGTTCATTGCAATGGTCACACCATAATTATTTGTCCTTAGGTTACTGACCCCTAGAGTTACAGGACTCACTTCTGCTTGCCTCTAAATCAGAACTTCGTTGTGTTATGTCTGCAGGTGAGTTGGAAGGCAACATAAGCATTGTCCCACTTGGGTCTTTCTTCACATCTAACCTCAGCAAATGCTTCTCCGCTAGAAGAAAGAGGTTTGAACAAAAAGGAGACTTCCCTGAACTTCGTCAAGGTCCTTATCAAGACCTTGAAGAAAATGAGACAACCAGTCTTTTGCATGCATTTGGTTGTACATCACTCCATCTTCTGAAGAATTCTAGCTTTTTTCATTGAATATATCCATCTCTTGCCACAGTTCTGACAAGACATTATAGTATTCAGTGACTGACATACTTCTGAAATTGTGTGGGATCAGATCTGGAAGCATTGAGAGTGTTTTCAAGGTCTGAACACGTCTGCTGGACTGCCTTCCAGATCTACTTCGTTGGCTTGTAGAAAAGTTATGTTCGACCAATCCTTGTCTCAATAGAGTTGATTATCCAGGCCATAACAAGGAAGTTTTCTGCTGTAGGTGTTGGCATTTAGATAGCTCCTGTTAGGTAACGCATCTTACCTTTGCCTTTTATTACCAATAGAACGGACTAGAACCATTCATGAAAACCGGTTCTGTGCAGCCTATGTTGAGTTATATGAAGGGAATGAGTGTCAGTCAAAGATGTTATGGAAGGTGAGGGATTCATGTGTTAGAAATAACATGGGTATAGGAGGCTTCTGCCACAGATGAAAACAGGTCTGTACCACCTATTGTTTTAACAGTTAAGGCTTTATTTTTGTTTGGCCAAAAAAAAATTGTTTCTGTGGGAATGTCGGCTCTAATACTGTGAAACAATAGACTAAAGAAAATATTCACACTTTTACATCTAATCATGAAACAATGGACTAAGGAAAATATTCACACTTTTTCATCTAACTGCAGTGAAGAGGAATACAATATAGAGATAGATACTAGCCTAAATTAGGCAACAAATTTCTGGGACAGAAAATCAGGAACCTAGCAAGCGAAAGACAATAGTTGACCATAATCCAATCCCTCTAATGTCTAGATCACATCCCAATGATTATGGGATTTTATTCTAATTTTCTAACATTATGAAGAAAGATGTGACTTAGCTTCCCTAAATGACAGACTTGGAACTGATTTGAAATTATAGAATGTGGAGGAAGGGGATGAAGAAGAATGTAGGAATTATATTTGATGACCCAAAAAAGAAAACAAAGAAAATTTCATTTGGACCATATAGTTATTTAACTTGCAATTAATCGTAACTATCCATTGACCTTTCTTTGCAGTCTTTTAACTATTAGCATTACTTTTGTTATTATTACTATAGTGGAGTGTTGATTTGACTATGCTTGAATATTAATCATCTACTTTGATCTGTTTGAACTCATTTAGTGCTCCTTTCTCACAATGACAAACGTTCAATAGATTGTGATGGTGAAAGCATACACTCAAGAGCATGTTTACAAGCACCCGTGGGAAAGGGTGACTTCTGCATCTTGGCGCAAATTTGCTGACCCTGAGAACAAGCGGACTTTGTCACATATACTTGAGGTGGATACTTTGAGCCACAAGCTGGATTCTCTCTCCGGGAAGCTTTACACTACTCGTGCCCTTACTATCCATGCCCCAGGACCATGGTTTGTCCGCAAAATTGTTGGTCAAGATATATGTCACTGTGTTGAATCAACTGTTGTTGATGCTCAATCAAAGTCAATGCAGCTCACCACCCGTAACATTAGCCTCCAAAAGTTCATAGAAGTAGAGGAAAAGATCAGATACGAACCTCACCCAGATAATCCAACTGGGTGGACAGTGTGTCGACAGGAGACTAGTATTCGCATTAAGCCATTATCAGCTTTGGCATCAATGGCAGAGAAGGTGGAGCAACGGTGTGCTGAAAGGTTCATGCAAAATAGTGTAAAGGGTAGGGAAGTTATGGAGAGGATATGCAAGTATCTTGAAGCTGAATCTGGTGGAATTGCTCTTTAATTTTTATTTACTTTCGAGCTCTTTCAGAGTTGAGAATAACTTACAACGTGAGAGTCTAAAACTTCACAATGTTTAACACACTATATCCCCTATCAGGATTTTGATACAATTTTTTATGTAGTTCAAATGAAATTTTGGAATTTCATACTGTTGTTTTTAGTTAAAGACTGAGCATTATATTGCTTTCGTGGATTTTACTGATAAGAAATGTTGGTCTAGTTGCTCGGAACGCCATAGTCATAAAATAATGGAGGATTTTGCTGATAAGGTCTGTGGGGAGAGTTACTCCAGCTCTAGAAACATAATGGAGTGCGTTTGATTCACCGTGTTGGAATCAGACAAATTGTATCGTTTGGGATTATATTGGAATGTGTAGTAATGGATTGAATTGGATAGAAACGTATTAATCACAGTGCTATACTTTTAAAGTGTTGGATTAGACAAAATAAACTCTGTTGCAGGCCATATACGCCACTGAGGACTATGTACCCTTACATCAAATGTGTCATATAATAAAATGGATCTAAGGTGACCAACTCAAGATTTGGGAGATGTATATTACGGATGAGAATTTGGGGAATTTTGCTATGATCTTTTTCGCTTCGCAATGAGTTATGGACTTGTTACGATTACTTTTAACAAATCAATGGTTTACTGGCTATTCAACAATATCAACTTGTAATGAGTTGAGCATCTACCATCAAATAAATAGTTGTATAATAAAATCTTTCCTTAACTAAATTTTTAGAATGACACTTAATAAACCATTATAATATAAAAATAGTGATCAATAATTTAATGCGTAAAAATTCTTTGACTAAATATGATAACCGTTTAGATCACTTTCTATCTTTATTTTGTGTCTATACAATAAAACAATTATTTTTTATCAAAGTGAATAAGTCAGTTATGAATAAGTTACTATTATAAATAAGTTATTTTATTTCTAATATAATGAAATAAGAAATCAATTTTGTATTTAAATTTGAATTGTAACAAATAAAATAATAATCTCTCATTTTCATCCTATAAAAATATAGGATTATAAAGATGACGAAATAATTGAAAAATAACATCAATAATTCGACGCTATAAGGAAATACTTTAAAAATATTTGTGTATCATCAATCTCTGATATAACATTATTTCAATATCTTATAAAAGAGAAATAGATGTAAAATTTATCAATCTCAGATGAAGTACCTTAAGACTCCTAGCAAAAAGATATTGAAAAAAACCTTAGAAGGTTGTATTCATATAAACATGCTAGTGCAACATATAAGCGATTTGTATTATAAAGATTCTAAAACTTAGTATATGGATAACTCTTGAGGTTTTAGCCTATGAAGAGCAAACAACTTATATTGCAATTGTGTCATTTATGATATGTATCTAGTTTTTTGAGTGAAGAAATTCATTTAGTTGAGCAGTTTGCTTACACTCTAAATGTTTCACTTCTCAATTTGTATACAATTATTAATATGTAAATACTAACTCATGTCAAACGAATAACTCACACTATAATGACATTGTTAAACAATATACAAAATCAAACTCGAGTCATATTAATTAATTAAATTATAAGTCACATCTCATCGAGATTAGTCATTAATTTATAAATAATTACTTATCGATTGAAAATATGTCGTTAATGTCTTACTACAAGCAAACGATTCATCTCATTATGGTGATTACCTTCAATGTGCAAACCAATACCTCACTCTTGAAACTTGAAAAGCAATATCAATCATGTTATCCTTTTAGGAAGATTAGGGTCCTTCATACTTTCTCATTAATAAATAATGTAAGTATGAATACAACCTTTTAGCAACTAACCGAATCACATTAAAAATATCATTAATTTTTGTGATTTTACCTTATATTCAAATAATGAATACATGATTATATAACTAATTTTAACCTTCCTATCTAGTATAATGCTCAAAATTGTGTGCTTTCAATTGACACAAACCAGTAACATGTTTTCTTACTCTTAGAAGCCCGAATTCCATCCATATTATCTTATTACAACAACGAGCAATTAAGATAGTTGATATTCATATATATATACATGGAGTTGTCTGCACAAACACTAGTACCATCTAAACTTGAATGGATCCAAGAAATGTAAATTTATCATGAAGCTAAGCCTTGGATCCACGAAGGCCTTGGGCATTGTTAAACATTGCAACATCACTTTCAGTAGCCTGCCATGTAGATGTATACTGTTACTGTTAAGTCCGATGGCCAAAAAAGCTGCAATTGCTGTTGGAAACTGGTTAGAATTATGGCTGCAATTGATGTATATGTGGAACCATCAAATCAACGTTATTCCTCAACACTAAAATACAAACAATCAAATTGCACACCAACACAATTCAAATACATGCCCGAAAGAATAAAAAAGCATAATAAAAAATTTATAAAACTAGGCAAAAGAAGATCCATGGATGTTTGCTTTCCATATCATCTGGAAATTGCACAACCATTTTAACAGAAACTACTACGAGAAGAGATTAATTTTATATGCCACATGACATGACATATATTTCACAGCTAGCCAAGACAAAAAGTCCATCAAACCAGAGACCACAGAGATTCAGACCCTAACACTGAAGCCAACATTACAAGGTCTCGCCAATCATAAGATATAGAGTTCTTCATACTTAGAACAGATGTCCTAATTCTCGCTCCTTCCCCTGCGCAGCATCATATATAACAATAAATAAGGACACCTGATAACATATGCGGCCTACTCTGGAGAAGCCCCACAGATGAAAATGACCAAATCACTCTTTTTTGATAAATTGAAACTTTTCATTGGATTCAGATTTTATCAAGCTTCTCTGCCTTGATGACAGGGTTTGCTTTTGCTATTGCATCCCGGGCAGCAGTGCGGTAGTCATAGGGGCAGTTGTGTTTGTCTGAGTAGCGATGCAATTCACAGAACATGTTACCACAGCGACATTTGAATCCTGTTAAGCCAACCCGCTTCTTGCAGCTGTTGCACCGGTTGGGACCCTCATTTGGCTTCGCCTCAACACTCTCCCCCGAGCCTGAACCAGATAAGGGCTGCTGCACAGAGATGACTTTTGACTCCATTGAACTATCTAGCACAACCATGGTGGCAGCAGCAGCAGCAACAGGTTCACTTGCATTGCTGCTTGATGACTCATTCACAAGGCTTCCAATAGATGATGCAGCGAGCTTAGCTTGTTCTTGTTTCAACATCATATCCTTGTAACATTTGGAACACATATTCATAGTAGCCACACTTCCAAAGAAGCCACAGTTGTTGATGCACAAGATAGGGCGTTCAGGAGGAGCTTGAAATCCAGTCTCATCATTGTCCATTTTTTCACCTCTCCTGCACCACAAAGGCCCAAAACTTTTTAGATGAAAAGATAATAACAAAAAAGAAACTCAACGATTCAGTCTCAACTCATCCTTCGTTTAGGTTGAACAAGAAGTGGATAAAAATGAAAACGAAGACATGAAGAACATTCACCTAAATTGATTAAATAGGAAACTGCCACACTATAATATAAAAGAAAATGAAATAGGAAAACATGTAAACTAGAAATCCACAAGGAGATTAAAAGATGGAGCTTATTGGAAAAGTAATTAGATTTGGCTCATCGTGCCAAAAGTATTACAACTGTATGGTATGAAACATTTAAAGTGAAATACCAACACCATCAAACACATAGCATATAATCAGTACAAGGGATAGATTTAGGTTGGTTTAGTCAAATCAATCCTCTCCATCTAAGGCAAACAACTTGGGTACATTCCAAGCACCAGATCATAATGCTGATGTGGTGCATCTACCAACACATTCGTGACACATGAATGAATGCAAACAAATTTAACTGGGAAAATGGGAGATAAAATTTTCTTTTAAAACAATAGCTTCACGTCAGTAAATCAGTGGGTCATCAACAGACTAATTTGATACATCAAATGCACCCAAATCTTTCTCCCAACCAAAAATTGAGTCACTTCTTGAAGCTATGAAACTAAAACATTACACTGTTATTGAATGTTGTCACCCAATCCAGGCAAACAGATTCATTAATGGGTTTGGTTTAGTTTTTCATGCCGCCGTATTCTAGTTGCACGTCTAAATAGCATAGAGGAAAATCATATTGACACCACTGAACTTTAAGCCAAGCATGTTACTCTAAGAAACTACAATTCACACCCTCAATGTATGTAGCTCTCGTGATAATAATAGTATTGATGGATATGATGATGAACATCATAACATTGTTCTCTCACAAGCTCTTCATTTGAAAATCAATATCCCAACCAAAGCAAAAGTGAGACCTTCCAACTCTTAAAGTGACACTTAAAAAATTAGCCAAATCTGGTTTTGAACCTAAGATCAATAATATTTTATATAAATCAAATCTATAACTGATACAATGCAGAGAATGAAACTGAATGAGTGAATGGGGTCTTGAACATGGTATGTGCAGAGAAGTATAGCTCCCTAAACAAGTAAACAATTCAACTTATACACGAATGCAACATCAAATATTTAAATTATATTTAAATATGACTATTATTTCAAATAAGGATCTTATGAGACAGTTATATGACTAATATTTCAAGACCATTACTCTGTTAAATGCTAACCTATTCAAAGACCATTAATGTTGGACATGAATGACAGTTTAGGTCTGGTTGATTTAGACTAGACATCAAAGAAAGCCAATAATTTATCTTGAACAAATACAAAAACCATGAAATACAGTACAAGAAACATCAAAATCAAACAGACACAAGAAGATATTTTGAATCAAACACACTCTCCCTACTTATTTCTCATTATTAGCATATACAAAGATTATAATATTTAGCTATTTAGTTCGATATAAGCTAGTAGCAAACTAATGTAGAATCATTCAAACATGAACATACAAAATTTTACATCATGAAACGCTGAAGTAAAACCCTAAACTTCTCAATAATTTCTAAAATTGCCCAGCCATCCCCAAATCCATAGTGAAAATTACAAGCCATCAACAAAAACTAACAGCTAAAATCGGCAGACGCTATGAGTACAAACCAAACTCAAAGGCAACCAGTTCAATACATCGATAAAAGGGAACAAAACAAAATAAACTAATTTAGATTATTAATTAAAAAAAAAAAAAAAAAAAACCTCATACAATTCAGTATAACCCACTTGAATCCGCTTATTATACATTTAAAAATGAGTTTCCATTTCATCAAAGGGTAACAAAAAATTCCCAAAAGTTCTCTTAAAAAAAAAAATTAAACTCTAAATATGCCCAGTTAACAAATATATATATATATATATATTTTGTAATAATATATAAATCAAGCCCCAGCAAAACATAACCAACACAAGTTTTCCGAAATAAAAGTAGAGAAATAAAAAATCAACATAAAAAAAAAAACAAACACACACACACACAAAACACTAACCTTCTAGCCAAAAAAATTCAACAAATGAATCCCTAAAGCCTATCAAAGAAGCTCAAAACGGCATCCGTTGAACTTGAGCCCTGCATTAATTAATTAATTTAAAAAAAAAAATCCTACTAAAAAATTCGAATCCACACAATCAAAACCAAGATCAGGAACCCTAACCCCACAACTTTTTGGACCAGATCCGAGAGAGATTGAGAGGACACAAAACAGCGAGAGACGTCTCGATTTTTTTTTTATTCAATTTTGTTTATATTTTCCTTTTTTGGTCTCTCCCTGATTTTTAAGAGGCGTTGCTTCTCTGCCAACGAAGGCTCTTTATTGATTAGGAGCAGGTGTCGCCTCCCTATTGGTTTAGCGTGTTACTTTATTTTTCCCGTTTTGCCCTCCGCCGGATCCTTAATCTCGGTTTTGGCATTTTGGGATGAGAAAATGACGGGTGGTGATGACTGCGAGGGTAACCGTCGAATGGGAGTTGAGAGATGTGGGTGTTTGCGTGTGATGGCAGCTGAGGTGTAAATTATTAGTAAATAAAAATGATTAATAACAAATCCTTTTTAACGAATAATTAAGTACAATTAACAATAATTAATCACTTGATGAGGTTGGTGGTTGGTATTTCATAAATCAAAGAGAATCACGGATAATCCCTCTAGAATTCGATAAAATAATAAAATTACTTTTTAGATTTCGAAACAAAAAAAGCATAAATTATTTTATCCATAAAATTGAATTTATGCTCTTTTTTTTTTTTTTATTGTTTAAATACTTTATTTTTGTTACTCAAATTATTCTTAAAAAAAAAAAAGGACTTTTATTATACTACATATAAGATAAAAGATTATATTTTTAAATTATAAATTTAATCTAATTTAAATCTTCTTTAACAAATATAATGAATCTTATCCCTTTATAATGAAATCTTCTAAATCCCAAAATCAAATAAGGAGAGTCTTATCCTTGGATTATGATTCCAAGTATATAATGCAAAAGATGATTTAGAAGGTTTATAAAATGTATAATGCCGTAATTAAATGTATATAATACACCTTGGCCATTAAAGACACTTTATTTCCATCAATCTTAGGCACTACCAAATAACTAGCAAAATTTTTGTACTTGTTCTTTATGAGTTGCGTCCAAGTTCGGCTTATGGCAATTGACTAGGAAAATTAAATATAGTTAACATCAAACAAAGGATAAAAAGTATGTAGAAAATAAACAGCGCTTAAACCAACTTGCTACTCTAAATCTTCCAGTATGTGAGTATGGAAACAGAAAGAAGCTTGTTGCACTAGTTATTTTTATTGTGCCTCATATGAGTTACTCCTTTCAACTCCTCATTTATTTGTTTGGACAAGAAGTAGAAGCCCTCGTTAGTTGTGTGCTCTTTCAGTGTATAGATGTTGGTGAGCTTTTGCACAATGAGTTTGCCTAATCCTTGCTTTTGATATGCCACATGCATCTCAATTAAAGCATCAGTAGGGATTTGACAACAGCTGGAACAAAGTGACTCTAAAATACTCCAATATAGCTTGTGCAAATGAGTGTAATGAAAGTGTCACCCTACACCACATGGTGGCCTCCAATGGTTGCCTATCCGGGAGGAGTTGTATGATGTGGGAAATCCCCTAATTCCGCAGCTGAATGGGAATGCAACGGTGATCATTTATTTGCTCTAAACCTACAACCCTAATTAAGGTTCACTCGTTATTATTCTTAATCCTCACTAAAAACTAGGGTTTTAACAAAAGAAAAATGATTGTTAAAAACATATTTTTAGTTATTGAAGATTTTAATGATGAAAAAAAAACATTGTTGTTATCCATTAAAAATACTAACAATTGGAAGAAAAGTGATATAATTAATATAAATAATAAAATACATAAATCCCATTATTAAAAAAATAATAATAACGATAATTTATTGTTATAACAATTTTTATGATCATTGAAAATAATAATAATGATGAACATTTTTATACTAAACAGATATTTATCGATTACTAAACATAAAAACAATAATGAATATTTCTATCATTATAACTATATTTATAAGTTATTAAACATAATATTAATGATGATTATTTCACTCAATATAACTATGTTTATCGACCATTAAAAATTGTAACAATGATGAATATGTTATTGTTACATTTAATAGTCATTAAAAAATTGTAATAATGATAAATGATTAAGTTGTTAATTATATTTATTTGTCATTGTAACAACAATACATGTTTTGTCTATATGGTCGGAGATACTAATAATGAATATTTGATTATCTAAGTAAAAACAAATATATACAAAATAAAATAATTGCTATTAATATTCTAAGAGATAATATGGTTATTATCTCTACCTTAAATATTAAAAAATTATCAAGATAATTTTAATTTTGTTATAAATTTAACCTCACTTATTAAATTTTGAAGACAAAACGATCATATTTTTCAAATAAAATAATAAACAACCTAACTACTGAATTGAATTAATTTCATTATTTTACAATATGATAAATTAAAGAAAATTAATTAATTTATTATTTGAAAATATGATTTTATTTTACAACATAAACTAAAAAAATTTAAATTAAGACATATTAATTTAACTCATACTAATGATTTTCTAAGATCATTTAAATAAATAATATCTAAGTATTTTATTTTTTTAATTACCAACCAAACAAAATAATTATTTATGCATCTAACAAAATAATTATTTATACATGTTAATGATATCAAACACAATATTAATAAACACCCATGAATTTTTTAGATAATTTATCTTGATAGTAATAGTTTATTTTTATTAATAAAAGATTATCTGAATCAAATGCATTCTAAGGACTTTCATATAATCATAATAAAAAATAAAAACTGAATGCTTTATATCATCCTAATATTTTTTTAAAATCAAAATTATAAGAAATATTAAATATCAAAAAAATTTATATATTAGTCGCAACTAATACCAAGACTCTTTTACTTATTTTGTAATTTCTAAATTATTACAAATTGTGAAAGAGAATCGAATTAAGATATACTTTTTCTCCCACAAGCTAAATATCAAACAAAGTAAAACAAGTCAAAATGGACCAAGTCAATTATAATGTTTATCTAACAATCAAAGGAGAATATAGATTATACATTAAAAGTTATTGTATATCATGCATCTTTATAGAATCTCTTATTCTTATGAGCAAGCGCCAAGGTTGGCTCAAAACAGTGGATTTAGAATTTTCAAAAGAGGATATGACATTCTAGGAAAACAAAAGGTTTCGAGATAAGATCAAACCTTTGTCATTGGATTCTCAAAAAGTTCGTCCCACAGTCTCTGTAGTGAAAACGAGCACTGGAGGATGCTTGATTTTAGATAGTGGTTCAAAAGTACGTGTAGAGGAAGCAAATAAAGAGATGATTCTTGGGTGCTGCAAGAATGAAACATGTCAAAAACTCATTTTGATCCTCCCCTTTCTTCAGTTTCTCATGAAACCTGAGAATTCATTAGAAATTGTGTTGAAATCATTTCAAGGAAGATCATTGAGAAAGACGTGCAAGACAGGTGGCTTTCGGTTCAAGATGTGACAAGTTTTGTGAAGAGCCTCTAAAGTTTCCCATGTAGGCAGAAGTGCGTTATTAGGCCCTGAAAAGGCACCCCATATATGCAAATCTTATGCAGTCTGGGAAGTTGTTACAATAGAATTCATCGTGGTTTCTTGAAATAGGGGCATCATTTTCAAGACGACCCTTTCTAAAAGATGAGGGTGCAATTGATTGTTGAATAACAAAAGACAAAAAGAGAGGGGTCTATGTGATCTTGCTTATGGAGCCTGTGAACACAAGATCCTTTTGGCACTTTTTTGGTATTTTTTGTATTTGACTCAAATTTCGGCAAACATCAATTTACTTCGACATATGTTGTGAGAGAATAAAATAAGGGCTGCCAGCCATGCATAAGATTATTTATGATGCATACAATTTGATTTATTTTATCTCATCTCTTCTCCTAAAATAGATATATATTTTTGGTAATTTATTTTTATGAAGAATCAATTACTTACATTACATGTATCATATTATTTGTTTTTCATTTAACAACTATGATATCTATTTAGTTTAAGAGATTAAAGAGCAGTCTAGTAGAAACTATTGATGGAGACTACTGATATTGAGGTTAATCAAATCCCATTATAATCCACAACAATAACAACAATGCCCAAGTAAAGGAAACTCAACTTTCGATTGATGTGTTCAATTTAGATTGAGGATAATAATTAACAAGATTTTGTTATATTGACAAGCAAAAAGAGAAAAATTGAAGATTATACTTACTGAATGGTTCTTGTCAATTTAAAGATCATATCTTTCCTTCCACTATTTTCATAAAAAATTACGTTATTATCTTTCACGTAAAATATTACTTGTGTTATTGCATTCTTTCCTTTCAGTTTCTTGATATTGCATGTTACCTTTGCTCAAGGTTTGATAGTTTTTTGAAGTTTTTAATAGTTGATTGGCAAACAATGGTGGAGCTGTGGAGGCTCCCCCTCGACAAAAACTCTAGGCCTGCCATTGGATACTAATTACTTATTTTACAATTCGGAATATTTGATTATGATATTAGGGTATTTTTATCTGGGTGGCGATCATTAGATTTATGCAAACAATCAAATTGGTTTTATATTCTATATAACTCAACTTTGATATATTGTAAAGTTACTTTAATAATATATTTAAGGGCCAAAAGACTAATTCCCATGCAAGGTTTTATTTAAAGACAACATTATATCTCTAAATTTTTTAAAATTTAAATATTTATCTATTGATCAAAATTAATGATTAAATTTAATGGTAAACAGTTAAATTTTTATGGTTAGAATTATATCTTTGTCATTTTAATAAAAAATTAGAAAAATAATAAAATAAAATTTATAGAATATAAAATATTATTTTATTAAAAATGTAAAAATTAAAAAAATTAATAAATTAAAACAGCCCAATGGCAATGACTGCTGATAATCGAACCAAAAGGTTGAAACAGCTTTTTGGTTGCCACCCTATTTAGTAGAGGTCGCCAAATTGAGTGATAGTGACTGTTTTTAATTGTTTTATATTTTGTAAAAATTTATATATATTTTAAAATTTTTTAACTAATATTTTATATTTTTAAAATAATAATGTATTTTTTAATAAAAGTATTTTAGTTATTTTTTTCAAAAATATTAATAAAACTAGATAAACAATAGTCAATAAATAAATATTCAAGTTTCACAAAATTAATGGGTGAAATTTTATCTTTAAGTGAAACCTTAAGTGAGAATAAGTCCTTTGGCCGATCTTTAATAGAGATTTTAGTTATTTCTAAGGATATTTCAATACTTCAAAAAATAATTGTTCATTTATTAATTTTAGAATTATTAATCATAATTATTCAAATCAAATGCGTACCTTTAGGATCTCAAGATCCTATTAGATTTTATTCAAAGGCCAATAATTAGCAAAGTTAATTTAAGTATTATTATTTCCAATTTAAGGATTCATTCGATGGGCACTCTTATGAATCATATTATTATTATAGCTAATTTAACATCATAAAACTACAATTAGCCTTCTAGTGTAATTAATTACCTAACATTACCACACCCTCCGCCAGCTTTTTCTCATCCAAATTCATCCACATAAACCTCAAAAAACCAGCAAAATTCTCAACAAACTACTACCATATAAGCCCTCTTCACCCCAGTGGTTTCTTCGGGATTGCAAATAAGGAAAACCCTTTGCTGACTTCTTCATCTCCGAGGCTGTGCATTTCTGGTGATTAGATCTCATTTTTGAGTTCTTGTTGCCGATTTATTCACCTATCGCCATGGACATGAAGATGATCTTGTGTGCTGTCCTCGTCCTAGCTGTCTCCATGACCGCAACTATGGCCTCGGCTGCGAGGTTGGAGGTGACAGCTCCTGCGTCAGCTCCAGTTCCTTCTGTATCAGCTGGCGCTCCTAGTGAATCAGCTGCAACCATGCCTGTGGCTGGATCCTTGGTTGGAGTTTTTCTCTTGTCATTTTTCGGCCTTTTATTTCGGTAAATAGATGGAGAATATAGAATTATTCAAATACAGAAGGTGAAAAAATGACAAAGTGAAGGATGGACTCACTCACCTTTATGGTTATTCTTACAGTTGAATAGTCGAATTCTCTAAAATTTTATATATGAATAAATGAAAAAAATTTCTTATACATTTATTTCATACCTCCGTATTTGTAGAATTACAGTATAATCAATTGTCCGCGAACCGAATATAATGGTTAGCAACTTTCTAAGCACCCACCATTTCATCTCCTACTTTTCTGTCTCCGACTTAATCTTGTTTATTAATTGTGTGCAAAAGAAAAAAAAGAAAAGAAAAAACCTTAATCTATCAAGCTATATTGTATAGACAGGTGATGACGTAACTCAAATTCAATTAGCATTATTCCGAAATTAGAATTCGAACTGGAAATACTGCTTCTATTGAAATTGATGAAGTACAATGTTAATAATCTTAATCAATCTACAAAGTAAAGAGAAGGATTGGAGGCTTTCCTAGTACTTGCAAACCTATGACATGTATCACACTGTGTCATACATATTTCTTGGTCGGGATCCAATTTCTCTCCTAAAAGAAATCGATCGCCTGCAGTTTGTGCTCCTTGGCTGGCTTGAATTATGGGTTTCTTTTAATCAGTATCCTTCTTCAGGAAATGGAAACCCACTCTAGACCTGTACTTCCCAGTTCCCAGGCAACGGGAGCAGCAGCCAAGGCCACTACCACCACAAGTTTTGCACTTGTAAATGGTTGGGATTGACACTGTTGTGTGAAAACCATGGAATTTACTAATGGAAATACACGTACAAAAATGATTCAATAGCACAAATTTCGCCATTCTCCTCCTGGAAGCATTACTAGATGGACATGATTTGTCCTGCCTACAAACAACATAAAATAAAACACTAAAAACTGATATAAATCCAGTATAAATAAACACTGAAAGAGGTGAATGATATATGTAAAATGTATCGGAATCTCGCCACTTTGAGTGTCCTCTTGAACATTTCTGGAGAAAACCTTATTAAGAACGCTAAAACTTCTAAGAAATCAGTCCGTAAATAAAGCACAAGTTAGTTGGCTCAAAGAAGAAGACTGCTTTAAGTACCCGACAAGGGCAAAGAAAATATGACACCTGCAAAGAATCTCAACAGCACATTTGGACAACTCATAACTAATTTGAATAAGGACAAAACAGGTTGTCATGTGTCCTTAAACAACTTTCAAATAATGCAACTGTGTGCACACAAAAAAACAAATGTAAACACAATTGTTCATAGTTAATTTACCAAAAACACATACCTTCGGTTAAACTTACGAACAAGTGAAAAAAATCAATCTCAACTCATACAAATTAAATTAGCAGTGGAAACAACACGAAGAACGCAAAATTGAGATACAAAATTTGTCTAGGACGAAGAGAGATATCATACATACAATTTTATGATTGAAAAATTGATACCTATATTAAGAGGCTCCACCTAACAAGAATCTACCCTGAATTCATTTTTATGCTTTCATCGTAATGCAACGAGGCTCATACTTATCCACACAAAGGTGCTAAGATGCCATGACCGCGATAAAAATATTAGAAGTCATATAAGTGCTAGCTTATGAATTAATTAAGTATAGGAACTAATTTTAGTGAAGAAATTGAGAAAATTTTTTCACTCTATATCTTAGATGACTAAGGCTAAAGTTACAAGAATCAGTTTCAATTTGTATGAGACTTTCGTAACCCTAGACAACATTATTTCCATTTATGTCCGTTTGAATTATTATAATTTGACCCTTAAACTTTCAGTTTCTCTCAATTAAATCGAACATGATGATTTAAGGGTCTAACAGTTTGGCCCTTAAATCATCATGTTTAGGTAAACTTAAGGTGATTTACTCTATATGTAATCAACTCAAACATTTTAAGTCTTAGTAGACAATTATTGTTTGCATAATTTCAATATATTATTGATTTTATTTTAGATGTTTTAAATGAAAACCTAAATTTGTTTGATCAATTTTCTTCTTGTGTAGGCTAAAAACACAATATTGATCACAGAGTGTTTTGCTTAATTCGTAGGAAATTTGCTCAAGTTACAACCATATTGAAATCCTACTCAAACTAAGAAACTCTACAACTGTAGACATATGTGGAGATGCAAGCTTACAACCTATGATGAATAAGGAAATGAAAGAATTAGATTACAATCTAGACTCTCAAAATCATAACAGATACAGAGATTCCAGATAATATATACATGATAATTGTGCATTAAAAGAATAATCAAACCAAATCAAGGAAATTGTCTTAAAAAGGAAACATATATAAGGCCAAAATCTAGATAATACATGAAAATTTCAAGAATTTAGAGATTTTATAGGTACACACACAAAAAGAGCTACACAGAGACACATAACATAAAAGAAAAAAAAGCTTTCTATGTGAACCCTTGATGGAAACAAATAGTAGTTGTAATCAAATATATGAAGTTTCA
This sequence comes from Anacardium occidentale, assembly GCA_026122585.1. NCBI lineage: Eukaryota > Viridiplantae > Streptophyta > Magnoliopsida > Sapindales > Anacardiaceae > Anacardium > Anacardium occidentale. The sequence goes on along the minus strand of JAJEJH010000037.1, from coordinate 102,380 downwards.
GGCAGAGCCAAACAATGAGCAACAAGTATAATCTATCATTGGCCTACTAAACGATGTTTTATTTATTCATTATTAATTTTATAGTTGCCATGCCAGACTAATTTGCTTTCCTAGAGACAAAAGGGATCCTTGCCTTTGAATCCTCTGTGCTAATTATTTCTTTTGTTCAATAATATGTCAATATTTCCTTAGATTTAAGTATGAGGAATAACTAAGTGTTCTATGTTTAGGCCAAACATACCACATTATCTATATACCATAGTGGATTACTAAGAGGTCGACATATGGTTAGTTCATACATAGCCTAAACACAGTGCACTCAAGTCTAGATATAGATAAAGACTCGTGCAAAGTCATTACATTTCATAAAATGTAATGGGTTTGAATAGTCCAAGTAGCCACAAGAATAGGTGTGCGTTCGACTTAAGCACACCAATCTTACCTCAAGAGACATATAAAGGAAGTTAAGAGAGACAACCATCAAGCACGTTAACCTTAGATTGAATTAGGAGTAATGGCACTAGGGGAAGAGTGGTGACAATGAAATCTTGGTTTTATATATGTTGGGAATTAAGAACCTTTGATAGATTACTAGCCATTATTAGGTTAAGTGACCATAGTTGTTTAATCGTAACAATAGTATAAGTTAATAATAGTTCTAATACATATGTGTTTAACTTATTTAAATGTAGCTCTAGATGATCAAGAATTCATCTATTACTAGTAGTCATCTCCTAATCCTTATGGAATCGATATCTTATTTTATTAATTATCAACTTGTACTCTTGTAAGGGTACTATAGTCCTAACAAGTCATTGTCAAGGATTGGCTTTAGTTGATATTAGGCACGTTGAATTTTTATTAGACTAGAACAATATTTTTCATTATTAGTAAATTTTTGTTTTCTTTTATCTATATTTTTAACTGTTGTTATTTGATTTACCAATCTCTTTCCAGGTACTTGAAGCTGCATGACCAAATGTCACACAAATGAAGTCACACCAATAGATCCTAATATTGACCAAACTAAGTGACACTTGAGGCAATGTAGAAAAGAATGGGAATTAGAAGTAGCCAAAGAAAAGAAATATAGTGAAACAAGAAGAATGTATATTGGTTGACTATGCCATGCCTATAATAGATGACTAACTTTTAAACATAGCAACACCCCTAATAGAAGCCAACAACTTTGAAATTAAACTTGCTCTAGTTCAAATGATGCAACAAAGTAGAAGACCTATATAACCATTTATCGAGATTTCTTTAAATTTGTGATATATTCAAGTTCAACAAAGTAACAAACAATGCCATTAAATTGAGAATATTTCTATTTTCACTAAGAGACTGAGCACTAACATGGTTAAACTTTTATAGAGGAGGACACTTCACAAGTTGGGCAACCTTATCTCAAGCTTTCCTAACCAAAATTTTCCCACCAGACCAAAGAACAAAATATGAAGATGAGCTAACACTCTTTTTGGCAAAGGACGATGAGAGCTTACACAATGGTTAGCAATGTTTAAAGACCTTCACAGCCTTATCATGGTCAAGAATAATGGCAATTACTGAGTTCAAAGACAAATGAGATTATTAAAAGTGTTTCATAGACAACTATTGGGAATCTTGGGATTGCTGAAAGGGTAGTCATGCAGTGAAATTATAGAACTCAATAAGAGTTTTGGAGAAAACCCTTACAGGATCTCTGTTTTTATCTTCATACCAACCATTAAATTTTTGCAAATAATCAAGTTAATATTATGTCTTCTACATAACTCAACTTTGATATATTGTCTTTTTTTAATAATATATTTAATGGAGATTTTAGTTACTTTAAAGGATATTTAAATACTTCTGAAAATAATTGTCCATTTATTAATTTTAAAATTATTAATCAATAATCATTTATTATTTTTTTGCCATTTGTAAATTCAAATCAAATCGGAACCTATAGGATCTCAAGATCCTATTATATTTGATTCAAAGGCCGATAATGATCAAAGGTAATTTAAGCATTATTCTTTCCAATTTAGCCTCCTAGTGTAATTAAGTACCTAACATTACCACACCCTCCGCCAGCTTTTTCTCAATCAATTACATCCACAGAAACCTCAAAAAAGCAACACATTTCTCAACAAACTACCACCATATAAGCCCTCTTCACGCTAATGGTTTCTTCAGGATTGGAAATAAGAAAAACCCTTTACTGAATTCTTCATCTCCAAGGCTGTTCATTTCTGGTGATTAGATCTCATTTTTGAGTTCTTGTTGCCCATTTATTTACCTGTCGCCATGGATATGAAGATGATCTTGTGCGCTGTCCTCGTCCTAGGTGCCTTCATGACTGCAACTATGGCCTCAACTTTAGGGTTGGAGGTGACCGCTCCTGCATCAGCTCCAGTTCCTTCTGAATCAGCTGGTGCTCCTAGTGAATCGGCTGCAACCATGCCTGTGGCTGGATCCTTGGTTGGAGCTTTTCTCTTGTCATTTTTTGGCCTTTTATTTCAGTAACTAGATGGAGAATATAGAATTATTCAAATAGAGTAAGACGGAAAAATGACAAAGTGAAAGATGGTCTCACTGACCTTTATGATTCTTCTCACAGTTGAATGGTCGATTTCTCTAATATTATAATACATGAATAAATAAAATAAACTTCTTATAGATTGATTTCATACAGTATAATTAATTGCCTGCAAACCGAATATAATGGTTTGTAACTTTATAAGCACCCACTACCTCATCTCCTACTTCTCTATATCCGAGTCACCCAATCTTGTTTATTAATTGTGTGCAAAAGTAAAAAGGAAAAAAAATTTGCTTAATAAGCTTTGTCAATACCTACATGGAATATATCATCGTATATCAATTATATGCATGTATCTACATATTTAAGCATGGCCGAATGTCACCTAAATATCAAAAGCAATTTTTTGACAATTTATGCAAAACCGTTAACATGCATGTTAAGATCTAGCTACCATTAACTTTAAAAAACAACTATTTGAAGGCATAAGACAATGGTACGCTAAACTCATTGTAAGGATCTTTTTCTTGAAATGAACATTTGAAAAGTTTTGGCTTTTTTGGAATTCCATGACACTTTGGTGGCTCATGTGTGAATGCTTATTTTCCTTTATCCAATTTTTTAGTAAGAAAAAATTAGTGGTGGAAGAACCTTGGTGGTGAAATTTTTCTTTATCCTTGATTTATCTTTAAATTTGTGGAGCAATCCTTTATGTTTGAGGTTTCATAATCTTACAAACATTTGTCAAGTCAGATTTTTATTCAAATTGGTGGCTAGTTCCTTTAGGCTTGAATTGAATCTTCCTTGCTTTACAAATTATCACATATTATTTTGGATTTTATTCTCCTTCTCCTACCCTTCTTTCGTTGTTGTTTGATGATCTTGGGAGATTGGTTGTTGAGGATTTGAACTTGTTTTTTGTTGGACTTAAAGTAGATAGATATTATGATAAATGTAGCATGGATTGTGTATAAAAATTCCATGATTTTGGGGCTTGCTTTGGTGTTGGAATTTTGAGGTGACATTTATGAAATTTTCATCACTGAAAATACAAGATTAGGGTTGTGGTTCTTGATCAAAGTACAAAAAAGATGATCGATAAAAAGGTTAAGGTATGGGAACTGCAAAATACGTATTCAAGTTTGGAAATTAAAGCATCCTATATTTTCTTTAGCATCAAATTATTGTTGATGCTTATTAAAATCAAATATAATCTAATGCTAATTAGCTTTAGAAATTTTGTCGATGCTAGTTTCTTTAATACAAATTCGATGCTAATCTAATGTTGATATTTTTCCTATTCTATTTAGAATTGAATTTAGTCCGTTACTAAAATTCCCATGTTAAAAACAATTTTTTTTTGTAATGCACTAATCTATTTAATATTTTATGAATTTTTTATTGTATAGTTATAGCAGTTATCATGACAAATAATATTTCGTTAATATTGACTTTAAAAAATCTTTTTAAAATTGATAATAAGTTTTTAAGTGCCATTTAAGTAAATTTTATTCATGACATTTATGATATTTATTATAGGAAAATTGTGAAATTTATTTATTTTTTAGTTATAAAATATGTCGTCACTCAAATATTTACTTTTTTTTTTTTTTTTAAGAAACTTTCGTTTTTGTCCAAAAAAAATTAATGATTAATATTTTATAACATTTTTATCTTTGTTATATAGTTCTAATAGTAATAATGATGTTAACATCCACTTAAAAAGTCATCTTCAAGGTTAGCGACAAATTTTTAAGCATTACTTAAGCAAAATTTAATAATGACATATATAATATATTTTTTTAAAAAAAATATTGTGAAATTTCTTTTTTTTGTTAGTAATAAAAAAAAGAAGTAATAAAAATATTTTGTCACTAAAATAGTTACTCTTTTAAAGTTCGTTACATATACATAAACTATGTCACTTAAATATCTTATGAAGTTTTGATTTGGAGGAAAATTTTGGTGCCAAATATTTCATGATAATTTTATATGAACAAATGATGTATTATTGCAAAAAAGTATTGCCTTGAAAAATTAATGATGATTTTTTATTTTCGTTATCTATTGATTATTTTACATGAAGAATTTTGATATATTACTATAAAATCAAATTTCGCAAACAAATATCATTAATAGTGATAAATTAAAGTTCGTTGTATACATATATACATTGCATCACTGAAATATTTCTTCTTGTTTTCATTTGATGGGAAATTTTAAAGCCAATCGTTTTGTGATTATTTTGTATGACCAAATGACGTTTTGTTAAAAGAAAAAATAAGTATTTTCTTAAGAAATTAATGATAACTTTTTATTTTTATCATATAATAATTATTTTACATGACAATTTTTGATAATCACTACAAAATTTGTCATAAATAAATAAATAATTTGGTCATGGTTTGATAACTTTGACTGGAATTCAACGAACATGTCTTATTATTTACCCCAATATGAGAGCATAAATCAATGCATTTGGGAAGTCTACTTGATTGGCAAATCACAATACCGGTCCAGCACCTTTGTCCAATTATTGTACAGAAGATGGAAGATGGAAGATGGAAGATGGAAGATGGAAGATGGGTTTACCGCAACAATTTCTACGAGAATAGAAACAGGAAATTACATCAAATCCTCGTTTACATGATTTTGATTGATACCAATTTATCACAAACCTCTTATCCAATACTTTTTGGTCTGCTTAAAACATACCTTACAATTTGGTAAAAACTACAGTGAGTAAACGATGTCTTAAAAATCAACATAAGTAAATGAATGGGCAGAACTTTCTCATTTACTCAGACCAAGTAATGTTCCCAACAGGAGCCAACGGTTCCAATGTAAAATGATAAAAACTTGCCATATATCCCAAGGTATCAGTGGTTTAACCATCCTCATGAACTACCTCATAAAATACATTTAAAAAAGATTATGGTTGCCAACACCCCATTAATACAAAACAAGAAATATACGGGAAAAAGAAGGAAAGAAGGCAAATGCCATATCCTATCATATGAAGATAGCCTGAAACTTGTATTTAACGCCTTTGGAGTTAGGGATAGCTGTTAGGAGCTTTCGATTCAGCTTTTCTTTCCTCACCCCCTTTCAGTTACTACCACTAAATAATTAGCATTACAAGAGCATGGTCCAAACCATCTGTTACCAACCACAAAAAGTGCAAGTTGCATGGTAGCTTAATCTCTTAGTAGCCTTTGTTTCCGCGGATCCTAGCTCTCATGTCAACCTGACAAACCACAACAAAGAAGTAAAAGAAAAGAAGCAAATGAAACTTTAAGTTAGTAAAAACAGACTTTAACTAAAAACCCATATGCAATACAATTAACTCTCTAACAACTAATATCTAAGAGTCAACATATCAGAACACACAATCATTTTTGAGAAATGCCCCAGAAAAAATCAAAGAAATATATTTACATCCTAATAAAAAGATTAAATATATATATTCTCAGAGCACATGTCAAGTTTTCTGAACTAGGGAGAATGTACAATACGCCTATTAGAAACACTATGCTTGCTCATAGTTTTTGGCTTATAAAATCGTAGGCCCTCAACAACCTCGGTAGTATAAAATGAAGTGATGGAATCCATTGCCTTAATTGTGTTATACGCAAAAAATAAAACAAAAATTGATTTTGAACAATAGTATTTATATCAAACTTCAAATTTTGCAACAGCCCACAAAAATTTCAAAAAGAATAATTCCCTGATGGGATTGTATGATGAAATCCTAATTCAAGGTATGATTGTCGTTTTATTTTCATTTTTTTAATAATCCAAAAATCCCTCAAACCTATTTAATGAACTCGAGTTTGAATCCTACAATGATAAGTAGGAAAAATGTGGCCTTTGTTGTGAAATAATAAGTCAGAATATAAAATATTAAAGATGACAATATAATGGAGAAAAAACTAAAGGAGTTGAATGTTATTATCCTCTCACTAAATTCCTTCCTTTGGGTGTATCTAAATCAATGAATGTGTATTAGCTAGTAAATTAAATCATTGTCATAAACCTGGCCAAATGTCCATTTAAGAAACAAGAAGCTGTGGAGAGAATGATTGATATTGGCAAATGTCCTACAAAGTAGGACTGGATTCGAGCCAAGCTCAAGTTTGGCTTGGGTTCAAGAACAGTACTGAGTCAACCCAAGTTCAAGCTCAGCTCAATACTAGAGCCAAGCAAAAAACGACTAAAACGATTATTTTGGTGTGTATCGGTCAAAACAATATTGTTTTAGTTAATTTAAATCGATTTTTTCTATATTTGCAAGCTTGGTGAGTTAAATACCCTTCAAGCTCGAGCTCAAAAACATTATACTCTTATGTTTGAGCCCAAGCTCGAAACTTGAATACAACCTTACTAGATAGGGTAGAAATTCACCTAGTCTTATAACACCATCACTTTCAAATAATTGTATTAAACTATACCAAGAAAAAATCCAATGGGACAAAAACCTTGATAAAGAATCACAATTATTTGATGACTTGTAGGTGGTTTTGGGCTTGGATATTTTCAATACTACCTCATCAATAACCTTGGCTATAAAATCCAAATAAATAAAACTTGGTAAAGGAAAATAAGTGTAGTCTGATATGTCAGATAATAGTATTCTTCAAAGATATGCTCCCTTGATGCATGTTCTCCCTATCATGGCAAAAATCCAAACCATAATGTTGTAATGTGTTGTGTCTTTCCACCACTTCCAAGACACCTAACGATATGGAATCATGCCCTCTTCAAGTTTCTCGTGTGGGCAAGTGACAAAGCATATGGCATCAATTTATCTGATAAATTGGACAATTAATGCCTATATATACAACATGGTTTTCCTTGTTTTCATTACACCTCCGAATCACGTTAGTGTTATGAGAAGATAATAATATTTAAGTCTTCTCCCTATATTCTGTTTTAGTCCTTTTACATTATATTTTTTACATCATCATCGAGTAGGAGGTTTAAGTCCCAAATGAGACAACCACATACCTAACCACTTGACTAACCCCACAAGGTTGGAACCTTAGGTTTAACGCCAAATATTATCTATCATTGCCAAGAACCAGCATGTTAGAACTTGATTTTTCAGTCTCATTTGAAAAGGAAAATTCTCTTCTCTGCCATAATAAAGTCATATGCCTAAATAACATCTCCCTTATTTTAGCTAGGAAGTCAACCACAAAAAGGGGAGACCTTATTCAACTCAGCTATATGAGTTTGATAGGTAAAATGGGAGAATAATTACTTGGGATTACTCATCTAAGACTAATTTCAAAGAAAGGTTTATGAGCTAACCATGCTTTTTATCAGGAAATCTCGAGTTCTATCATCTAAGAAAAATTAAATGGAAACAATTACTTGGGATTGCCCTGCTGGAACAGAACTCAGAAGATTTTAGAGGCTATCAAGCAGTTTCTCTATTTACTATATAAGAAAAGACAAAGGAAAAAAATATAATGAAAGTAAAAATCGATATTCATAATTTAATGCTCTTCTCAACATAGGGAAGATAAAGGGATTTCTGGATACCCACAAAAAATTATACTTCACTCCTACAAGGAACCATATATATCATGGTTATAGTTGTTTCATATAACTTCTACAATTTAGATCGATTTAGGAACCGTACATTGCTTATTCCAATTTAAACAGTCAATGGTAAGTAGCTAGAGAAAACTAAACATAATATTATAAATTTTCCTAACAAAAAATAGAACATAGAACATGCCTGGCCTCTCTTGCAATTGAAATAAGTTTCCCTTAGTCCGACACACTCACTTGATATGCTTGGGCTCTTCTCTCCAGCGCATTCTCTGTAAGATCTCTTCTCCACCTACAACAAGAAATGAACGTCATCATATAATCAAATTATGCCTGTCAAAACTCATCCTTGAATAGATATTCGCACATTGAATAAGAAAGACCTTAACACAATCCGATTCACTGAGACACTTGACTAGTTCCATAGCCAAGCCCTTGCAAGATTTTGACATTTTGCCCCCTTTCCACTAATAAAACATTAACTATCAAATAGATACAAACATAGTTAGCTAATATGCAAGCACAGAGGTTATTGGACAGAAAAAAGTTTGAAACTTGACCTAAAACATACAAAACCCAGAAACAAATCAAAATAAATCCCCAATCCAGTGAAAGAATAAAACCATAACCGTAAATTTTATACCAACTGAAGAGTATCAAAACAGTTTCTATCAATAAAATTTCGAAGTCAGAAAGATGGCGAACTTCCGGTCGGGATGCCGAATCGGGTCGCAGAGATCCCTGTCCGTGAAAGGTACAGAAGAGAGAGAGAAATTAAACTTTCCCAGCGGACAAATATCTGCCCATATGTTATTCATGCCATGGCATTTTAAAGTAGATTTTTCACCAAATACACCCCCTGAAAAATAAAACGCGATAAACACCCCTCTCAATAGTTTGAACTGTTAAAGGTGGAAGTTGACCGAGTTTGACCCTAAAATTACAAGATAACCCTTTGATTTTTGTCAACAGATGCTTATCAATTAAAATTTATTGATTTATTATTATGATAATTTATATCTTTATGGTCTTTATTTGAGATAGTATTGACATGGGTTGAATCCAAAACTTATTAATATCATATAAAATTTTTATTATTATCAATAAAATTATCATTTAAAGGTATTATATTTGAAAAATATAAAATAATTGAAAAATAAAAAACAAAATTATGAGTACAATTGATGCTTTAGATTGCATCAACTAGAATATCATCACGTCTAGTGGTTTTGGCTGCCTAAATTTTATTTTTAATTTAAAAAAAATTTATTAAAATAACCATAATTTAGATCACTTATGTATTTTTAGTTTGAAAATTTTATAAGATTTTAACAGAAATACTATGTAATAACAGTTTAAATTATGACTATTTTAATTAATTTTTTAAAATCCTTTATTAATAATAAAAAAGTAAATTTTATTGTGTCTCCTAATTTATATTAATTATCATATTGATCCTCTTTGCTATCTATTTAACAGCACAAACTAACGAGGAGGAAATGCATGTTTAGTTTTCGAAGTTAGTGGGGGTCATGGATCTTTTTCTGTTTTAGGGGTGTACATGGTGACAAGCCGGCTTTTAAAATTTTGGTTACTGTTCATAGATGTTCGATAACTATGGCCATCTGCAATCGATACCTGACATTCAAACTGGGTCATCTGGCCAAGTTCCAAAGCCAGAAAGGGTTTATCTTGGTCTTCCTCCTGCTTAAAACCCTAGAAATCAAAATCCCAGGTTAAAATTACACAAACGGACATTTCAATCAATTCAAGAAATGCCTCACAAAAACGATGACGTTCGCTTCACTTCATCGTCTTTCAAAGTTCCTGTCTTTCGGCCCCACTCTTCGCTCCCTTTTCTTATCCCAGACACTAATTCAAACCAGGAATACGCTCTTCCAACTATTTGATTCGCTCAAAATTCGCTCCTCTGAAACGACATTTGTGTCATTGAATTAGAAACGCAATTTGACGGCCTCACTCTTACTCGGAGAGAACAAGAAAAGGCTTCCTCTTCTCTGTTCAGCCTCCTTGTCTCTCATTCAATCCGAGTCTGTAGCGAGTTCACCGCTTCTATGCTTGGTATCTATGTCACTGAGTCAGCCCGCACCCAAGTTGTCGTCGTCTCAGACCGAGTCCTCAACTCAGCAACTGAAGGGGCAGGCGCATTCACTGAGTCGATATGACGATGAGCGAGCCTTGATAAGTGAAGTTTTGGTGAGAAACAAAGACGGTGAAGAGCTTGAGGTAAAAGACCTTGAAACTGAAGCTTTAACGGCGTTAAAAGCGTGCCGTGCCAACTCTGCTTTAACGATACGTGAAGTCCAAGAGAACGTGCACAGAATCATCGATAGTGGTTACTTCTGTTCGTGTGTGCCTGTGGCCGTCAGATTGGTCTTTCAGGTATATGTTCGTAAAAACTTACGCATATAGTTTAACTACTGTAATATTTTTGTTTATCAAAGTCGTTTGTCATTCTGTCTGTCCTATTAGCTACCGCCTTCGTCTGGCAACCATCTGATAGGTCCCAATCCAAGCTAATTTGGAAATCAATAAGATTCTGCTTATGGTGAGAATGAACCACAATATTTCAATTGGAATAAGCTCTTTCTTTTTCCTTCTCTCACTATTGCATTTCCAAGAGTTTAAATGCAAATGGAATTAACAACTTTTTCCCAACCTTTAGATCATATTCCTAGAAATTAGGAAGCCAACGACTGATAACATTAAAGTAGCCAGAATTATTCAAATGAAGATAACTATTCTTGACCTATTCTTATCTTAAGCAAATGAAAAACCCAACTCCTGGCATGGCTCTTACTGGCTGGCACTTAATCAGAATATCTCGGATTTCTCTTGGGCACTCATCGAGACCTTTTTGGCTGCTTATCAATACCCCCTCCTTTCTCTGGAACCTTGTCCCCAAGGTCAATGTTTGGAAATCTTTCTCTTACTTCTTGAGTGATTTCCCAGGTAGCCTCATCCGCAGGAAGTTCCTTCCAACTAATTAAGCTTTCATCAATAAACTTAGACCCTCTTTTGACCCATCGAGTCTCAAGTATGGCCTCTGGTTCCACGAGAAGACCACCATCTTCAGCAATGGGAGGTATTTCATTGTTGGCTGCCAAGTCTTCTCCGATTTTCTTTGAGTAGTGACACATGGAAGATCGGGTGAATGCGAGATCCCTTTGGAAGTTTAAGCTTGAAGCCCACCTTTCCAATTTTCTCTTCAATATAATATGGTCCATAAAATCGACTAGCAAGCTTCTGATAAGCTCGTTTAAATACTGATTGTTGGTGATAAGGATGGAGCTTAAGAAACACCAACTCTCCCACTTGATACTCTACATCCCGTTGTTTAGAATCAACTCGCTGCTTCATTCTATTGTTTGTGACATGTAAATTATCCTTATGCTGTTGTAGCAAAGCATCTTGAGAGACCAAATTTTGGTCCACTTCATTTACTGGACAGTAGCCTTCATGATAGCATGGAATTGTTGGTGGCAATCTTCCATACAAAGTTTGAAAGGGAGTCATTCCAGTGGAGACATGATAAGCCGTATTGTACAGTATTCAGCCCATGTGAGAAAAGAATGCCATTTTTGAGGATGTTGATATGCGAAGCATCGAAGATACTGTACAATGCAGCGATTAACAACTTCTGATTGTCTGTCTGTTTGAGGATGATAGGCGGTGCTCATCTTCAATTGGGTGCCTGACATCTTAAAAAATTCATGCCAGAAATGACTAATAAACGCCAGGTCCCGATCACTTATGACGGATTGTGGCATTCCATGAAGCTTGACAACTCCTTCGACAAATTTTTCAGTCACCATTTTTGCTCTGTATGGATGAGAGAGGGCCAAGAAATGAGCTGATTTGCTTAGTTGGTCAACAACAAGAATGGCGCTCTTGCCATTTGAAGGTGGAAGGCCTTCTATGAAATACCCTGTGATATCGTCCCAAACTTGGCATGGAATTGGCAGTGGCTGTAGAAGTCCTGCTGGTGATGAAGTTACAGTTTTAATTCTTTGACGTGTTTCACGAGAAGCTGCATATTCTTTCACCACCCAGTAATCGATGGTCAATAAAATTGCTGTGCTAATCTCTTGTATGTTCTTAGTACCCCAGAATGTCCTCCAATTGACGAGTCATGGAATTCCTGCAAGAGTTGTTGAATGATACTGGAATTAGAAGGTACCACCACACGATTTTTATAATAAACCAATCCATTGCGGAATGTGTAAGGAATGCCCGGATTTTGTATTGCTAGTTTACTGATTTTCTTCATGTAAGGATGGTCAATAGCCTCTGCTTTGATTGTTTCCCATAATGGAGTTTGAGACACAAACAAAGCATCCAGACTAGGACTGCCCGCCACCCTGGATAAGGCATCCACTGCACTGTTCTCTCGACCCGGTTTGTATATGATCTCATTGTCATAGCCAAGCAATTTAGCCACCCATTTCTGTTGCTCAGGTGTTGCTATTCGCTGCTCCACTAGGTATTTGAGTCTGCGTTGAAATCATTCTTCTGTTGATTGACAATGTGTTTCAAGGGAAAAGAGATGTGGAAACAGTGCTAACTATGGGAATAGGGAAGATGTCAGCATTATTCCTCAACCTGCGGGAGGTGAAATAAAATGCAATTTCATTTGAATCATCTCATAAATGATATATGTTTTCAGATGTTATAGAGACATGTAAAAAGTTTCTTCTCAAATAGTAATTGTTCAAGTTATGACTATGGTCCTATATATATATATATATAATGAAATGCCCATTTTCTTTGGCAACTATGTAGATACTGACAAGCTTGACTTAATAATGAATGTTCTTGAGCATCCTCCTGGAGGTTTTTCTGCTGGTGACAGTATATCAAGTGGGTTGGTGATGTTAACTTAGCTGGAAATAGTTCCAATAACATTAAAGTTTATATATTCATATATTGACCCATCTAAGACAATAAAATTTTTTTTCTTTTCACTTGCAGGATCACAAGTGGTCCTCTATCTGGACTCATAGGGAGGTGAGATTTTATGCTGCATCATTTGGTTGCCATTTCCCAGATTTATTTTCTTCCTAGGTAATTACATGTTAAACAGGAACTATGATGATCAAATTATGGCTCATTGCAACATAGTTTATTTCTGAAGAATCAAATATGGTGTTCATAGGGGGTGCAATTAATCTAGGTTGGGTTGGTGGGTATTAACTTAGGAAAGAAATGACTAGTTTTGGCAACGTATCTTTCATCCTTGATTTTATAGTTGACAGTGTATTTCGAACAAATGAATTTTAAAGTTTTGGTGTTCTTGTTTGTTTAAAAAATGATCCTTAGTTAATAGTGTTGCATTATGAATTCATGAATGTTAGAACCCAGCAATTAATCAATTCTCAACCAATGCAAATCAGAGAAAGGGACAGTGAAATGAAAGAATTAGTGTTGTTTACATATTTCGTGGGCTGTATTTACATAGAACAGTAAGCTCTTTACATTGTCATCAGCTAAAAATCAGAAAAAGATAACAAATGCACTCCCAAGTCCAGCTGTTCCAGAAGCCAAAATCTCTCTCTCTCTCTCTCTCAATCGGCAGAAACTGCCCAGAAAATTCAGTAACTATCTGTCGTCTTTTTCTTCTCATATCTTCTCTTTTATCCTTTTTCTCCATTCTCCCTTAGCCACGTGGCCCTCTTCTGTAGGTGGTTCTGTGCCAACCTTCCACTTGCTTTTTCATGCCTCCAATTGTCTCACCACTGTTTGTCTCCTAAGGCCAGATATGTGGTCCTTACCTTGAACAAGTTTAAACACTGGTAGTGAAAAGGGTCCGATACATGTCCCCATTAAATTTATTATTTGTTTGATCTATGTGGTTGCTTCAGTTTTTTTTTTTTTTTTACATCTTTTTCTCTAGTAACATGCTTCCTTTTATGTAGACTAAAATATTTTGTTTTATTCCTAAAAAATATTTTTTTCCTAAAGGAGGATATATATATTCCTCATTGTTCTGTTATGTAAACAAAGGGAGTTTACTCTTTTTTTTTTTTTTTTTGGCCGTTCTCTTGCAATCAAGAGGTTTTGTCTTCTTAAAACTCATGATATTTGTTTGGGAGGCATGATAAAGTCTTGTTCATTTCTGCTGGATACATACACATGTATATGCTCCTGAAGGAGGATATTTATTCCTCATTGTTTCTGTTATGTGAACAAATGGAGCTTACGCCATTATTGATTTGCTGTTCTCTTGCAATTAAGAGGATTTCTTCTTAATGCTCATAAGATATGGTTGGAGCCATGATAAATTCCTTTCTATATCTGCAAGATACATGCCCATGCATATCAACATACATACATATGCATATACTTGCACTTCTGAATTTTTTTCCTTGTGCTAAATTAATGTGATGATGAGTTTTTGCAGTCTTTTCATAATATTTAGGTATTTCTAATGCAGCTTTGCCTATTCTCATCGAACTGTATTTAGAAGAAACCAAAAACTTAATATATCATTAGAGAGGGGCCAGATTGACTCTATATTTTTCATAAATTACACAGACCCATGGATGGAAGGAGATGATAAGCGGATATCTCGCACTATTATGGTTCAGGTACTTTAAGGTTTTCTTTTTAACTATGACATTTTTGAGGGTGGGGAGCTGACTATTGCTTGAACTGATTTTCTTTGTGCTAGAATTCAAGAACTCCTGGTACCCTTGTCTATGGGAACCAACCTGACTGTAGCAGTCTAACCATTGGCCGTGTAACAGCAGGAATAGAATTTAGTCAACCAATCAGGCCAAAGTGGAGTGGAACAGCAGGATTAATTTTTCAGGTGCAACATTGGAATTATCATTTCTTTTTCTAACCACATGAACTTTAAGGATTAATGTTATCAGAGCAGTGTGGAAACAAAATATTGTCTAATTCCATAGGTTTATTTTATACTTTTTTTTATGGGGGTACATTGTTTACAGCAGTCCTCTTATGGCTAGGTATGCCTCCTAATATTCATTTCTTTTCTAAGTTTATTGTTTGCCAAAACTAAATTTATTATATAAGAAATGACTGGTTTGATGAGTAGGTTGCTTGTGATTTATTAATTGGTTGCAAATAAGTGGTTATGGTGCAAATGCACTTGCTTTTGAATTCCTGTTGTTTAACTTATTTTGTTGGGCAGTGGCAAGACCCATGATGAGATGTTAATTGCTAAATTTGAGAGTGTTTACACTGGTTCTGGTGATCATGAGTCTTCTGTGGTTAATCATTTAGAACTCCTCTATACTTTCTTTATTTACTGTCTGTGTGGACCATCATATTTGCTGTCTGTGCAGTTTGTTTTCGATGTGGAACAAGGACCTCCTGTTTTGCCAGAGTGGTTGTTTTTCAATAGAGTGACTGCTCATGTGAGAAAGGGTGTAGAAGTTGGTTCTGCCCATGTTCTTTTAAGGTATGTTACCCCCCTTTTTCTCTGGTTTTTTTTGGGTTGTGGAGTAGACATTTGAAGTGTGAATCTAAAGGCATCATTCAAAGGACTATTAGTATGGGATAACTATATTTTTTAAATCAAGTAATTTAATGCGTAAATCCTTGTTCATTGTTAATGAATCAAGTTTCTGTTTTAGTTTGCTAATTTGCATTGTTTCTTGTTGCTAGTTTGTCCAGTGGGCATGTAGTAGGTAATTTCTCTGCTCATGAAGCCTTTGCCATTGGGGGAACAAATAGTGTGAGGGGCTATGAAGAAGGTGCAGTGGGTTCTGGTAGATCTTATGTTGGCTCCAGTGAAATCTCTTTCCCAATGGTGGGATGCAACAAAATTTTATTGTGTTATATGAGCTTTGTCACTGCATGTCATGATGCATAAATCTGGTTTGAGTTGCACATGAATTTAACTGAAGTTTTACAAAGGCAAGACACGTGATGAACTGTGAA
Organism: Anacardium occidentale; assembly: GCA_026122585.1. Classification (NCBI taxonomy): domain Eukaryota; kingdom Viridiplantae; phylum Streptophyta; class Magnoliopsida; order Sapindales; family Anacardiaceae; genus Anacardium; species Anacardium occidentale. The sequence continues at coordinate 86,368 of JAJEJH010000037.1, read as the reverse complement.
AAGAACGGTTCAATAAAGAATGTAGCATGTACATGAACAGAAAAACAGGCATGAATCTGGGCATATATATGAAGAATAGCAAAGCATGCATAAATCATTTCTGAACAGTATAAATATAGAAGAGTGGTTAACTGCTCCAAAATTATGGTGCTTCTCAAATGTAGAAGGTCCTTCAGTGCCATGTATTAGAATGGGACTTGAACTAAATAGATGGAATGTAATGGTTGCTGAATTACAAGCTCAAGGGAATGTTACTGATGGTACCAGTTAGCGTCTAGGATGTCAGTTTTCCTTTTACAATATTCATTTATTATGAGGGGCAATTGAAGAGTTTGGTTTTTAAGAATTATAGTTGAGGTAAAATTATTTCACGATGGTGTTTGATCGGCCTTTGCCACACCTAAGAGTTATGTAACAATTTTTTTATGATGTGATTGCTAGAATTTTTGTTAAATATATTCAAATAGCAAGATCAGTGATGAGGTTACCATGCACAAGCATGTATGATTTAGTAGGATTCGAGTGGTTAAAAATAGTCTAGAAGTCCTAAGAGGGGGCAACATGTAATTATATTCTGAAGAGCTTGTCTGCAATTTATTTAATAAACAGAAGCCCTGTAATCTAAGGGTGGTCCGTCCTCTTCCCAGTGTCATGTTGCCTTCAATGTAAATGACAAATGTTACTGAGCCTTTTTTGATTTGAGGGCTTTATGAATGTCAGAGAATGTGCATAACCGTTTAAAATAGTGTAAATTACTTAAGAGCTGAGGATTTAGCCTGAGATAGGTGAAAATAGAACAGGATTGACGATCTGTGTTTGAACATGCATACTTCCGGCTACAGTTTATCTGTTATTTATGAGTAGAAATTAATTTTGCATGTTGACCCTTCAATACATTTTGTTTTGCAGTTGGGGCCAGTGGAAGGGGTTATCTCTTTCAGACTATGGAACAGACCTTGGATCAGGCCTGACCGTGCCTGGTAGGTTTTTTTATAGTTTGGCCCCACTTTTTATTATGTTCTTCAGTTGGGTGAGTGGGAAGAGTTATCTGTCAAGATATTTTTCAAATCTTGTGGTCTTATTCTTTTATTTTTCCTTATTCATTAGGTGATCCTGCTGGGGCAAGATTGAAAGCCGGTGGTGGATATGGATATGGGTTTGGCATCCGTGTTGACTCCCCTTTGGGGCCTTTGTGACTTGAATATGCGTTTAATGACAGGCAGGCAAAGAGGTTTCACTCTGGGGTTGGCCACCGAAATTAAAGTCCTATCCTAATATTCTTTTGTGGATTCTACTTATCCATCACTGAGGCAGTTGAAATAGTTGTCTTCAATCTTCATCATTGCCTGAAATAACACCCAGTGGTATCTTTATGCAATTTATGCAAAATTAGTTGAGTTCCTGTTCATCATTTATTGATATAATCTCTCAGCTGTAGATGCATTAGAAGACCTTATTCTATCCGGTGTCAATGTTGTTCAGGGTGATTGAAGCAGCACCTCGGCAATTAATTAGCATTGGTGTTCTTAATGTTAGTCATTTTATCTTAAGTAGCATGTGGCAGGTTTTATTCAGGGCAAGATTTAGTTTTCCGCCATTGTTTTCAGGTTTATGAATTACAACAGGTTTCTTTCCTTGCCATAAATAAAAACACTGGTATTAGGATTTTTTCATACAAGCTATGTTGCTGGATGTGGATACTGGATAGCGTCAGTTTGATATACTCGCCACTTGGTTGAAAATTTATTGTTAGAACCAGAAGTTGGTTGTTGGTTTAGCATAAGGCTGTGCTCGGAAAGTGAAGAATAAAAACAGGAAGATTGGGTGAAATGAAGAAGAATTACAAAGAAAATGACTAGGATAGGTGAATTCATTAATTAGTGAACAGATGAGTGGGTGATTTTGTTTGGGTAAATTTTCTCATCTTCCAGATTGTACTAATTTCTCCTTTAAAGTTTTAACTTTTCTCACCTTCCCTCCACCCACATTCCCCCATCCTGTCATTCTGTTCAGACCATTCCAGACTCGATAATCTTGCATTTAATGCTATCATTGCAGCACATTTGAATCAAATGTTTTAATAAGTTGACGTTCTTCAGAGAGTTAAACACCTTTCAATTCGGAACTCGAAAATATTAAAATTATAAATTTAAATTTATTTAACTGAGTTTGAATTCGAACCTATTTAAGTTCAATTTTAGTCTAGTCTTATATGTTCCTAATTACAAGGGAATTGTTTAATAACCTCTACCAAACAATGAATTCAAGTTTATAGTTAGGTGAAAATCTAGTGTCTGAATAGACAAATATATATAGCTATTTTAGGTTCATAACAAGAGATTTTTATATCATTGGGGCAATTAAAAATATATACAATAAATAACCTATAACATATGGCTTCATTGAGAAGGCATATCGCGATTCTTGTCCACCAAAGATTCTATTATAAAGGCAGGTGAGAAAGTTCATTGGAAGGACTGTTTCTACGGAAAATTTATTGATAAAATTAACAAATAAAAGCACGCACCATAATTAATTTAATATCTTTAAGTTGGGTTGGGACTTCGTACAAAAAAATATTTTATATATTGATTAATGAATACAACAAGGGAATATACTATTTACTCTTGAACTTTGCAAGGCTTCAAAAGTTAATAAATGAATATAACAAACCCGAAGGACAAAAAAGCAACCCAATTATAATGAATATTGGAGAATAGAAGAGGACAGCTTAGACATATAAAATCATTATGCAAATCGTCAACAATTACATGTGTACTATTTTTCTTATATTCAGTGTGTATCAGACTGATTTATATGTAGAATTTGTATATAATATTCACAAACCCATAACACACGATGCTTTTACGTAATTATAAATTTTTTTAATGACTCAAAAATTTTTATTTATTTATATTGGTCGTTTAATTCTAATTGATTATCATTAGATCAAACTTTTGGGTTGCAATTATAGATTTTGCATCTACCCATTATTTTCATAGTCCATAATGTAATTCAATTGCGTAATTCTTGGAGTAATACTTTTTATGTTCAAAATCGGAGCTTAGAACCTGATACTCCATTAAAATTTTATTTTATTTTTTGTAATTTTTTTCTTTTTCAAATGACAGGAGATTGTAGAAAGGTTAGCTTTATGTAAAAGAATGTTGTGCCCCCCCCTGTCGGCCAGCTAGCTCATTTTATTTAATTGAAATCCTTGCAAACAATTTAGTTACATATAATTATTCAATCAATTTCAGACAATCATGCCATAAATGACTCACAATGCGTCAACTCTAATCCCCACAATCACGTTTCTTATGACTCTACTAAATTAGTTGTATAGCTTTTTTTAAGTATAATATTTTATAAAATCCATTTTTAATTTAATTTATATTTGAATAATCTAACAAAAAATTCACCCCTTTGCAAACTAGAGAGAGAGGAGAATTTTAAAGGTCTTTCAATTTTGAGGGAGATTTTTTTTTTTTTTTTTCAAAATGTACATTGAATAAGATAATGTTTGTCTATTTATACAAAGTGTTTATTAAATAATTTCTAAATTGTTTACATGCCCCTTATGCAGCGTAAATCTTACCCACATCCTTCATTTATATGTTATCTCATTTAACATTTTAACACTTTAAAATACTACATTTACACTTATGACACAATTTCACATGTAATAACCTTATTTTCCTTGAAAAATACTAACCATCCTCGAATAATCAATTTTCTCTCTATGCTCTCTCTAATCACTTGGGTTTGTGTATAACTTTTTAGGTTCACTATGGCCTTGCCGTAAATGTAAATTGACTCTTAAAAAAATATGCTTGAAAGCTTATCGACTATAGTAACATTTAGCAATCAGTCATAACCACATTGAAGATAAACACTATAGAACATTTTTTTTCCCGATCATACATACATGTCTTGAGTAAAATCCTTACACTATCGAATCCCAATTAAACACAGGTCCATGGTATGTCAAAACTTTAAATCTTAATCGTTTATAGAATCATTGATCAATATATTTTGATAATATCACTATAGGCAACCTTTTATATGATTTTTTTTTTATACTTCAACTAAAGATTTATGTTTCTAATATTTTTCAGCATTCGTTTAGGAACTCAAAATCAAATCATTTCAAGCTCACTTATCCCTTCCTGACTATCACTTGTTTTTGCATACAAACATCCTATGACCAATCTTACTTATTATATGTGACATATATAGTCTCGTAATTATATACCATATGAAACATAGATATCCGTATTAAATCTAATAATGAAATCACAGGTTTAAGGGTCAATAATACACTAGTACGATTTTATAACAAATCATTGACTATATTTTCAATATTCATATGATTCATCGTATTCATTCATGTTTGAAGAATAGTTCACTAACCATTAATCCATAATAATGCCTTAATGATATGACTTTCACAGTTACCCACACTAATATCATCTCATAATAGTCAACGGAAATATTCAACGTGTCTATTATATGAAGTGATTGTCTAATTAGCATCATATTAGTAAGAAACTTCTTGATGAGTCAATCTTACAAAGATCTATATTATTTGGACAACCTAAATGCATGAAATATTTTTAAATAATAAATATGTAAAGTGAAGCAAAATATACATGTGAAAAACCAAATGCTTCTTTTATTAACATAAATTATTTATACAAAATGAAACATCATGAAACCAATGACATGATTGTTTCTTAAGGCATATACTAAGAGTTTCTATTTCAACTTTTTTTTTTTTTTATTAATTTAGATCATCTATATTTTTATAGTATAATTTTATTGAGTTTTTTTTTTTTTTTTCAAATACTAGAGGAAATATAATTTTTATCCTCTGATAACCTTTAAGATGTGTTTATTTTAAGTAATTTTTTATTAGTATAAATGAAAGATTAACACTAAAATAAATTACTTGAAAAATTATTGGGTATAAATTAATTTTGTGTTTGGTAAAATTGATATGTATAAATAATTATTTTGTTTGGTTAACAATAATAAAATAATACTGAAATATTATTTTTATTTAAATGTCTTAAAAGTATTATTAGTTATAAATTAATGTTGTATATAGTTAAACTGGACAATTTTAATAGTATGTAAGATAACATTTACACCTATAATTTGTTTTTTTAATTATAATTTTTAAAACCATTTGGAGCATGTTAAAAATTTAAAAATTTCAAAGCAGCTCCAATTTTTTTTTTTTAAATTTCAAAAACCCTTTTAAAATTTTATTAAAACTTCTAAAATTTCCAAAATTTACAAGTTACTTCAAACATATTATTATATGATATTTACATCTCATCCCCTAAATTTTTTCTTTTAGAATGTAATTATCATTTTTTAAAACAGTTGGAGACATGCTGGAATTTAAAATTTTAAAGACACTTGCAAACTTTTTTATAATACAAAAAGCTCTCTTAAATTTTTATTAATATTTTTAAAATTTACAATTTATCTTTAAATATATAATTATATGATATTTACACCTTTAACTTATTTTATTTTGAAAGTGTAATTTTTATTTTTAAAATTATTAAAGACATATTAAAAATAAAGATAATTATATTTAAAAATTTAATAAGTAAATATAAAATTATAAAAGAATTATCTTGATAATATTTTTAAAATTATTAAAGACATATTAAAAATAAAAATAATAATTAAATTATTTCTTATATTATTTATCGTGCATTGATAATAAAAGATTCCAACTTACGAGTGCAATTTTGCACATAAAAAGTGAGAATTATTGCGTGAGAATGATTAACAAATAAAATCAAAGTTTGTCGTAATACTGACCCACATCAAAATAAATTAATTTTTCTTTAAGAATTTTCAGATTAGTGTCCCCAAATAAATATTGCTAGGCAAAAAGACCCATATTATCAAACTGAAAGCACGAAAGATGAAATCTCTAAACTACTACACAAACAGGTATCTGATTTAATTATAATTAAAAAAAATATGTAGTTACTATAACCTTTCTTAATTTGAGTTTGTTTGAGCTTTTAAAAATATCATAATACATGCGTATTTTTATTTGTTTATGATTCAAATTTATTTGTGTAGTAAATTTCTATGATGTAACTGTCAATAAAAAATCTTTGAAAGCTGATTACGAGTTCAAATCAGGAGAGGATCTAAATTCTATTAATCGACTTCTTTATCCATTTTGTCAAAAATTGTGTTTTTTTTCTTTTTAATTTCCTATCATACATAGGATCTCTTCATTGTAACCTCTTACAACATTTGCAGAAGAAATTAATGGAAGCCATGGGAAACTCAGCAGTCTTAACCATGGAACCAAGGAGCCAAATAGCTAAGAAACAAAATATATATACATCGAGAAAGAGAAAGAGAGACAAAGATGCAATGGCTTCTGTCAACGTAAGCGTGAACAGTGACTTAGGTTCAATTGGGACATAAATGTCAAATGTACTGAGCCTAGCCGACCATGGCTCGCCCACCAAAGCAACTGCTGGGTTTGATTGAAACTCTCAATCTGTTTCCCAATGAAGAAAAACAATTAGAGATTAAGAAAAAGAAGATGAGATTTGTTTATGGATTTACTTATTTATTGATAATTCAACCATAGAATAGAAGTCCATGTTACATGGATTAGTGTTTTATTGTTGTACGTAGTTTGTGTTGTTGAAATTGTATAATATTTTGTATATATTATATTATTTGGTTACAGACTTTGTCTTTGGTCATTCGTTTTCTCCCTGTACTTCAAACTGTCTCCTTGGTTTGGTTACATTGGTAGGCCAGGCATCCGCATATATAATTATTTTATTTTATTTTTATTTGTTGGGTTTTATAATTAATTTTGTGCTGTGTTATTTTGTATATCAGTCCTTTTCACACACTCTTCAATAAGTAACTTGTTCTTTCAAGTCCCAAGATTATCTTCTTCTTTCTTTCCCATTTTTTCTTGTTTTCTCTTTCTTTGCTTTAGCATATTTTCCCCATTGTTTAGTCACACCTCACAAGTGATATCTTGTCTCTCCTTTTTTACTAATTGGGTTTGCTTTTTCTCTATCAAACCCTTCTTCAATTCTCCTTCATTATTTTCCCCTTTAACCCCTCTTCTCTCTTCCTCTTCTTTTCATTTGATCGCCATTTTCTTCAATCTCCTCCAGCTTTAATTTTGTTTTTAAGTTATCTCTCTCTTTTAACCTACTCTCTATCTACCCAACCTTTCTCTTCTTCTTGTTGTTGATTCAATCATGGCTGATCCATACTCCAATTACGTCAATGGATCATTGTTTAATTATCCTCCTCTTCACCATTTCTCTTTGTCAACTTCTTCTTCTTCTTCCAATCCTTCTTTCAATAATTTCACTGCAAACCCTTTTGGCTATTATAATGATTTCTACTCAAATACCATCAACTATCATCAATCTTCTTCCTCTTCATCCTCTCCTCCTTCTCCTCCGCTCAAAGAAGCCCTTCCTCTCCTCAAATTGAGCCCCACAAAACATCACCACAATGAAGAAGAACAACACTCTACATGCACTGCAATGGAAGTTGATCAAAAAAGCTTCTTTTCCATTTCCAATGATGATGATGAAACTGTCACCGTTGCTCTCCATTTAGGCCTCCCAAGTACTACTTGTGCTGATTTAATTTCAGGAATCTCATCAGATAAAGAAGATGTCAATATTGCAACAACGGCAACAACAGGACCGAACAAAGGCCAATATTGGATCCCTACACCGGCTCAGATTCTGATTGGTCCAACTCAATTTTCATGTCCTCTTTGCTTCAAAACCTTCAACCGATACAACAACATGCAGGTATGATTGTGATTTGAAACATAATATTCATCTGAAAAACTTCCCTTTTTTAATTTTTTAATTTTGCAGAAAAAAAGAGAAATCTCACTCCCTTGTGTCCTTTACATGTACACATATTTTCTACTTTCAGTCAAGCTTTCACTTTTTATTCTACTGATGATGATGATGTGAGAGGGGAACAAATAACAAACGGAATGGGCGATGGGTCCTTATTCTCTCCTTATTAGGGTTTTCTCTTTTTCTTTATTGGAGTTTAATGCACATATTTCTCTTTATTTTACTTTAAAAATCTTAGATTTTTCATATTCGAACGGGCTACCACTTTTCTTTTGCATGATTTGGGGTCTTGGGATTTGAAAAATAAAACAAATCGATCAGATTCTAACCTGGTCTATCTGTGAACAAAGATGGATCAGTGCCTCTCTTTATGTGATTGAACTACACATACAGCCATTATGTTTTTGCATTCCTTGAAGTTTGTGTTCAGTGTATTGGTAGCCGTGTATAAACTTAAAAATCTTCCAGATCTTTCGTACCTATCCACCTCCGATCATCTTCAGCCACCAAAGCCCTAATTTCAACTCTCAACACCATACACCACAGGAAAACAGCCTATTGCGACACAGAAATGCGTTGAAAAGAGATCACAATAATGGCTTCGCAAAATATTTATTACGACGTAACAATAACAAAACCCTTATGTTAGTTCTAATAAATCAAAGCCCTTTGTATTTGTTTTGTTTCAATAGGGCAAGCACTATATTACCATTTGTTTAGAGGAGGAAACTTGAGATGTTACTCATGCTATGCAATAAATTCATGCCCTCAAAATCCCACCAATTAACTTCTGCAAGGTAGTACATACAGTTGGTTTCTGTTACTTTCACATATTCATTATACTCCATGAATTGAATTTATTCCCTTTTGCTATGTCTCAAGAACTGTTTTTCCACAGTGTCAAGATGTTAACAACACGTAGCACAATCTTCCCCTTCATATATTTGCTTCCTTTTTATTTATTTTTCCTGAAGATTTGTACTTAACACATTTTTTTTCATTTCTCTTCTTCATTAATTGCTGCCAATATTAATTGCTCAAGAAAAAATACAAATGTGTAGATGCATATGTGGGGGCATGGATCTCAATACAGAAAAGGGCCGGAGTCTCTAAGGGGAACACAACCAACCGCCATGCTGAGGCTTCCCTGTTATTGTTGTGCTCCGGGTTGCAGGAACAACATCGATCATCCAAGGTCAAAACCATTAAAGGATTTTCGAACCCTTCAGACGCATTACAAGAGAAAGCATGGAATCAAGCCATTTATGTGTAGAAAATGCGGCAAGGCGTTTGCAGTGAGGGGTGACTGGAGAACCCATGAGAAGAATTGTGGGAAGCTTTGGTATTGTAGTTGTGGGTCTGATTTTAAGCACAAGAGGTCCTTGAAAGATCATATTAAGGCTTTTGGAAATGGCCATGCATCTCGTGGGACTGATTGTTTTGAAGAAGATGAAGTTGCCTCTGAATTCGAGCACGATAATGAATCCTCTCATGACATTGATTAAATGGGATCTTTCAGAGGCCAACTTTCTCGGATGAACCATCTCAACATTATTTTCAGCTGACATTATGTTAATTGTATCACGGCTTTAATGGTTATAAGTATAAGAAATTAATTAATACTTTGACAGCCATGCTCATTTTGTAATTTTCTTCCTTTTGTTCATTGGATGTTTCTTTACTATTGTGGGCTCTTATTGATGTTTCAATATTAAACCCAATTTCTTTGTAGTTTTTATAGCTATGTTTATTTATCCTCTCTCTCTCTCTCTTCGTTTTATGGATAAACATCTATGTTAAAATAAGAAGATGCCCATGAGAAAATGGCTTACTTAAAAACTAACATGTAACTTAAACGTTTGTATTGCAAGAGAAAGAGAGTTGTAGATTTCATATTCGTATTAAAAAAAAAAAAAACACTAATATTGTGCATGTTGCGTTAAAATTTTTTCTTAACGTGGGTAAACATTAATTATCATTTACTTTAAAAATTTTGGTAAATGCATGGTTGAATGAGAAATTTTGATAGACTTAATGTGATTATACCAAAATTACTTAATACAGTTGATACATAATATAATATGGGCTGATGATACTACTATAGATTATAAAATTTATTAGTTTATTAGACTTTTGGAGAGAAAATCATTAACCAACTGCATATTAGTTATTTTCTTTTCCTAAAATCTAATGCATTAAAACTTCGGTAGTTTTTCTTATTGAAAATTGTTACTTAGAAATATCTAGGAAAGATATAACTCAATTAATTATTTCTATAAATCTTATTATAGTTCAGTATTTTATAATTTTGCGATCTTGTGAATTGGATTAAATTTATTTTGTTTATGTATATTTTTTTAATTGTTGTTCATGATTAAATTAGGTAGAGGAATTTTAACTGATTTACATACTGTACATTTGATAATTTAAACCCAAATAGACTTTTCGATGCAAAAGATTTATGAGTTGAGAGATATGATGGTATACTTTTAACTGAAGAAACTAAACAGAAAAGTGGTAAATATTCTTAAAGAGTTTTGTTCTTCTAACGATATAGAAGAGGAAGTGTAGGGACTCGCATATGTAAATGAATTAGTAGATGCATGGGCATATAAATAAATACATATACATGTTATGATGGATCCAAGGAGTGTTGTCAAAATCTTTGTCATAAAATACCGCACTTTTGCAAGTCTAGGCCAGTTATAATGAATGGAGACTGTAAGTGCCAAGGGGATAGATAGTAATCGAATTAGGACAGATGAGCGTATGTGTAATGACTGATTGTGTGAGAAAGCTTAAATTAATTTATCAGCTTTTTGTTTGTGTGCATTAGATGCTATTCCTCTTTCTCTCAAGAAAGAATTTACACTGATTGACAGAACATGTACCATGTTTCACAAAGTAAAATAAAATAAATGGGAAATCGAATGATTAGCATTAGAAAAAGAGAAAGAGAAAAGAGATCAGGGATGAATCAAGTGATGGATCGGCCAAAGGACATTTTCCCACCCATAGTTTGAGGCGGGGGCAAAATCCCATCCGCTTAAGTTTAAAAACCCGAAGTCCCACCCTTCATCCAATTTTTCATCCAATTTCATTAATCCATTGGATGAAATAACAAAAATACTCTTATTAATAAAAATATATTAAAAATTATAAAAAAAATTAAAATAATATTTAAATATATTAAAAATTATAAAAAAATTTAAAAAATTTTATAAAATAATAAAAAATTTTTAATTTTTAAAAAGTAAAAGCCAGCCATGCGCGGGCGAGAGTGGCCTGGTGTATACATCGAAGCCAGCACGGTGGCCGTTGGCCACACGGGTTCAAGAGGCAGGATCGGCCTCCTGCAGGCCGAGGAAGCGGGTGGGGCCAAAGGCGGCCATCTCAGTAGATTTTGGCCTTTTAGCGGAGAGGCGGTGCAGCCTCGCTAAACAGTAACCCAGTCTGGCCGTCAGGCGGCCTCCCGTCGGTCAGGAGGCGAGATCCCTAGCCTCCCTTGGAGGCTAGGTGGCCGAGAACCCGACCCTATGATAGCTACTTGGCCCATAGCCAGCCCGTACAGTGTGGTAAGGTTTGGTTACTATTTTCAAAAATAAAAATTTTTTAAAATTTTTTATAAATTTTAATATATATTTAAATATTATTTTATATTTTTATAAATTTTAATTCTAAAATAACTAATTTATCCCTTGACTTACTGTTGACTGTTAGAGTTAACCGTCAATGGGTGGGACTTCGAGCTTTTAAATTTAAGCGGGTGGGAATTTATCCCCGTCTCAAACTATGGGTGGGAAAAGGTCCTTTGGCCGAGAGAGCAATATATAAAAAATTAATAATATAACTTTGTATAACTACTGTTACACCATACAAAAGATTAGAAAGGAACGGATCTCGGCGTCAGCTTTATTTACCCATAGAAAGAAAGAAAGAGTCCAGGGCAAATGAAATGTCAATTCAAGCTACATTTACACTCAAGTATGAACAGATATAATTGGGTTGCTTTCTCTCTCTCTCCCTCTTTTTCTCTTTCTCTCTGTTCAGAGCCTTTGATAGTTATTGGCGTTTTTCTCTGTACGTTAAGATTAAACATGACAGTAGAAGACAGATGCGAAGAGATGAATTAAATTATTATTCTTATTAATTTTATTCTTCAGTGATGTCACTACAATTTATCTTCATGCTTTGATTCTTGGTCGTGACATTTCAACTGTCAACTTAATACTAGTAGTTCCGAACGAGATGGATCCTTCTATGCTTTCATCTTTCTTCTTCCTTTTTTTTCTTTCAAAAAGAAAAAAAAAGAAAAACTATGAACAAACAAAAATTGAAAGACTTTGAGAGATGTGAATCACTCTTCTTTGAGATGATATTTACCTCATTAGATATGAGATATATAGTATTGTAAAGGTATGATAAATTATTTTTATTATACAACAAATTATAACTAATCTAACTAAATACTTTTCCTGAAAACACAAAAATAAATAATATTGATATGAAGATATTAAACTTATGAGAAAGTAGTTTACTTTTGGAGAAAGTAAAGAGTCAAGAAAAAATTGATTCGAATCTCAATTTATAAATTCAAAACAATATAACTTTTGAATTCAAGAGTTATGATTTTTACGTAAAAAAATATGTTATGAAAGGATATAAACAACTTTTTGAGTCCAAGAGTTATGGTTTTTCAGTAAAAAATTATATTATAAAAACAACGTAACCTTTTTATTAGGTATACTTAATTTTGAAAGAATATAACTTTTACTTTAAATTAAAATAGGATAACCTTTTAAGTCCAAAGTTTATTAAAAAACATATCTACTCTTGTAAAAATATGCCGAATGTCAAGTGTCATTATTAAATAATATATATTATTATATATATTCATGGTTTTTTGAATTTTCCTTTAAAAAATTCCTCTAAATTAGATACAACCTATTAATAATCCTCGTTGCATATGATAACCAAGATCAACACATATTGATGCATGCATAAAGAAAATCTTTTTAAAGTTAAACTTTTTGTTAGTGTTAATTTTTCAAGATTTTGACAAAATCAATAATAGTTCAATATTTGCTTTAAACTTGTAGTGTCAAAATTAGAAGTATCACACATATGAACCTTTACTTTATTCATAATGTGTTACTAGTAGGTTAGCACTGTTATATAGTCCTATGCAACAATCCAATGCCCATGAACACTTATGAAAGTTATTCTCACTTTTGCTAAAAGCGACACCACTCTTTGTGTTCACTTAAGTGAAGCTTCTGTAATTTGTTATACAAACTTCTTATTTTCTTAAACAACTTTTGCTTTATTAAGATTAAGTGTTACTCAACCTCATTTTTCTAATTACTTTATTGATCTAAGTACTTGCTTCACTTGAGAATCAATAACTTTTTATTACCTATTAAACCTTTTTTAAAAATATAAAAGTTGGATTACCAATATTGGCAACAATTTATCTAAAGCAATTTTAAACCCATTGTAGGCATTTTTACTGTATATTACTGTACATACTTTTATTGTAAAAATATAAGAAGATATTGATCATTACTATTATTAATATAGACAAAATATTAATTCCTTTGATACACAGCAGAAATACCTAAATGTTGAGCTGAAATATGACAACGGAAATCTTATGGTATAGACAAATCACTTGGGCCCAAATTAACCTTTATAAATGGAAAAACTCATACAAAATAAGTGTCTGTATGTGTATGTACATATACCGTTTAATCACATGCAATTATGCTATAGTGAAAGCATACAAACCATAAGTATGCAACAAAAATTGAAAATTGGATCCCAACCAATAGTCATCTCCTTCTATCAGCCTCTACTGCACTGACCTAAAAGAGAAATGAAAATAGAGAGTAAGTGATACATTCACCCAGTAAGCGTTTTCTATCTTTGACCCTACAACAATTCTCCCTGGAGGATTCTCTCTGCAATCATAACAAGCTGATTACCCTGACTACGGTTTTGTCATTCATATACTGTTATTCGTGAACTATTATTCATATCTTATTATGCATTACGAGTTTATATTGATTTTGAACGCCATCTGCTTATTCCCATGCTGAAGTATGCTATATTGTATATGTCATATGGAAATGACATGCTGAAAATCATATCTAATGCCATTGGACTAGTTATAAAACTAGTTTCATATTGAAAACTGTGATCCGAAGATCTTGAATCATACTGGATAAAACATTGTAACTGAAAATCATGCTGTAACTAAAAACAATTGCTATGTTGCGTAGACTGATGAATATAAAGATTCGACACCTTAACCATGTGAGTTTCTTATGCTGACATATGGGCAGTAATTGACTAACCGTTGTGTAGTAATTGAATCTGAAACTGAGTGTAAAGCACAGAAACCTAAACTACTAGTTGAAAGTACACTAGCATATATCTATATATAGTGTCTAGTTTGATCATAGACCTTGATGCTACCTGGGTGTGTTGAAACTCACAAGTGCCTCCTTATATTCACCCTTAAAAAGATGTCTGAAACATCATACTTTTTTAACTGAAAACATGTATTTAGATCCTTGGATTATTTTCTGAAAAATACTGCATGCCACATGTCATGATATGCATATAATGCATTATGTATGCTTATTTTGCTTTCTTGTACTGGTTTATAGCAATTATAATAGATTTATTGTATATCATGCTTGTTTTCATACTCAAATTCTCATTTCTACCTAACGTACAGACATGCATGATTAGGTGCATGGGCGTGCATAAGCTTCCATAAGCTGTGTGCCAATCGTGCAGCCTAGTCGTGCTAGCTTCTGTGATTTCATCTGATTTTCTTATTTTATGCATACGCACAGCTGTGACATGTGAATGCATGGTCATGACCTGACGTTATTCGATCGTGCACGAGATCATGAACATGGTTGTGACCATGCAAAATATGATATGCACAAGCGTGCACTATGAGTGTATGATCGTGCATCTCACTCTGCTTCAACATGGTCAAAGCTGATTAAATTGATTCCTATCCAATTTCATGTCAAACTCAAGGTCATCATAATCAATCAATTTCTACCCCCAAAACACTTCATAAGCATAAGTTTACCATGCCAATAACATCAATTCTCACTTCCAATCATCCAAATCATCTTAAAAGCATATAAACACATACATATCAACATACACACCACTCACACATTTATACATCATCATCATCAATTCAAATCATTAATTATGCAAGGAAACTCACAAGCATATTGGAATCAATCATAACTCAACCCAACAAGCATCACATACATGAAATAAAATAGGGAAAGAGGTAAGGAACACCTACCTCTAGCCATAGCGACCTTGCTTCTCTCTTAAGGGAAAATCTCACTCTCTAGCTTGATTGGAAGTCCCTGGATGCTTCTATTCTCTTATAGGGTTGCTAATCTCTGGAAAGTAAAGAAAAACTTTAGGTGAAATGGCTAGAAGAACAAGATAAGATCTAGAAGAACAAGATAAGATCAACTTAAAGTATGACGGCTAACTTATACAACACGTACGGTCGTGCGCCTCAACATGCATGGTCGTGCATGGTTGGAAAAATGGAACACTATTATTTTCCTGCGATTGCATGAATAACCCCTCAATAGGATTCATGCACAAGCCACCTAACTTAGGAAAAATATCTATTTCACCTCTAAACTTTCTTAATTCTAATTTACACAATAAAATCTCACTTCTAGCCCTATATTATCAACCTAAAAAATATTTCTAACCCTGGGACATTACACCTATTATTATGGTTGTATTTTTCATTATATCCCTCGGGAGTGCTTTATCAATAAGTCAACCAAATCATTACTAAACTTTACATAAACAACTATAATAATATTGTATGATGTGTTACTATATATATTACTATTACTCTTAGTATTAGTTTATTATATTATATGCATATATGTTTGTATATATATATTTTTTGAATATGTATAGTAGGAACCCTAAAAAAAATTGGCAAGATGAAAATGTACAAGCGGGAGCTTAAAACACACATACGTGGATGTATACATATATACAAAATGGAAATCATCATGTGTTTTATTTTCATAAAGGATATTGTACGCATGTACATACAATAAAACAAAGATGCATGCATGAAATCCATACAAGCATGCTTAAAAACTATACATGCATGCGAGCCATTAGCATATTGTTAGTCAAAATGGAGTCCACCCCATAGCCACAGCCACTCGTGCCTCAAATCATCACCTATCACATTGACCTATAAGAAGAAAAACATAAAAGAATGAGTGATAAATCACTCAGTAGATGTTTTCTATCTCTCTACTATAAGCAAGTCTTTGTTTTGTATCATATTTGTGATTTAAGCATGAATCTTTTTTGAATTTCATGTTATATTGTTTCCGGTATGCATCTTGTTGAGGTCTTTGAATTTCTACTTCATGTCATGCAATATACACAATGGTATACATTATGCTTAAGACATGCTCTTTCTCTTTAGGTTTGATTTCTAAAAATATTATTTATCTGTCAGAAAATATTTGTATTGATCTAAAAATTTTAAACTGAAAGTATATTTAAAAATATTAAAATTGAAAATCTGTTGTATTGATTAGACTAACGAATACATGAATTTGACACCCTAGCCTTATGATTCTTTAACCTACTAATACTTGATCAGTAAGCTAAAATCTAATAATGGATATATATCAGTGTATATCTCTATATGTAACTGATGTTGGCTCTCTTTTCTAGCAAGTGTGCAACTCATAGGTGGCCCCTCATATTCACCCCTAAATGATGTTTAGAAATCATATTTTCTATTTTAAAACCATGCATTTGGATTCTTGGATCCCTTTCTAAAAAAACTTATATGATACGTCATGTCATGAGATGCTTTTGTCGCATGACATATTATTATCTTAACTTATCATAGTATAATATGAGTGCTGCATTGTGTTTTATAGGTTCTAGGCTATGTTTTGTGCTTAACTGTGTCTTCGCACCTACTGCATAGTCATACATGTGCTTAGACGCATGATCATGATTGTGCATGGTCTTGTATATGAGCATGCTAGCTCACATAATTTTCTTGTTATTTCCTAAATTACTACATAGTTACACTATAGAGAACCTAAGTTCATGCATACAGTTGTATGATCATGTTCCTCGTAACACACAATTATATAGGCTTCTTGTCTTTTACGATCGTGACCTGCTACACGATTTGGCAAAACAAGACTTGACACATGATTATGACTCTTACTAGCATAGTCATACACCAAGCTTCCCAAAAAAATATGACTAGCCAAGTCTTGCACCAAGTTTCCCAAATAAATATGACTAGCCAACACGATCATGATATTGTAGAAAAAAGGACTACACAATCGTGCACCCACGGACACACGATCATGCGTCATACCCTGTTTTTGTAAAATTGCACCTGAAAACATCAAAACCATGCTAAACTCATACAATACACAATTAAATTGGTCCAATTAGTTTCACAAGTGTAATACATCACTTATCATATACTTATTTTATCATCAACACTCAAGGAATGTACAACATCATATGCAACAGCTACAAGCACATGTCTTTCGGTAGGCCAATTTCAAGGAAAAAAGCAGCAAAAACAGAAAGGCAACAGAATCTTGATGAAAAATATATTACTTAAACCAGACAAACTCAGATTTTCCATGGAATTACTTACCTTGCAGACATGAAAGATATCCCAAAGAACACGACTTTGACAGCTCGCTTCTGGCCAGCATAATCAAACGCCAAGGGCAGCATTTCATGCAAGGTTAGAAAGCCATTACTCCAACTGTGAACATAGATATAGAAGCGAAGGGCCATCATCATGGAAAACTATAATTCTCTATTCATTGGAGACCCCACAAAATTGATAGTAAAGCAAATCTGAGCCTAGCAAGTCCTTACGAATTTCGGGACTCAAACTGCTTGAGAATAGGTAGGCTGCAGTACAGAGGAAAACGACATTCATTACAAGTAGCCCATACAATTTTACAAGCATTCTTAATGATAAATTAGTTTTAGCAAAAAGGCAATAAATTTCAACTCAATTTAGATACAGAAGATGTTTATTAAAGGCTTAAGAAACATAACACAATCAATAGCGTCGATTTTCAAGTCCCCATAGGAATTTTATTTGGCATTTATGTGTATGTGTGTGTGCAGTGAATAAAAAATAGTTAATATACCTAAATTACAACCCCAAGAGGCTTAGCAAAACCTGAAAGTGTAGCCAATTGAATGCCTGCCACTTGCTGAGACATGGAAATGGAATCAACAGGTTAATCACTAATCTTGTAAATAACCTCACTTTTGTCTATATACAGTTATTCTATCACCGTGTCTGTGACATTGTACAAAATAAACTTAGGAAGAAGTTGAGACACAGCATTAGAAAAAACCAACTGTGGCTGTTTTCCTATTTAGCATCCAATTTATGGATGCTGAATATGTTAGAACCAGCTAAGCGATTCAACATGGGCCAAAATCAAGTTTAGTTTTTAACTTTGGCAGATCTTTATATACTAAGATCGCATTTGGGTTGCGAAAACCCCAATCAAGAAAATTATTCATTTAAATGATGCCCCACGAGATTCTAACCTCTCTGTTGAAAAGTACACAGGAAGAGCGACAACAACACCCTGTAAAAGAAAACCCGCAAATGTTCCAATACAAGAATATTGCTTAACTTAATTTCTCAACCACAGAATTTTTCTATTTACTATTTTTCAAGTATGAAATATCATACTTAACAGAGACAAGGGCCAATTTCATGTGCAATGTCTCTGTTCTTTCATCCACATAATCTGTAATTTTTATAACTTCATAAAAGTTTCCTAGGCAACAACACTCTTAAAAAGTGGCATGGGAGTCACCAACTCAGTTAAGAAGAACTAGGCACTTCTTTGAAAGCAGTTGTGGAGATTTCCTATGGAAATTAATTCCCTCGTACATGCTGTCACTAAAAGTAAGTATGGGTTCGTCATAACTGACGGCAATCCAATTTTAACTTGGAGATGCCAGGTAGGTGCTTGTGGAGTTTCATCTCTCAAGGGTTAAGGTTGTTTTTGTTGCATACAAAGTTAGTTGTGGGGAGAGAAAACAAAAACAGATTTTGGGACAACATTTGGAATGGGGAGTTTCTTTTTTTTTTTTTTTTTGTTTCATCTCTTTCCAAAGAATCACAGGTTGCTTCAAGCCAAGGCTTTCTTATAGCTAACATGATGGTGCAATATTCTTCACAATGGCATTATTTTCCAAGCAATAGTATACTAAACAGCCGTATAGCATGAACTGAGGATAAATACCTGTGGGATATTTTGAAAGCAGCAAACATAAAAGAATTTCTTGGCTAATGCGATAAAGTAGTTGCATCACAAGATCTGGGAATATATACCTCAGGGATGTTATGCAGAGCAATGGCCAATGCCAAATTAAGACCAACACGAAGACCCTACAATAAAAACATGAAGAAAATTAAAGATGAACAGCTTTAGTTACAAGAACTTCAGACATGCATCACCAATCCCACATCATTATATGAAAGTTCAAATTGTAATTTGTCATCAAATCATTCACTTGCTAAAACAGATTAGTAGCTCAACTCGCATATACAATAGATAATATCATGCAATCAAATATAATTCATTTGAGAATTCACATTGAGCATTTTTAAACAAATTATTAATATAAACACTTTGGATTTTCAAGTACAAAGGGCTGTGTCTCAATAGCAAAGCAACACTGGAGGAAGCAATAAGTATACTACCAACTATAAGAAACAAAGACTACATTAGGTGAACCAGATGTATGATTCCAGACAAGGAATTGTAGAAGTCATACTTGTTTGCTGCCACCAAGTTGGCTCTGAAAGTTGCCGACAAACAATAGCATGATGTGGTGGTCATTGATGAGAAGCTAGTGGCCTGGCCACTGGCATCAATCATTGGCTGTAAAATTTCTTTTATGATTTTTAAATTTTACATAAAAAATTCTTGCTATAGTTTTCATTATTTTTTTAAACCTAAAATCTAGATGAAAAAATCATCAGGTGAAAAGTGGAGTGCTGGTCCACCAAATCTTAGAGTTGGTCCTGCCAAAACAAGTTCACTATTTGAAAGCAATATTTGAAAGCAATATTTGAAAGCATACTATGTTTTTGTTATCAATAAAATATAATAAGCTTCAAACTATCTTAAACACCACAATAATGATGACCTTTCAAATAATATGAATATATATAGCATATATTCTCCAGAAAATCAACTCAGATTTTTCATAAAAATATATAAAGAATAAGAAAGTACCTTCATTATTGATCCAAGAAAAACAGCCATTCCCTCTGGAAAATTGTGCAGGCTTATGCCTAAAAATTATAAAGAAATGTTCATCGCTTAAACAATAGGTACAACACTAGTTGATTAGAATCTCTGAAACCTTTTGGATGCTTTACATATGTATATATGAATTCTTAAAGTTGGCATCTGTCCCTTTCTAAAACTCACAATTAAAATCTCTATTAGAGAGAAGAATTGATAGGACTTTACAAATTCTTGTCTTTTATCAAATAGCTTCGTTAGAAAGTTGCGATGTATGCTTATGGACAACCACGAGTGAGACTGATTGTTTGACTATTTTTATCATGTTTAATATGAGATCAGACACCAAGTATCAACCAATTACATTATAAAGCCTGTATACTACATTTGATAAAGAAGAGTATGCCCTTATATTTGAAGCTAAATAAATCAAATATGCAGCCAACTATCAAGCTGTAATCTCCAATTGCATGGAATGAGCAAAAAAATTTGAAATAATAAAATTCCCAAACTAGTAAAAATTAAATATGTTAACAGTATAGTCATACGAATAGCAGTAATGATTCCACTAAATAGAACTTGGCGGCGGTGCTTTTTCATGATATCCTTGCCCCCGTCATCCCCATTTTTTCGTTCTCAGGCACAATGTCAAACTGTCAATATAACAGTAAATATATATGCAGAATATAGAAGAATCCACTGCCAATTGTATAAACAAGGAAGTCAAAATTAATCATATTTATCGAGAGAATAAAATTTCATGACCTTGTTGCATTTCAGATCAGAACCTGGAGTGAGTGATAGTTCTGGGATAAAATTGGCAACAACAGCAAAGAATATGACACCAGCAAAAAACTGCATTGCCAAGAAACCATAATTAAATTATCAGGGAAATATAAATAAGCAAGTGTGATGAGACTAAAAACATTCAATTGATGAATATATAAAGGTAAAACTAACCCAAATGTTGCCTTTGAAAAAGCCAATTGAGGTAATGGGATTATGAGCTAAATCTAGAAATGATATGCTCAGCATGAGACCCGCAGCAAGACCCTGCATGTGAGACATCTAAAGCTTTAGGGAAGGTCACCAGAGCATAAAAAAGTAAGAGAGGGAGCGATAAAGAAGCCAATAGTAAAAAACCGAAGTATGCTCAAGGAAACATTTATATCCACGCAAAATGTTCTTTGATCAATGGGCCAACTTTCTTTATGAGTTAAATCTGAAGGTAAAAAATATTTAAATTAGTGTAATATTCATAGTCAGATCAGTGACAATACCTTATGCCGTATGCACATCAATCTTAGAAAACTTTTTAAACATCGCATCTGTAGTTAATACTGTCTTGTGATAAAGTCTAAACACGAAAAAGTACATATTGTACACATTAAAAAGAGTAGCAAAACTAGTATGTACATAGACTTCATTAACAAATTTTACTTGTAGATATTTCAAACCTTATTACTTGTATACGCTTCATCAACAACCAAATAGACAATTTAATCATGTGAATAAAATATCCAACTAATGGTTAATCATATTTTGTAGGAGAATAATTCTAAGATTTCAAACTTCCATCTTGAAAGAGAATAATAATTCTCAGATTTTAGACTTCCATGTTTAAGTGCCCTAAGATATCTAAGTGAAATTCATAACAATCACAAGACTTTGAAATTTTAAAATGACAGAATTTTTCAGCATTCCGTACTCATTTATGCCATAACTAAATTTTATGAATCTGGATGCAAAAATATCATGTCATAGATCACTGACTCGTTAATCACCATCACAAAGAAGGAAAACAATATGTTTACAAGTCGTAATCCACTGAAGCATGGAGATAAAGACACATTCCAAGCCAACCAACTAACGCAACTCTCGGAGAAGACTAACAATTTTGGTCCAAACCATCCCTTTTCCTTGCATGGTGGTGTTTGGAATCCATCCACAACATTTGGGTGCACGTGGGCCTATAGACAAGACGTAGTTTGCTCGAGCATGCAAGGCGATCAACGGAGAAGGAAATCCTGCCGCCTGCTTCTCGCTGCAACGGGATCTGAGGCTGCCGCCTGCAACAAGCTCTCGCTGCAACAGCATATATAAAGCTTTTAAGTCAAACTACGATTGAGATAACATGGCTGAAAACTTTGTTTGGCGAATTAAAGGTTAAGTGATTTAGTAATGCTGTCATCAGTTGTGATATATTAGTGTTGCTTCTTTGACAGCAAATTCAGAATTCCATGGCAGAACAAAATGCATTGAAATAGATGTGCATTACATTCGAGAACAGGTAAATTCAAAGGCTCTATTAATACAGTTTGCCCCGTCATAACATCAAGTAGTACTAAAGCTCAGTTAGCAGCTCGGCTTGAAATACTGGATGATTACAAATAGTTAATGATACAGAGATATTTGGTGAAATTCAGCCAGCAATGGGTTCAACAGTTAATGATATGAATAAGTAATGAGCTACTTAAGTACAGTTGAAGGATTTAATGGCTTAGATTTCATGTAAAAGCTGTTGATAGTTGGGAGTTTCGTTGATATATAAACCCTTGTAAAATATCTTAGAGATATGTAGAAGATTGTGTTGAAACTGTAAATTCATTTTCTTTATTGTGGCAGTTAGCATTTTAATTAAAATTAATAATAAATAAATATGTAAGCTATTAATTGGAAAGAAGAAAAGATTGGAACTGCTAAAACAGAAGAAGAAACTGCTGGAACTGAAGATGAAAAGGCTGGAATTGAAGAAGAAGAGGCTGTAACTACTGAAACTGTTATTTGGGAAGAAGAAAAGGCTAAAAATTTGTATAAATAGGACTTACCTCAATGTAATTTGTATCACTTCCAGTCTTGTTGAAAAAATTATTGTTAATAGCTACATTTTCAAATATATCCTTTATAGTTTGCATCAGAAAAATTTCCAACAACTGGTATCAGAGCGGGTTTCGAGTACGGGCGTTAGCGAAGTAGCAAATTTATTTTTTCGTAAAGGTTGAAGAAGCATCTCGAATTGATGGCTTCGAGTGTTGGCGCAAGTATGGCGCAGTCAATTGTTCCCTTTTTTGCCGGAGAAAATTATGATATGTGGAAGATTAAGTTGAAGACGTTGCTACTATCGCAAGGATTGTGAGATATAGTTGAGAATGGTTATCCCCAATTGGCTGTTGGGCAACAATTAACGCTAGAAGAATCAAAGAGACTGGTAGAAGATCAAAAGAAGGATGCCAAGGCCTTGTTTTTTATCCAACAAGGTGTTGCAGAGAGTTTGTTTCCGCGAATAATTAGTGCAACTAAATCAAAGGAAGCATAGGATATATTGCAAGAGGAGTTTCAGGGATCCGCAAAGGTGATTGCGGTAAAGTTGCAAACTTTGCGAAGACAATTTCAAAATTTGCAAATGAAGGAATCATAAAAAATAAAAGAATATTTCTCAAAGGTGATTGAGATCGTGAACCAGATGCGGACCTACGGTGAAGATATCTCTGATCAAAGGGTGGTTGAGAAAATTCTAATTAGTTTGCCCGAGAAGTATGAGTATATTGTTACTGCAATCGAAGAGTCAAAAGATCTATCCTCACTTACAATTTAACAATTGATGAGTTCCCTAGAGTCGCATGAGGCAAGGAAAGTGCAATTTGGAAGCAACTCAGTTGAAAGTGCTTTTAGTACGAGTTTCAGAGTCCAAAAGTTCTCAAAAAATCAAAAGAATTCCCAGAGAAAAGGCAGACAAGATCTATAGAAGCAACAAGACCAAAGTGAGAGAGAATCAGGTTCGAGTAATTCAAATTTGTGGTGCAACATATGTAAAAAGTCGAACCACAGTACGTTAAAATGCTGGACAAAGAAGCAGTGCAATAAATGCAAGAAGTATGGCCATATCACGAAGTACTGTAAAACTCAAATCCATGACCGAGCAAATTTCACAGAAGGAAAAGAGATTTCAGAAAATATTTTCTATGCATGTCATACTGCAAAAGAAGAAAAGGATGACATTTGGTACCTGGATAGTGGCTGCACGAATCATATGACCGGTAACCAAAAATTATTCAGAGACATTGATGCTTCTTATGAGACCAAGGTACGCATGGGAAAGGGTGCTCTAGTTCAAGCTAAAGGCAAGGGCAATATTGTTGTGCAAACTACGGTGGGGCTAAAGTTTCTTCGAGATGTGCTATTAGTTCCTGATTTGAAGCAAAATCTATTGAGTGTCGGACAATTATTGCAAAACGGGTACGCGTTTATTTTGAAGAAGGTGGTTGCAAAATTTTCGATCAGAGAAATAAAAATCATTTGTTCGCAAAAGTTGATATGGAAAGATCTAGAAATTTTCCGCTGTAAATCAGTTATGCTTCAGAATTGGCATTGCGAAGTGAAGAAGTAGACTATTCAAACTTATGGCATAAAAGGTATGACCATCTGAACTACAAGACTTTGAAGCTGCTAAAAGTTAAAAATATGGTTCAAGGCCTACCATTTATCAACGTGGATTCAAGCACTTGCGAAGGATGTATTTTCGGCAAGCAACATCGAGAATCTTTTCCATCTAGAGGATCTTGGCGAGCACGAGCCCCTCTAGAGTTGATTCACACTGATATATGTGGAAAGATGCAAACCCCATCGCATGGCCAAAACTGGTACTTTCTAATTTTTGTTGATGATTATACGAGGATGACATGAGTATATTTCTTAAAAGAGAAGTCAGAGGCCTTTGAAGTGTTTAAAAGGTTTAAAGCTATGGCTGAAAATCAAAGTGATCACAAAATTAAAGTGTTACGAAGTGATCGGGGAGGTGAATTTACCTCGAAAAGCTTTAATTGTTTCTGTGAAGAACAAGGTATTCGAAGGCAACTGACAACAGCCTATACTCCTCAACAAAATGGTGTCGCTGAAAGAAGGAATAGGACAATTGTCGAGATGGCTAGATCGATGCTTAAGGAGAAAGGCGTGCCTAATACATTTTGGGCAGAAGCAGTCAATACAACCGTCTACATCTTGAATAGAAGTCCAACAAAATCAGTTCCAAATCGAACTCCAATTAAAGCATGGAGCGGTACAAAGCCCATGATTGACCACATGAAGATTTTTGGTTGTGTATGTTATGCTCATGTACCAGCCGAGAATAGATCAAAGCTTGATGACAAAAGTGAGAGATGTATTTTTGTTGGCTATGCAGATGGCACAAAAGGTTATAGGGTGTACAATTTAAAAAAGAAAAGGTTGATAATCAGCAGAGACGTGGTGTTTGATGAGAAAGCTTCTTGGAATTAGGACGAAGAAAAAGTTTTGAAAAATCAACCAGTACCAACTATTATCTTATTAGATCAACCGATGACTCAAGTGATTGAGCGACATGATCAAGATAATGCTCCAAGACAACAAGGGTCAAGTTCAAGCTCAACTTCTAGTGAAAGTTCGAGCCCAAGTTCTAGTACAAATGCTAGAGAAGGGTCGACCACACTAGAATCAGTTCCAAGATGGGTAAAAAGTCTAGCAGAAATTTATGAGTCATGTAATTTCTCGCTAGTTGAACCTCAAAGCTTTGAAGAAGCTGGGAAACAAAAAAATTGGGTAAAAGCCATGGAGGATGAAATTCACATGATAGAAAAGAACAACACTTGGGAGCTAGTAGATCGACCGAAGAGTCGTGAAGTAATTGATGTTAAATGGGTTTACAAGACAAAGCTGAGTCCAGACGGCACAGTTCAGAAACATAAAGCAAGGCTCGTGGCGAAAAGGCTTTAAGCAAAAACATGGTGTCGATTATTATGAGACGTATGCTCCTGTAGCAAGGCTAGAGACAATCAGAACAATTATTGCTCTAGCCGCTCAGAAAAGGTGGCAATTGTATCAGCTTGATGTCAAATCTGCTTTTTTGAATGGCTATCTTGAAGAAGAAATCTATGTTGAGCAGCCAGAAGGATTTCAAATTGAAGGGGGAGAGAACAAGGTTTACAAGCTAAAAAAGGCATTGTACGGCTTAAAGCAAGCGCTAAGAGCATGGTACAGTCAGATCGACATGTATTTCGCACAGAAAGAATTTAAGAAAAGTAAGAGCGAGCCAACCTTATATGTTAAGAAAAGAGGTACTAATATTTTAATGGTCTCATTATATGTTGATGATTTGATTTATACTGGCAATAACGAGAAGATGCTGAAAGAGTTCAAAAAGAATATGATGGAGATATATGAGATGAGTGATCTTGGCTTGCTACATTATTTTCTGGGTATAAAAGTATGCCAAGATGATACAAGCATCTTTATATCACAGAAAAAATATGCTGAAAGCATTTTGAAGAAATTCAATATGCAAGATTGTAAGTCAGTAGCAACCCCTTTAATGCCTAATGAGAAGCTGAAAATAGAGGATGGAGCAAAAAAGGCAGATCCAACTATTTATAGAAGTTTAGTTGGGAGTTTATTATATTTGACTGCAACGCGACCGGACATCATGTTTGCTGCCAGTTTACTATCAAGATACATGAATAGCCCAAGTCAATTAAATTTCGCTGCTGCAAAAAGAGTGCTTCGATATATTAAAGGTACAACTGATTATGGCATATGGTACAAACCAGTACAAGACTCGAAATTGATTGGCTACACAGATAGTGATTGGGCCGGATGTGCAGACGACATGAAGAGTACGTCAGGATATGCTTTCTCACTTGGATCGGGTCTTTGCTCATGGTCAACAAAGAAGCGGAGTGTAGTGGCTTTATCATCAGCTGAAGCCGAGTATGTAGTAGCAACTCGTGCTGTCACACAAATAGTTTGGTTAAAGAGGATTCTAGAAGATATTGGTGAGAAACAAGAAGAACCAACAACAATATTTTGTGATAACAAGTCGGCAATTGCAATTAGTGAAAATCCAGTTAGCCATGACAGGACCAAACATATTGCTATCAAGTATCATTACATTCGAGAAGCAATCGAGCATCAAGAGGTACAGCTCAAATTTTGTGGAACGAACCTTCAGCTGGCTGACATCTTTACAAAAGCATTGTCCAAAGAAAAATTTGTACGCGATCGAGAACTGATTGGTGTGTCGAAGAAAATGAATTGAAGGGGGAGTTTGTTGAAACTGTAAATTCATTTTCTTTATTGTGGCAGTTAGCATTTTAATTAAAATTAATAATAAATAAATATGTAAGCTATTAATTGGGAAGAAGAAAAGACTGGAACTGCTAAAATAGAAGAAGAAACTGCTGGAACTGAAGATGAAAAGGCTGGAATTGAAGAAGAAGAGGCTGTAACTGCTGAAACTGTTATTTGGGAAGAAGAAAAGACTAAAAATTTGTATAAATAGGACTTACCTCAATGTAATTTGTATCACTTCCAGTTTTGTTGAAAAAATTATTGTTAATAGCTACATTTTCAAATATATCCTTTATAGTTTGCATCAGAAAAATTTCCAACAGATTGTAGAAGAATTTTCAGTATCAGTTTTGCATGTTTAGTTCTCCGGTGTGCGAGATTAGTTTTTCTCCAAAATTCATTATAAGAATTGAAGGTTGTTTTAATCACTTCAGAAACCATTTCAATTTAATTATTTTTTAAATTATACAAAATCAATAATGCAAGTGATTAAATATCTCTTGATATCATATTAGAATTTCGAATTAAGTTGGAAAAGATAAAAGGATCTCAAATTTTGTTCATAGTTCGCAATTTCCAAATAACACTTGTTTAACATAATTAATATATTAGATAATGTTATTATAAAGGTTAAGATACGTTTTATTTGATTTTCCCGTCAGATATTTATGTAAAAAATAATGCTTTAACCATTTTTAAAAATATCAAATATTTCTTAAAATACCAAAAACCTTATGAAAAATAACATAAAGAAAAACTTACGAGTAAATCCGTTTGACATATTAATTTAAATATAACTTAATAAAACATTTATGAAAATATTTTTTTATATAATAAAATCGATATAATTCCTTTATATATTATTACTATAAAACTCCATGCAAAAGTAGCCACCGATAATACTACCCTCTCTCATTCTCTCTCAACCAAAGCAAGGGAAAGCCAGTTCAAAATCAGAAGGATATTAATTATATTCAAGAAATTAATGAATCTCCTTGTCTTGTTTCGTGGATTGTGCAGCGACCGGATCGCTCAGTCTACTAGTAATATGTGTGATTCTTCTTTTGGTGTTTGCTCATTTTTTGCCTTATCAATTGTTCCATTAAACTCTTCTTTCTTCTTTGTGTTTTTCTTATAAACTTTGTTCTTCTTTTCCATTTTCTCTTTCAACTTCACCTTTCAGGTTTGTTTTATTTATTGTTTCTTCTATATATATTAAATCTTGTTATATTCGTTTTTAATATTGATTCTAGGGGCGAAGGATAGACTTTAAGATCGATTAGCACATTTCTTCTAAAATGGTGAAGTTTCTCCAAATACTGTTTGATAGTTTCACTACATTCGGTTATAATAATAACTTAAAATTGGTAATAGCTCGTTGAATTTTTTTCGGCATTTTGGGTCTAAGAGGACATAAAACTTGTTCTTTTCCATCCAAGTGCGAATGCGGAATCATTTTTAAGCACTAAATTTAGGCTTAAGGGCAGATTTTAAAACCGATTATTTTTACAATCTAAGCATAGAGAAGAATCTTATTGCATCCGATGTATCGAAATTTTGACGCATTTCTTTAATAATTTCTGTGTAAATGATTTTTGTGTTAGTGAGGTAGCCAGACTTTGAAGTGCATCAAAATTAGGCCATGAAATATTTGTGGTTGATGACAATCTTAAATTGATGAGTTGAGTTTTTCTCAAATCAATATTTTACATCTACTTGTCTGTAATTACAAAATCCGTCAGAAAGGTAGATGTTGAAAATGCATATCAGTTTCTTGACTGTCTTCTGATCTTATAATTTTATTATTACACTTTTGCTTTATTTGAACTTCTTAGGTTCGTGTTTTTTCTATATATTTTTCTTTGTTATGCAATCCAATTCACTCTAAACTTTTTGTTTTCTTTTGCATTGTGTGCATGCTTAATTAGGTTCATAATTCATTAGAAATAATGGCTGAGAGGCAGCAGCAGCCAACCGAGAAGACAGTAGGACAGGTCTATCTCAGCTCCATTTTATCCCAAGGTGTTCATCAAAGCTGCTGTGGGGGGTTTCAGCACCCGGCCGCAATGCAAAGAAGGCGCTTCACAAACGTAAACTATTGCAGTTCAACATTACAACAACATCCCATCTCACTTATTTCTTCACCTGTGCCAGTGCTCGTACAAGCCCCCAAAGAGAAAGGCTTCACCAGTTTTGCTCGATTTTCTCATGGGTGGAGTTTTTGCAGTAGTGTCCAAAATTGCTGCTGCTCCTATCGAACGTGTGAAGCTCTTGATTTATAACCAGGATGAGATGATCAAGGCCCGCAGCCTGCCAAAACCTTGCAAAGGAATTGGAGAATGTTTCAGCCGTACTATCAAGGAAGAGGGCATGGTTTCTTTGTGGAGAGGCAACACAGCTAATGTCATCCGTTATTTCCCCACTCAGGTTTGCCATTTTTTCATTTTATATAAAAATTTTTATAAGCAGGGTATTTTTATTGCATGTTTTTTAAGGTAAAAGTGGAATCTATGTTTTTTTTTATCCGTACTATCAGGGAAGAGTTTTTTTTTTTTTTTTTCCTTTTCTTAATTTTGTTCAAATCCTCCTTTTGATTAGTGTATCATTTTATCCTTCCAGCAGGCCTTGAATTTTGCATTCAAGGACTACTTCAAGAGGCTGTTCAACTTCAAGAAGAATCGTGATGGTTACTGGAAGTGGTTTGCGGGTACCCTGGTATCTGGTGGCGCTGCTGACATCTTCCTTATTATTTGTCTACTGCCTGGATTATGCTCGAACTCGTCTTGCCAATGATGCCAAGGCCGCCAAGCAGGGAGGAGGAAGGCAGTTCAATGGGCTGATTGATGTCTATAAGAAAACTCTCAAAACTGATGGGATTGCAGGGCTTTATCGTGGATTCAACATTTCATGTGTGGCATCATTGTGTATCGCGGCCTCTACTTTGGCATGTATGATTCATTGAAGCCAGTTATCCTCACTGGCATGTTGCAGGTTCGTAAGTTGGTTGACTTAATTTCCAATGACATCTATTTTGTAAGTTTTATATTAAATTTAACATGAGGCCATCTCATTGTGAATGATTTCAGGATAGTTTCTTTGCAAGCTTTGCTCTTGGATGGGTTATCACCAATGGTGCTGGCCTTGCCTCATACCCCATGGACACAATTCGTAGAAGAATGATGATGACATCCGGAGAAGCTGTTAAGTACAGGAGTTCAATGGATGCATCTAATCAGATTCTTAAGAATGAGGGAGCTAAATCTCTCTTTAAAGGTGCAGGCGCCAACATTCTCCGTGCCATTGCAGCTGCTGGTGTGCTTGCTGGCTATGACAAACTTCAAATGATTGTGTTTGGAAAGAAGTATGGTTCCGGGGAAGCCTAATTTAGAGACTAATGAAGTGATAGATAATGGTGATGATAAACGATATGTTTTAAGAATTGTTTCAGGTGAATTCTTTAAAGGAAATTTTAGTCCCAAGATTGTTTCCACGATTTTGATTGTTGAAGTAGTTGCTAAATGTAATCTCAATTCATCCATTATGTATTAATATAGTTGCTAAATGAAATCCTCCCTAATTTGGATTTTATTGATCTTGGTATTTGTGTGGATTTAAACGAGAATAAACATAGTAGTCACACAACTAAAAATGCTTTGAAATAATACATATTGATATTTGTAGACCTTTTGATGTTTCATATTTTAGTAATGAAAAATGTTTTATCACTTTTACAATGATTTTTCACATTATGATTATATCTATTTGTTACATAAAAAAATCTCAATTAGTAGATGTATTGAAACTGTTTACATATAAGGTTGAGAGACAACTTGATAGAAAGGTGAAAATTATTAAATCTGACAAATGTGGTGAGCATTATGGGAAGTATAATGAGTTAGGACAAAATCTAATCCATTTGCTAAGTTTCTTGAAAAACATATATATATATATATATGCTTAATACAAAATGTCTGATACACTATAATAAAATAATATTATAAAAAGACGTAATTGTATTTTGATGAATATGATTAGAAGTATGATGAGTAATTCATTTTTACCTTTATCATTTTGGATCTATGCATTAAAAGTTGTTGTATATTTATTCAACAAGGCTCCTAGTAAGACAGTTCCAAAGATTCCTTTTGAATTGTGGACTAAAAAAATAGACAATCCACATAAAAAGAAACTAAACTCAAGGACAACCAATGGTTTTTTCATTGATTATCAAAAAAATCAAAAGGGTACAAATTTTACTATCATAACTATAGTACAAGAATAGTCAAAACTAGGAATATTACATTCATCGAAAATGACAAGACTAATGAAAGTGTGGTGCAAAGTGGAAATTCAAGAAGTTTAAGGAACATATACCTTTACCTATAACTTTTGCTCATATTATTGTTCCTTTAGTTATAGAACATTCAAGCAACACACAAGAGCAACAAATAAATGAACAACCACCATTCCTTGATGAGATTATCATCAATAAGTCTCTAGTGGTTGAATCATAAGAAGTGGAATTAAGAAGGTTTCAAAGAAGATTATCTATTTCAAATGAATATATAATTTATCTATATGAATTCAATTATGACATAAGAATTGACAAAAACCTAGCTTTATTTTCACAATATATAGAAGGCCAAAGGACAATTTCCCACCCATAGTTTGAGGCGGGGACAAAATCCCACCCGCTTAAGTTTAAAAGCCTGGATTCCCACCCATCACCCATTTTTTTATTAAAATTACTAAATTACCCTTTTAAAAATTAAAAATTTATAATAAAAATATAAAATAATTTTTAAATAATAAAAAATTTTAAAAAATTTTGAAATTTAAAAAACCCAACAGCCACCGCCGCCCATAGTAGAACCAGGTGGCCATTTTCGGCCACCTGGTTCCAGGGGAGGCCAGATCTGGCCTCGCCGTTCGGTGGAGGCGACCAAATCGGCTGCCTCCAGTTTCAGAGGAGGCGACCAGATCTGGCCGCATCCGCCCGAAATAAAGGTCGAAAACGGCCAGTGGGGCCAAGGCCAGCCCTTTACGGCTGTTTTCGACCTTTATTTCGGGCGGAGGAGGCCAGATCTGGCCGCCTCCTCTGAAACTAGAGGCGGCCAAATCGGCTGTCTCCCCTGGAACCAAGTGGCCGGAAATGGCCACCTGGTTCTATTATGGGCGGCCACCGCCGCCGGTGCCGGCGGTGGTGGCTGCTGAGTTTTTTAAATTTCAAAATTTTTTAAATTTTTTTAAATTTTTAAATTTTTTATATTTATTAATTTATAAAATTTTAACATTAAAAAGACAAAAATACCCCTAATTATTACTGTATATTTATTATTTTTAATAAAAAAAATAGGTGATGGGTGAGAATCTAGGCTTTTAAACTTAAGCGGGTGGGACTTTGTCCCCGCCTCAAACTATGGGTGAGAAATTGTCCTTTGGCCTATATAGAAAGTAACAATGCTAATAAATGGTTACAAGCCATCAAAGAAAAGTTAAAATATATTACTCAGATAATAACAGATCATTTGAATATATAAGTGGATATTCAAAAATGTATACAGGTAACATTGCTCAAATTATAATAGGTGGAGTAGTCGTTGTTGTTGAAGATGGTTATTTCAATTTTGATCCAAAACCTTATGAGCCTTGCGGCCTAATGAGAGCTTTATAAATCTTTCTCACAACTTACTCCACCCATATAAAGGGCCTAATTCTATTTGAAGGAAACGGACCATTCTCATCCTGCTTTGTTTTTTATGCTACTTATAGGACTACATCACAGTTGTTCTTCATGGCCTTCAACTTGTATTTTATCTCGTGCTAATTATCATCTGGATTTTCCAGACTTCAAATATTAAATGTAACGATCACTTTACAAGATTTCCAGTCTAAGAAAAGATCAAGATTTCTAGCAAAGAGCTACAAATGGTTTTCTTTCAAACTTGGCACATTAAGACTGACAGTTGCGGTGTTTCCATCCCCTAAAATCGCAACTTTTTTGGGTTTAAGCTGGGATTCATCTTGCATAAGGAATGCTATGTAGTAGTTCGAAGAGACAATAGACAGCTTGCTTTTGCTATTTTTAGGATACCCAAGTTAATATTTCTCTGCCAGCTGACTGAACTGCATTCTAATATTTCACGCAACAACACTTACCTATTTTGCACCCTTCTATTGGAATGTGCAGTTATCACTTCCATTGACATTCACTAGGATAGTCATTGATGCCTTTGATTACCTAAATTATATTTGTCATAATTTTTGAAACAAAAGAGTGATTTGCCAACTCTCAGCGATTTAATATTTCACGCAACAACACTTACCTATTTTGCACCCTTCTATTGGAATGTGCAGTTATCACTTCCATTGACATTCACTAGGATAGTCATTGATGCCTTTGATTACCTAAATTATATTTGTCATAATTTTTGAAACAAAAGAGTGATTTGCCAACTCTCAGCGATTTACTTTTGTTACATGCTCATAAAGTTGTGTTAGCTGTACCAATAATACTCATTGACAATTTATACTAACAATTGATGTTGAGTTTTAGATGTAATAAGACTATTTTATGGGTTAATATTAATTATTATTTGTTTTATTTTGTTTTTGAAAAATATGAGTGAATTATAGTCTAATAAATATTTTAAATGTGCTTAATGTGATTAATTTTGTGTATAATTTAATACACTTTATATTGTAATAATTTGGATGGTAAAATTGGTGTAAACTCGTAAATGATTTATTGAACTTTTAATGAAATGGTCTAATAAATCTATTATAAATTCAAGACTAAATCTCTTATTTCCGTATATTTTGATAATACTTTTTTATTTATAAATTTTTTGTTTTTTAAATACTTACAAATAAGTAAATGCAACCTCAAAGATTGATAATTAATCTTTCTATCAAATAATTTTAAATTAGTAATTATCATGACACAAACAGATATATTTAAATTCTTAAAAAGCTTTTTATAATATTTTATATTTGAATGTAAATTAAATATACATGTTAGAATGAATTTATTCCTGTATTAGTAACAATACATGTTTAAAGCATAATCATTTAGTGTTCACTTCTCTTATTTGTTCGCTTAAAAGTGGAATTCTGGGGGTTGGATTTAGCTAAACTCGTAACAAATGTAAAGTACTCTGACTCTCCCGATCATCAGTAATCAGAAGCACTCGGTGGCAAATCCCAAGAAAGAAAGAACCGTGGGTAAGTTTTGGATAAGGAAACTATAGGGCTAGCCGCAAAACTAACCGCACTTGTTTGAAAAAAAAAAAAAAAGAAGAGAGAGAGGAAAAAGAAATTGTAGGACAAAAAGGAATGTGGGGGAGTGATGGTTTGTCCTGGCTTGCACGCTAGGTTATGTTTGAATTGATTCTCTTCGAGCATTTTTTCGTGTTAATCTTCATCTTCATGTTTGGTGTGGCTTCTGCTTTGTTTCTTTGTCAAATTGTCACCACATGGCTGACAGGCTTTGGCCTTTTTAGAGTAAGAGCTGTGATTGCTTCAGCCATGGGGTTGGCACCTTAAATCATTGGACGACAACATTATTTATGGGGATGCCAAAACACCTTTCTATGTGGGTCTACTTCCTCTATTATGTTTATTATAATATATATGATAATCATCCTCTTTATGGCATTTTGTTTGGATTCTGCAAGAAGTTTGCGCTTATAGGGTTGAACAAAACCGTTTAAAATTTGAAAATAAATAATTTTTATTAGGTTCAAACCTGATTGAACCATATTTTTTTAATTTGTTAGAGTTTAATTTGAAACATAAAATAGTTTGATTTGGTTTAAATATTAAACAATTTTTTTTAATTTAATTTAAAAATTTTTAAAATTATATTAAATCGAACTATATGTAACTCTAAAGATAGTTTAATATTAACAAATAACCCAAAATCCATGAAAACAAAGTACATGCTCTCTTAAATTTGAATGCAATCTTTTGTAGTCTTTTACTCAAGATAGCACGACATGTCATTTTACTTTAGCAACTTGTATCTCCACATCTCATATAATCTTTAGCATGCACCACCTTTAAATTTGTTTAAAATGTTAAACTAGCAATAGCAATTATATTGATACCCCAAAGAAGTTTACTTTAAAGAAGAATAAATGAATGAATGGGCCCATTAACAGAATAATGTTGCTTAAGTATTAGATAAGATTAGAGGGCCATCTGAGCCCAAACTATTTTTTATATATTTTATATTCTCTTCCTCTTTTCTTTCTCTTTGATGAAATGTGTTCCCTGTTGTAAGATGGATTCCTATGTCCATTCCTATTAGTGTATTCTATATTTTTCAACCAACTTCAACTGACACCCAACTTCCCCTTTGATGGTTTTGGTGATCTCTTTCCACCTATTTTCACATGCCCTCTTTTTCTCACCACAACGCCAACCACTTCTATTGTTCGGGCCCATTTCGCCCTCTTTTGGCTTCTCCAGCTTTCCACCTATTCATAATTTTGTTGAGCTTTGGTGCCCAGGGTTGGTCGAGCTTTTACACCGATTAATTATTGTGGTTTGTTCTTCTATAAAAATTATGTAAGATTTATGTTATTTACCATCTTAACCTCAGTTAATGTGAATGCATTCTAAAAAATTAATTAAGAAAAAAAGTTGATGTATTTCATTATATTTATTTACAAGCACAAGGTCCCACACGTGACAAATTACTGACAAGAGTTTTCAGTCGGTCACCTGCAAGCCACTCAAGGAGCTGACCCACACTTTGCTTGCCACCACGCCATTCTATTTCCCAACGACTCTCTGTTTATGAATCATCTTGTAACCCTCAGGTTTGATGCAATAAATTGGGTCTCTAAGTTTGGACAAATAACAGTAATACCCCCTAACAATTTGCTTATCTTGCGGCGCGGAACATGAGATCATCTCCCATCTAACGGAGTTCGCGTGTTTCTGATGATAGCACTGGAAAAAGCGCCGCCCCTCTCACGGTAAAAACAGAAATAAAATAAAAAGCAACGAAGAAAGCGATCTATGTCGGTTCTCTCTTTATTATTAATTTTTCAAAGAATCTCTTTTTTTTGATTTTCATTATTTTATTTGTAATAAATCAATATCCATTAGTGTCACTTCTCCTTCCCTCACATTTTCCCGAGAAAATCTTCCCTTCTCTACCCGAGGAAACACGAGATTCAAATTTTCTTCTCCTAATATTGTGTAGCCGTTTTCTAGGTGCTTCTTCTACTACTACTAGTGCTACTACTTTCTTTCTCTGTTTGTTTCCAGAGAAAATCTCTCATTACCTTTTCTTTTTTCTTCGTTTTCGTTGATTTCTGTAGTTTTCTGATGCCGAGGTGAATTCTTACGTTCGTTTTGAGCGTTTTCGTTTTCTTTTACTTTCCTGCATTTTCTGGGCAACCAAACAGTAACGGTGTTTTTTGTAAAACGCTAGTAGATTAGCTCAACTAAATCAATTTTGAGCACTATTTTTTTGCTTTGTTTTCTTATTGTTCTTTATTTGCTCGAGAATCAAACAGAAGATAAGTTTTCTGTTGCGGTGGATTCTGGAATGTGGAAAGCTGAGCTTTGTTAAATTAAATTTTAGTGTTTTAATTGTTTTCTTTTCTTCTCTTGCATTTCTTTGCATCCAAACAGAAAATAATGAATCGCTTTGTGGTTTTATAATACTTTAACATCTATGTGGGAGCACTATTTGTGGAATTGAAACTATTGTTTTTACTCTTTCGCTGGTCAGAAGCTTACTCAGAGCCTATATCTTGATGCGTTAACTCGTGTTTGGAGAGAGAATCACAATTCATAAATTTTGTTTCAAGATCAGGTTTTTGCCATTTAAGGTATGCCGCAAGTGTATTTCTGATATTTATAACCGTTGAGTTGGTGTTTCTTTTGCTTGTTAGTGTTGTTATGTATTGGTTGCTTTGTTCTACAGATTAGTAGATTAAAAATGAGTTGGAATCCACACGTTGAGGTTCATTACTATAACACGAGCTACCCTTATAACAGTGCTGGCAGCTTTATGGAATACGTCGAAGGGCTTACATACGAACATGTGAATTTCATTTTTGATGGCGCCTCACATGTTCAGGTATGTTTTCTGTCATAATCAATGACAAATTTCTTGACTGTGGTAGGATTTTATGATGTTTTACATGATTTTGATTGTTATGAGATCCAAATATGCAAATTTGGAGTTGTAAATTGATATTAGGTTATTTGAGTCATATCTTTACTGTATTCTCTTAACGTAGATGTGTTGGGAAGTTGAGTTCATTTGAATGAATAGTTTTGGTTGTTTAATCCTCTATTTACAGTGATGTGTCTGTTTGTAACTTGTGACAAATGAGTATGTGATAAATGTTTGAAATTCAATGCTAAGGTTGTATGAATTGGTTTATCTAAAGGAATGTCTCTTTCATGGGTTCCTCTCTTATATGCAGGAAAGTGTTTATCCATCAATGAATACGAATCTTTACAAGTTTGGGTTATCTGAATCTGGGAGTACTTCATATTTCAATTATGGTCATCCTTATGAGGTCAGTTATCATGAGTCACAGAATGATGATTACAGAAGGCCATCAGAGAACACAATGAATGATGAACAAAATGCAGCTGTAAATACAGGAAGGGAAAGGAATAGAAATACTACTACTGAGAACCCTGTTGAATGTAAGTTTTGAGCTCTGTTGTGTTGTTAATTTCAATATAGATGGCTTAAGTTGTTTACGTGGGTATTTTATGAGAATGATGACAATTAGTATTAAATGGATTAGAAAAGCAAAGATGTTGACTTATTATAGTCATCACTTAATGAGGTGGTCCCTTGTAAAATTCTTGTACTCTATGCTATATAAAGAATAGAATAAATAAAATGTATGTGGAATGAATGAAATATCAAGGCAATGGGGATCCATTAATAATTCACTACATGTTGAGGACTTCTTCTTATAACAAAATACCATGACAGGTTAGAAAGAAAGGCCAACTAGTAGGCCATCATTCCCTAATTTCTTTCCACTTGATAGCCTTGCCTCAACATGCCATTAGAAAAGAACCTTTCCAGTCAAGTAGGAAAGCCTAAAAATGCTCATTCCTGACTAATCATTTTTGAAGGGGCATTGAATTTAGTGGTCATCCCCTGGTTCAGAAATGCTGTACATAAAATCCTGTTATTATATGAGATCTTGCTCTTTTAGGACATTGAGATATCATTAATTCATTTCTATTATTGATGATCTGTATTTTCTTTATCTATTACTGAAAGGTCTAACCTGTGAAAAGGAATTCATTCAGTCAATATTGTTGGTGAAATTTAGGCTGTTTTGATTTGAGTTTGACTTCAGCTTTATTTCCAGTGTTATTTGATGATACCAATTTTACTTTTAGATAATAATGCTTATTTGGGATGTGTAATGTTTTCCTCATGATCCTTCCTTTACTTGTCAGGTCCACGGAGACATCATAATACACACGATTATCAGGTATTTATCTTGTTAATGGTCCCAATGCAAGTCATCTGTGCATGCATGAACTACATTTATGAATAGCCTTAGATGTTTCCTCTCTCTCTCTCTCTCTCTCTCACACACACACACACACACACACAAGCACAGAGATAAAAGGCACACATACTCACATGCATAGATGATACGCTTTTCTCTACTTTTCTTCCTTTCAGTCGATGTTATTTCCAATGCTGATGTAAACATAGTTGTTAAAGGTGCAGCTAACCACTTTCTACAGTTTTGCAATTTACCGTAGTCATAAACCTTTCATTGTCTCTAGGCTCAAGGAGACCTCTGCAGCTATTAAATTCAATAATTATTCCCTTAATCCCTGGTGTTCAATTGGCCCTTAATACATGTTTCTATGATATTCCATGGTATTGATCTTTCAATATGTATTTCATGTAGATTTCATTGGTCATAGATCAATATTCCTTCATCTGTGATTGATGCAGGTTGTTTGGCAAGAAAATATAGATCCTGACAACATGACTTATGAGGTTAGAGCCTTATATTCTCTCTTCTTTCGCCCTTACTAGGCATCTCCTTACTTTCTAATGTTGCATTTTAAATTTTTTCTTGTAAGCATGCTGAACACATATATATTCTGTCCATCCTTGCTTCCATGGTTTTACACTGTCTGCCTGTTCAGTTGTCCTAAAGTGAAGATGATGTTTCTCAGCATAGAGAATATCATTAATCTTTAGGAAAAAAATGTTTGCTATAATTTTCCTGATTGCAGTATGGTTGGAATCACTCTATTATTTGACTGGGTAACTTGGGCTTAATGTTGCCTACTTAAGTGATTTATTGCTTGCTTAAAGCTCCCTTAGTCAAGCTGGTCAGTTATTTATAGTCCCTGATTGCTGCAGGAAGTTGTTGCTTTAACTAATTTGGTCCCTGAATACTATCCTTTAGATCAATGGCTTCTTAGGAAAAAAGAAAAAAGATCCTATCATATGTTTTACACGTTAAACCATATGTTTGAATATACACACAAGATTCCTTATGATGTTACTCTGATGGATGTCAATAAAGCTGTGTATATGAGTCCCAATTTCCCCAATATACTGGACAGAACCTTGCCTAATTGTCTGGGTAAAGGTTAATTTCATTGGTTTTTCTGTGCATTGTGACCAGAACTAATATAAATATGGTGGCTAGAGTTCCCATTGAGATGTTTATATCTGTTAAATGATAGAACATAGTTGACTGTTGATCATGTGGCTTATGAATTCAGTATGAATGCTCATCTGTCAATTCTGAGTTGGTCATGTAAACAAATGCTTTAATTAATTTT
Source organism: Anacardium occidentale (assembly GCA_026122585.1). NCBI lineage: Eukaryota > Viridiplantae > Streptophyta > Magnoliopsida > Sapindales > Anacardiaceae > Anacardium > Anacardium occidentale. The sequence goes on along the minus strand of JAJEJH010000037.1, from coordinate 46,188 downwards.
AAATGGACTACTCTGTTCATAGAGGGAAAATCCTCAAGTTTTATATATATCTTCTTCCTTTTGTAATGGGCGCTTTCTAGTGATTAAAGTTACTCCAGTTGTCCCTGGTATGTGAACATCTGGTACTTCTGAAAAGTTTACTGTTGAAAAGTTAAATCTAGTTTAATATTTTTGTTTTTGATAATTATTAATGACTAAATCAATCATATGATCAGGAATTACTTGAGTTAGGTGAGACTGTGGGGAGTCAAAATAGGGGTCTTTCCCAAGATCTTATAGCGATGCTTCCAATCTCAAAATACAAGTGTGGATTATTTTCTAGGAAGAAATCAAGAAATGAAAGGTACCATCCTGATTATTCTCTTTGTCTTTTTTTTTTTTTTTTAAAGATTGTAACTGAATCCATTTCTTCCTAAGCAATTGTTTTTTTGTAATTGTGTTGCTCAATGATCAAGACTGCAATCTATCTTATTTCATGTTTTAGTTTGTGTTATTTTCTTCATTGCATGGTCTACCTCTTCTTATTTGCTGTCATCTTATTCTACTGAGATCCGGCTCCCTTAGCAGTTATCATGGAACAATTAAATAGAGTTCTGCCATGTCTGAGTTTTCAGGCTATAGGAATAGTGTTTGTTGGTAACATTGATAAACAAAATAAAATCTTTGAAATTGATCTGTTGTCATTTCAATACTAAAAGCGTGTTGCTAAAATATGACTGGAAGCTTTGAGTTGATTTACGTTACTAGAGGAAGACTGCTGTATTATTTTGAAAGCTTCAATACAGTTTTGTGATAATTTGTTTCTAGGTATTGTTAGTTATTGGGAATTTTGTAAAGTCGCATGCAAGATTTCCACAGATATGGATGCATGATTTACTGTATCCTTGATTCTAATATCAAGTATACTTTTTAATGAATGTATCTACTCATTTGACACCATAACCTTGTGAAAAATTGATGGTTACAATATTATTCAGGAATTTAATGTTTAATGTAATAGTAGATTGGTCCACTTTGGCCTAACGACCCTGTTTATCTGTATTTCTCTGAAAATGACAGACTGGCATTTTTTATGTTTATTTGGTATTTTGTAAGTGTGTGAAACTGGGGTGTGATGATGAGGATGGAGTTGGACTGATTTTTTTCTTGTAATTATGTTCGTATCCTTGGTTCTGGTTCGGTGAACTTTAGGCTGGCCTAGTGAATTAGATAATTACAGATATAGGTCGTAAGATTGAATTAGCTCTACACTGTTTTTCATTTGTAATATATAGTAACACCTGAATCTGAATCATAGACGCTTTACTTGTGCTGGACTAAGTATCAAAAAATGCAGTAGTTTTCTCGATTCTCATACATTGAAGCCTTCCATGTGCCTGGCATCTCACAAATCATATAAACTATGAGCATTATCATTTTCTTAACCTAGTTTTTCATCCTTCATTTTTTTCACCGTTGAGTCAAACTTGAAAATCTAACAAACTCCCTCATTTTGGAAATAGGTGTGTAATTTGCCAGATGGAGTACAAACGAGGTGACAGGTGCATCTCTCTACCGTGCAAGCATGTGTACCATGCCGTTTGTGGGGCCAGATGGCTGAGCCTTAATAAGGTCAGCAAATTGACAATTTCAAGCTATATTTGGAAAATACTTTTTATCATTAGTCTATGAGGCGGCTGACTGGATTGTCATTTCTCAGGCTTGCCCTATATGTTACGCTGAGGTGTCCAGTGATTTGTTGAAAAGCTAGGAAATAACCAGCAATGAACATAAAGATGAAAACCTTGGTATCGTTTTCTTTCCTTCGCACAGACGCTTTTTCTGTTTTCCCACTGAAAAAAAAAAATTGTATTAGGTTTTTGTAATAAATGAAGAGTATGCACTTCATTGAAAATGAACATGTCTTAGAGTTTGAGAGACTGTATAGAGTTTTAATCATTAAATTTCCACTTTATTCTATTTTTGTTTCACTTTTACATTGTTCATCTTAAAACCCTGTAGATTTAGTCGGTTTGATTGCAATCTTTTTACCTAGTCAAGTGAATGCTAAAGGAAAGATACATACATATATATATATATATATATATATATATGTATATATATATATTAACATCTTTCAAAGTAATTTTTTTTGTGATGATTAAATCATTCAATTATAAAGGGCAAAGTCAACATTTTAAGATAATAATATCGTAAAGATTTGTTAATTTTATTAAATATTGTGTATGGAAAGTTGATTTGTTAGAACTGATTTTTGGGAAATATTATTAATCATGAAAAGAGTTGAGTTGGGGGTTTATTTTTCCTCTGCAAGAAAAAAAAGGGGTTTATGGAGGTGTATAAAAAATTGACCAATAGGTGTTATGCAAGTATGACCAAAACCCAAAGTTGGACACCAAAACACGTTCACCCTTTTTTACATACTCTAATATGCAAACCAACAGCCCAACCTTACAAACTTTGAAATTCTTAATTTCACATTCACTTTTATTTTAACATTGCGATTGTGAAGCAAAACAAAAAATTCATTACATCCAAGTATTTATATGAATGTTAACTTAAAATTTTATCTATTTAATGATTGTGTATTGCTTTTGGGTGTGTTGAATTTTTTTGACAAGTTTGAAGTGTATTTTAAATTCAAAAATGATAGAAAGAACTAAAATAATGTTGGAGACTTAGATGATAATTTACATATGTGAGGTTTTTTTTTTTTTTTTTTATACATGTGAGGTTTTTTCACATTTTATTTGTATGAGAGATAAATTATATTTTATCATGCACTAGGTAAATTGATATTTGACCATCTGGTTTCCAACATTGTAACGACTACAAAAAATGAAAAATTTCTGAACAATTGCATTTTTTCAAATTATATTTATGTATTTACTTATTGAATTATATATTACCATTATAAGATTATATAATATTATTAGTATCATCTTGTGCATCGATTGACATAGTTTGACATTAGTCCAATGTACTTTTTAAGATAGAGCTATTGGAATAATATTGATTGACTATGTTGATAAATGTACAAAGATTATGATAAATCAATAAAGATTTATCACTTTTGAGTAAAAGTATTTATCTTGGGAGTCATCTAGTGGATGACTACAACTACCCATATCTCTTGCCACAGTAGGATTGAGTTATTGTTTAATCTAATGTTATTGTTATAGAAATTAGGTAAAATAGATCAATTTTTTGTCATTTTTGTGGTTAAGATATCTTGTTAGAGGTTTATCTTTATCTATGAATGAATGATTGATTGATTATGAATCGATTATGAACGTGTTCATTATCAAGATGACAAAAAACCTATGGGTCACAGACACAAAGAGTTAAATGCAAGATTTGGAAGTTTTGGTTGTATAAAGTGAATCACATTCAATTCTCAACAGGGCAGTTTGAACTCTATAAGATTGCTAGACATAAATAAGATTAAATCTTACTTTAGGGGCCAAGTTAATAGAACCTAAAACTAGAAGGATTGGAATGATAATTTTTAAGGGTTGTCTTTATCTATTTATATACAATTGTTCCCAACTAGGGACAATTATTTTATCATTAGAATAATTGTTCCAAAATTTGGAATGTTCATTTCTTGTCCGATTGATATGTAGTTGAAACAATTGTATTGTCTTTATCACTAGAATAACCGTTCCAAAATTTGGAATGATCATTTCTTATTTGGTTGATGTGTAATTGAAACAATTGTATTGTCACTGAATCGATCACTCCATCTTTTAGAATATTGATCTGTTGTGTTTACATAAATGTGATATATTGTGACAGGTTCAAAATTTTGGAAAACAGTTTTATCATATACACAAACTCTATTTACTCTCATATATCATTATTAGGTGTTCCAACATACATCAAGAGGCCTTCATTGCTTCCTATTGATCCACTACCTTGTGTGGACATTGAGGAGTCATTCTACGCATGAACAAATGGTGATGACTTTGCAAAGAATTCCTTTTGAATCCAAGGAGCCATCAAGTAGAGTAAAATTTTTTCCAAAAAACCATATTATGCCCCCATTTTTTTATTTTGGACTATGTCAAATGAATATCATTTTTTTTATATTATTTTCATTATGTGTTCGATAGTTTGACCCCGCTATCATCTCTCAATAGTGATAAAAGCCAATCTATTTGGCATAATATGCACATTATATTAGATGTTTGAATATGAGTTGATATCTATAGTTTTAGATGTTTTAATATTATTGATTTTTTGTGTGTGTTAATTTTGTTGAATGAATTGATGTATTGAATGGTGGACTTTGTTGATGAACTGCTGATTTCTGCATTGTATGAAATCACTTCCTCTGTGTGTCGTGCATATTGGAATTCTTCTGTCTAGATGAGATATGGCCTTCATGTCTTGTTATCCCATTCCGAAAATTGATTTGCTCAAAAAGGGAATCTCTGGCTTCTGTTGCTTCACAGCGAAATGTAGAAATCTCGATGGAACGCCTGTTCCTACATGTGAAATGCCCATTCTAGATTGGGCAACACTTGCTCTATATGAAATGATGTCTATTCTGCAATGCTAACAATCAAAAATTTCAACTGTTGAACTGTTCCAAATTGCAAACCTCATTCTATCTACGAAACACTTGTTCCATAGGTTGATGAATGACTATTCTACCAAAAGGAAACTTCTTCCTCCGAGAATGTGTTATTCATGTGCGCGTTCCAAAGTTGGAATTCTGATTAGCCTTAGGAATGACTGTTTTAGAAATGGGATGCATTTCCCATGGTCAAACTGCATTGCAGTTTTATGTTGACACAGGAGACTAAGCTACATAATTTAAGACCTTTTGGGCTTTACGCAATTCTACAGAATAAATGGTTGCAAAATGTCATGTTAACAAACTGATAAATAATTAAAATTTTAATTACTTTTGATTGTTTGGATGCAATGTGCCTATGGTTAATTATGCTTGATGTTCGGCATATGAGTTTTAGACTTATTGATGTTTGAATGTTTTTCAGTAGTGTGAGAATGAATGTGGTAATATTTTAATTAAGACGTGTCTAACCTTCCTCGATATTTTAAATGTATATTCTCTTAGCCTTACTCTCCTCGAATGTAACTCAGTTTCTAATTTTATTGATGAAAATTTAGAATATGAATTTTATTATTGTAGTAAAAAAAATTGTGATGTGAATGTGGAGGGCCTTAATCACTTAAATTAATCTATAAACATGAAAAGCCATAGAAAATCCAGCCAACGATAAGCAAGATAAGCAAGAAAATCGTGCATTTTCATGCAAGATTTCATGCAATATTCAACCTAAGCTAAAAAAACTTCAATCACAACACAAATGCCACTTAAATACTTAAATATTCCAACAACACCACAAAAAACATGTAGGAATATTGAGTTCAAATTTCACAACGCAAATATTAAACTTGGATAAATGCAAGGAAGAAGTGATTCAAGTCTAAAGGGATTCCACCAACTTGATTCAAGTTCCACCACCAAATATTTGCTAAAGTTGGATAAAGGCAAGAAAAACTCACTCAAATCTAAAGGAAGATTTTCCACAAACTTAAGTGTTGAATTGAAGTTAAAGGATATTAGAACAAGTTTAGAGGAAACTCTTCACACATATAACTTTAATCCCACCCTTAAGATTCTTCCGCCACTAACTTTTTCTTACTAAAAGATTGGATATAAGGAAAATAAACATTTACAAGGGCCATCAAGGGCCATCAAGGCACCAAGGAACAGACAGAATAAACTCACAAATTTTTCAATTCAACAAAAGCTTCCTTATAAAAGAGTCCAAGTGTCTTTATATAGGCATTATAAACCATGATTAAAATAACTAAATCCTAGTTCACTTAAATAGTAGTACAAGTTGCTAATAAGAAATAAAAAGGAATGACAAAGTTGTTCTAGGTAATTTAAACTAATTATAACTCATGATTAATTATAAACATGTACAAAAATAATTAGCTTGCTTGCTTGCTTTGATAGATTAATTCATGACTTTATTGTGGAGTGAAACACAAAACATGCCCTTGAATATGGTGCATTCACATGAGGATTTGTGGTTGCATGAGTTCTCTTGTAAGTAGTGGAAGATAGGATTATGCTTGCTATAGTAGTATACTATGACTATAAAGTATTACAAATGAATGTCAAGATTGTTTTCTTGAATAGTAACTTTATAAAGGACATGTATATGTCATAACCCGTTGGTATCATTATTGCTAGACAAGTAGATAAGAACATCTATATGAGCTTTGAGATCTTAACATATGTATTTGGATTTATGAAAAATATTAGTGAGTCATATACATATAAGATTATCAGTGGGAACTTGATTACATCTAGTATTGTATGTCAATGACATATTTATCATTGAAAATGATATACCATACTTACAAATGATAAAGACATGATGATCCAAGTGTTTCTCCATGAAAGACTAAGGAAAAGTTGCCAAGATCCCTAATGTTAAGATCTATCAAGATAGATGACAAAAACTTCTTGTTTTAAGTTAAAGAATGTACATAGACAAAGTATTAAAGAAATTCATTGTGGAAGAGTCTAAGAGAAGGTTGGTGCCCATAAACATTAGTGTATATTTCTCAAAGAAATATGTCCCAAGATGTTAGAAAAAGAAGAGAAGATAAGCAAGATCCCAACACTTCAACTATTGGATCTATCATGTACGTCAAAGACATCTTGAAATACATGAGTATTTGTAATAGATATCAATCTGATCTAGATAATTCACACTAAACTACTATAAAAGGCATCTTGAAGTACCTAAAGAAGACCAAAGATATGTTTTTGATATATAGTGGAGAAACAAAGCTCATTATTAAAAGATACAGTGATGCTAGCTTTCAAACAAATTGTGATGACTTCAAATCCAAACCATGATTTGTGTTTTATTTAAATATGTATATGTTAGTTGGAAAAGCTTTAAATAGAGTACTATTGTTGATTCTACAATAGAGTTTGAGTATATCACATTTGCTGAAATAATAGAGGAAGCTACTTGTGGTGATCTACATAAAGAAAGAACTTACGGTGATTTACATGAAGTAACGATCAGTGAGGGCAATCAATGTTCTGTGATGCTAGTAGTAGGTAGCACGATTAAGTGTTAAAAATGAAGCACAAACATGTGTTTAAGTTTATCAAAAAAACGTATAAAATGAATCATAAGTCACATTTTTAGAGATTTAGGCTCATGAATCGTATATAACAAATACATGCCTGTATTACCTCATGCATGACTTTGTATAAAAAAGGCACAATTATATATCAGTGTTAAGGTAGGTACCTTTAAGATAATTTGGCTAACCTATTAACGAAGACACATAGCTTTATATAGGTTGAGGCATATGCTTTATTGGCTATAAGTGCAAGAGGGAGATTGTTAGGGTAGGTACCTTTAAGATAGTTATATTAGTAATCATTTGACATAAATAAAAGTATTTTTTTTTATATTATTTATTCAATTTTGTATATGGTTTATGAATCTGATTTTACAAAGAATATACCTTTAAAGTGGTAAAACTGAGTTAATGAGTTAGATAGACCAATCGTGTTTTTCTTATGTGCTCATTAAGGTAACTATTTTAAAAATTGTCTTTAAGCCTGACATTACCCAAACCTAAGGCATTAGTAACGGTAATAGGACGATCATAGTATTGAATGATTCTATAAAAGATGATAATGATTTACACATATAGAAGTTATTGCTTGCAACTTGGTGTAATATATGGGTGCATGTTGTGTACTAGGCATATTTACTAGACTAGTCTAATAAGAAGATTTCATATAGAGGGTGTCTTTTGTATTTATGAAAATATCTTCTTAGTCTTATGAGTACATGTGGTCCTTTTACTTGAAGAATATCAAATTATTTCATGTAAGGATAATTATAGTTTGACACCGTCTTATGTGTCATCATAGCAAGGATGATGATTGGCTATATTAAGATACGTACATAAGTGTGAACCAATAAAATATTTATCACTCTTAGACATAAAAACAGTATCTCATGTGAACTCGTTGATTAGTATTCATGATGACAAATTTGTGGCTATAATGGGATAGGGTTGTTACCTTGTCTATACCATTTTTTATTGATCAATATTAGATCATGTAAATGATAAACTAAGATAGACACCTTTATCTATGTCTCAACTTTAAGAGACGTATGTGATGAATGAACTTGTATTATATGTCAACTGTTTGATTGTTCAAGCTGTGAGTTATTTGCTGATGTTTTATTGGATAGGTAGCCATTATATGTCTTGTTAGAGGCCACAAATGGTCTATGTAAGGGTTGTTTGAATCTGAAAGCTACTAGATTAGTAGAAAACTTTTAGGTCACATACATATAAAAGGCTGATCAAACTTCAAGAATATAGGATTTATTAATGAGAGAAGTGTGAATGTGATGTTAAGGCTGACTTATTGAACACATTCAGATGAAGCTAAAAGTCATTGTATGTGTTTCTCTTTACACACGGTCTATGCTTTTAGATTGCACGCCCATATGTTAAAGGTATGCTTATTAAATTATTTTGATATATTTTTGCACTCCTATGTAGGGGTAACACACGATTGTGTGTTTGATATGGTATAAAATAGTTGTCTTGCATATTACAAGAAATATCTAAATCCTATAGTGATGAGTCAAGACACATAACCGTGCGCCTCTTGACGTATGACCATGTGCATGATATGTATGATGTGTGTTTTCTATACATGGTCATACGTATGCCTTAAGTATAAAAGGAAAGATAAGTTCCTTATTCAATAGTATATCATTTGAGAATTAAGACTCTCTCTCTTGTTTATTCTCTCTAAGATCTTAATTTTCATGTATGTTACTCTAACACCCAAATCATATGGTTAGAATCCTAAAAATTTATACTTCATGTAGATACCACAAGTGTAACCCTAGGAAGGTAGAATAGCTACTCATATTTTAGGATTATTGCCATGCAAAGATATATAAGATTTATATTACAACTATTTCTAGAAACCCTCTATGGTTGATATTGCCATATTTGTATATTTTCCTTGAAATAGATCATTGATAGGATGACTTAAGATATTGTTTGAATTTTAAATGATATCTCCACTACATGGCCACCTTACTAGTGACTCATCCCACCTTTTTCACACACAACAAGTGTCTAAGACGTTAAGTGTTACACAAAAGAGTATATGGGATGTCACATTGTAAACATTAGTTTATTTACTCTTAAAGTATTGCCGATTGGGTCTTTATCACTCGCATGTTCACTATAATTTTTTTAGATAAGCATGGTGGTAGTATAATTAGGAGCAGTGGAGGTTAGTCGAGCTAAGTCATGGGTAAGACTATATATATTTTAGTTCAATTATTAAGATTATTTTATTGACTATTACATTTTCATGTTTTGGGCTTATAAATGTTAATTTTAGACTTTATAGTTGTGACACCTTTTGCACATTAATTTTAAGAACTGCATGTTTTCTTTAAAAGTTATGCATCTAAATGTTTCCATAAAATTAACTATAATTTATTACAAATCATAAGTAACATGTCACTCTTGGGATAACACCCATAGGGTTGTATTCTAGGAGTAAGGTGTAACAACAATGAATTCTCAACCCTAGCCGTCTAAAATGATATTTCTAATTTTAGATCTAAATCAATTTGTTAATTGCATTGTGTTTTATATCAGGTTAATACTATTCTTACTTTAGAATTCCATAAGTATTTAGAATTTAGTTAGAACACTGTCAATTTTTTCAAATTAATTATCCTTTTAATCACCATCAGAAAACACATTATATTTATAAAAATTCATGCCTATAAAAAAGAAATCAAATAATGATCTACACTAGGTTTATTAACGCCCAATCTTTGAGGATGATATCTTAACTGTACTACTTAATTTGCATACTTGCAAGCTCTTAGAATTATATGCATTACTATGTATGATTCCTAACATTTTAGTCTCTCTTTCAGTATGTCTAATAAAAGGTGACTTGGCTTTCTTGCCTAATAGGTATGATTCACATGCATTATAAGATGAAACGTCAAATGCTTACAAAATTCTAGAAGACTAGAGTTTTGAAATGTGTTTTGATCTTATGTGACCTAGCCTATAATGCCACAGATATGTGGCCTTCAGTTTATCAATCTTGTTGCATTTGTTCTCAATATTGAAAACATTATTATTATCTAAATTTATAACATATAATCCATTAATCAATTGTGTAACTTTATAGAGTATATTGTTAAAGTGGATGGTTATAGTACCACCAACAATAAAAATAAACAATAACTTTCTTTGTCAATAAATGATAAAGAAATTAAATTTTAAGAAATATTTGGTATATGATAGTAATTCTTGAGTTCCAATACAAGCCCTATAGACAAGTTTAGATTATAAGTTCCTATGACAATAGCTACAGTCCTTGTTTCACTCCCAACATATAGATTTATCTCTTATTAATTGAACGATCTAAATTTTCTTAGTCCACACATATCATAACATATATGAGAACCATATCTAGTTTCAATAACTTAAGATGATTTAGGAGTAAGGTTAACTTCAATAATAAACATACATGAAGTAGAAGTAACTAACTTCTTTTTTTTGTACTCAAGTAAGGTTTTGCAATGTCTTCTCCAATTGCTCAATTTCTCGGAAAAAAGGCACATAACTTATCTTTTTCCTATACCACTAATAGGTTGTATAGTAGTTGGAGTCTAAGTTTGAACTTGGGCTTTGGGTTTAAGTTTGGCCTTGGCCTTACCCTTGCCATTGGCTTTGGCATCAATTAAAAGCATGTTTGAACCTTCTTCATGGCCTGCTCAATAGTCGTCACTATATTCAATAGCTTGGTAAAAGTATTCTTTTTCTTACTCAGGTTGAAGTTTATGATGAAATTTGCCTTTGAAGGAGGAAAAAAGTTCAACACCAGGTTGAAAGAAAGTTCGTGGTCTATAATGAACCCTAAACTTGCCAACTACTTAATGTAGCCAATCATCTTGACCATATGAGGGGCAACGTGAGCACCCTCACTTAGCTTACAGTTGAATAAAATGTTGGACACTTGATACTATTCATACCTTTTACGAGTCTTAAACATATCATGAAAGTGACAAAGAATAAATTGAACATCCATTTCTTCATGCTACTTTTGTAGCTCAGGTGTTATAGAGGCCAACATGAAACATTGGATCTTTATTGATTATCAAGATACTCTCAATAAACATCTTGTTTATCTTTGGTGCCATTAGGACCAAGCTTAAGAGGCTCAACCCTTTTGAGGGACATACAACTGTTTTTCTTACCTTATTACAATTAAATAATTTGGATACCAATTAGGAAAGTTGGCATTGTCTAGCTCATTTTCTTTTTTAGAAGCAGACATAATGTGTTTGACTTCGTGGTGATAATTTGATCTACAAGTATAGAATAAAGTTAATTAATTGATATTAATAATTTTTTAGTTATGATTTTGAATTAAACATTCAAGTCAATTCAAACTTGGAAAGTCTTAGTGGACTTCTTAGTGGATTGAGATCCTATCAAGTCAATTCAAACTTTCACTATGGTAAATAAGTTGCGTTAACCCAATTAAATAGGTAAACAAACCAATTATCAAAAGTCTATAGTCTCAGGATAAGTGTTACCTTAACAAACTGTGCAACCTTAATTGTGATTTTTTGTATTAGTGGGGTGGATACTAAATATCACCACTTGTTGACAAATACGATCCTTACTCAGTGTCTAATACATTCCACCTTTGTTTTGACAAACGAGTAGAAATATATTAGTTAAGTCAAACCCAACAAAATTGGTAGATGTTTGCCCTTTATTTTGGTGAACAAGGCTCTAACAAATAGAGGCTAAACCAACGTGTCATGTTAAAAGGCTACAATTATTTTTTATTTAATATTCAATTAAATGGTTTTAATTAATTGTCTCACTAGTTTTATTTCGCATGTAAGGCGATAATTGTAATAATTAAAACCTAACATGTATTCCATAACTTATATTAAAATATGTTAGTGTAAGGGCAAACTAATGTTGGACCCTTAAGTTATAAGGGATCAACTAATCAACCTAGGTCCTATTTATTCAATCTCGAGACTTCAAGTATATTGCTCTTTCTCTTCTACCAATTTTCACGTAATTGTAATGTTTTGTCTTTTATTTACAAATTATACAAAATGTAACTCTTATGCTAATATTTACAAAGTAAAATCAGAAACCTCAATTTGCATTCAAGGGGAGAGACATAATAAAAGAATTGCATTGAGAAGATATAAGGGAAGACAAAACTTGTAGACTTTATTTAATAAAAATATTATAAACTAACATTCTCAAAAACCAAAACATCTGTAGGCAAGTCAAAGCTCATACATTGGACACCATGCATATATATACATCAATACATACATATATCATTAAAACTAATAAATTAGTTTTAGTTAATTAATCCAAGTGCTCAATTAAATTTTACCCCCTTTAGTTTTGCATAATTGATTTCAACCCTAAATAACATAAAATTATATTTTCACCTTAAATAGGTCAACAAGGTCAATCACATAATTTTCATATCATATACAAGCATGTAAGTGACCTACATGGCCACGTATTCATCCCTAATTGGAATTCAAGAAAAGTTTAGAAGGTCACACAAGTAGGCACATAATAGCAACACGGTCACATACAATCAAAGATTTTTGTTTACACATGAGCATACCATGTACAAAGACATAAGATAGACATACAAAGCCATGGCTCCATGCATTATGTCATACACGAATTTACATTTTCAACACACGACTATACATGATATAATTTCCAAAATTCATAATGACATGAAATCTTGGAAACTTATCCCAATTTTGGTAAGTTGTCACTGGAATGACATGAAAAAACCTAAAATGCCAATGTCATTCTAATGGTAGCTTTCACTATATGCAATAACACATAATAAAAGTGGTTTCGTGCAACAACGTGAAATTGGAGCAAATCAATTGGCAACATGCACTTAAACATAATTCAACACAAAAAATAATAATAATAATAATAATAATAAGAAAATAAAATTCAATAATTCAAATCAATAAATGTTTACATGATATCAATTCAAACATACAATTGCATGTCAAAAATCATATTAACACATTTTTCATGTTAATGTCAATTTGTACAAAAAAAATATACATTCAATTAACATAACAAAAGCTGGTAATCAAAATTTTCTACATATATATAAAATGGTGGCTCCGATATTATTGTTGGGTTTCTCAAATTGCCAAAGGGGCATAATAGTAAAAAATTAAAATTTCAAACTCAATCAAAGTTTAAGAAACTCAATTAGGATCCTCGTTCATATAATATATGTAGAAAACATAAGAAAAACATACGTGGGATGCTTTATCAAATTAATTATGTTTGAATACTCTTTCATTTTGAAGTCATTTCTCTAGCCAATGAATGGATATGTTGCATAATCGATATAAAGTAGAGTTGGAGGAGGCTATTGAATGTTTATCACGATGCTCACAATTAACAAGCACAAGCATGTAGTTTCTTTATTCATGAGCTTGTGTTTAGCAAAATGGACAAAGTTACATATGCTTAGGACTGTTGCATTTATATAAAGGAGTTGACACATGACTATGCATGTCATATCCACCATCGCGCTCTCGTAAACACGGTCATGTATCCAATGTTTATCCAATCTATAATTGATTTGGTTATATGCACAAAAAGGGTAACATAATCGATCATGATATAATTGTTCACTAATCACAACACATGCTTATGTAATCAACATGCATGCTTATGTGTCAACAAGTTATTCAAATTTCAAATTGAATTGGGTTTTATCCAAATCAATTTGATAAACACATTAAGATTTTTCCACATGTTATGGTAATGATGCATGGTCATGTGTCAGGTCAAAATCCTATACTGACTTTCAACCTAATCTAATCAAATTTGGTAAGCCAATCATGATAATACCCAAACACATCACCTACAACAATTAATCAATCAAATACCTCTAAAACAAATTCAACTTTCATTATGTGTAATACACATGCTTTCTACTAAACTAATAGTGTTTGGATTGAGGTTGAATTTGAACATAGATCATGAAAGGCTTTTAGTAAGACATCATAACTAGTCAATTAATAAAGTGTCAATAAATATCTCTGAGCTTATATAACTCAACATTGACGCAAATACAATATCATATTATGTCTCTTGAGCTTATGATAAATATATGTATCGATCTTATTTTGTCCTCATATAATTTGATGTATGTCTAGAGTGGATACACTAGATTAGACTATAACTTAATCCCATGGCCATAGATTTATTAGTCATGGACATATATCAAAGACCTCACCAAAGACACTACTTCTATACTTAAGATTGACGAATCATTTGTTAATCCACCATAGCCTTTATACTAACCTTGATATAACCAATCACTTACTTTTATAGTACTTTAGTTACAATAATATGTTTAATGGTGTCAAACTATACCAATCCTAATACAAGCTAGTCTAGTGATCTCAAGTAAAAAAATCAAATGTGCCCATCAAGTTAAGAAGATATTTTCATAAACACAAGAGTTACCATCTATATGAGATCATCTTTGTTAGGTCTATCTAGTGAACATGTCTATGAGTCATATAACTATGTGTTATACCAAACTATAAGTAAAAATTTTAACACATGCAATCGTTGCCATCTTCTGGTTGGGCTATTTAATACTATAATAAGTCCATTGTCATTACTCGTGCCCCAAGTAATAGTAAGTCAAGATTAAGAATATTTTTAAAATAACTACTAATGAGTGTGTAGGGAAAGCACAATCAATCAAATGATTCTTTTATCTCAATTATATGATTATAAGGACATATTATATGCATCAAACATCATACATTATCAACAAAGTATCTTTTTATTAATAATCAATTGTGTATAATAAACACAATAAAATACATGACTAAAGGGCATCAACTCTAACATGTCTTTCACTGTCTAATTGTCTTGGATCACTAGAGAAAGCTTCGGGTGGCTCTTAGACACTTCCTTTTGACTATGGCATCAGAGTATGGTGGTTAGGGTTTTAGGTTTTATAAAAACTACTCCCTAAAAATGCAACATGAATTTTATGTACTTGTTTTAGAAATTTTATGATGTAAGACCGTGAGTAGTGAATCCCTTTTTTTTTTATTTATATTTTTCCAAAAATTTGATTCATTGGATTATTAAAGTTGAGCGGTTTGTTTTAGAATATGCAACGTTGAGTGGCATTATGCCATATTTTCAAACTTTGTAGTTTGCACCCATGACCCTTAACTAAATTACTACTAATCAAGCTTATCAATATAAAAGAGTATAATCCTTAAGATGTACGAATGGGTATTATAATGATAGTTTACAATAATTAGAGCATGTTAAGTCAAATACCATATAAGAATTTAATGATGTTGAGTTGGCGAGTATCATGATATCGATATATTAGAAACTATAGATTATTTAGTATGTGGAAATAAAGAAAAGATATTTAATGATGTAGAAATTTTGTGATGTAAGGCTGTGCACTCATGTGCATAGTAGTGAATCCCTTTTTTTTTTTTTTAATTTATATATTTCCAAAAATATGATTCATCAAATTACTCAAAGTTGAGCGGTTTGTTTTAAAATATACAACGTTGAGTGACATTATGTCATATTTTCAAACTTTGTAGTTTGCACACCCATGACTCTAAACTAAATTACTACTAATCAAGCTTATCAATATAAAAGAGTATAATGCCCCTAAGATGTATGAATGGGTATAATGATAGTTTACAATAATTAGAGCATGTTAAGTCAAATACCGAATAAGAAATTAATGATGTTGAGTTGGCAAATATCATGATGTCGATTTATTGGAAACTGTTGATTATTGAGTATGTGAAAATAAAGAAAAGATTTTGAATTATGGTGCCTTCGATTGTTATCATGTAACAAAGGATATTCTTATAGAGAAACCTAAGTTCAAGGAGAGCATCTATATTAGTTATGGTACAAAAGATACAACTAGTTCCAACATGCAAACTAGTTCATGTTAATGTACCACTAGAGGTTGAGAATGTTCATCGTTATGCATTTCATTGGCTACCTTTTTTCCCTAGTCAGTCATCAACGTCTAATGCCTTAGGAATGAAGAGTGACATTTGGTGTTTCAAAGCAGATGATACTTTGTCGAACAAAAATTGTTTATAAGATGCATACAAACGACAAGCTTTGGATAATGAATATTAATATAAAGTTTATAAACCCACAAAACTAGATGGAAAATATAATATTTTCATGAACAATGTAGAATATGTGCACAAACGATAAGGTTTTAAGGTTGTAATTATTTTTTACTTTGTCATACAGATACCCAACACACATGTCTAAGGATCAAATAGTGTCATTTGTTAATAACTGAAAATTTATTGAAATCATTGAAAATAGGTAAATGTGATTTTCTCTCACCATATGGGCTGAATATATGTGATTTCAATTGTCGAAAATGGATTTAAAATTTGTTTATATATAGCCTGTTTCGTCAAAGTGTGATGTGTTGATCGTATCAATGTAATCACTATAAAGCTGGTCCTGATCTTGCTCATTTTAATTAATTTGGAGAAGTAAATGAGTAAAAATGAAATTAATCAATAATGTTTGCGTACCTGAGGTTGATATATAATTAACATTAACCTTCTGCATGCTTTCATCAATCTCTGACCCAAAATTCAACGATCACAGTGGAGCTCATGCTATCACCACTCTAGTACTGTAACAACTTCCCAACAAGACCAAACAATTATCTTCCAAATGTCTCAATTTTCAAAAAGTGTAGGCAGTCTAATGGGCTATAATTATCCCACAAAAGGAAAAATTAGTACGTGGGTAGTTAGTAGTAGAGATTATATGGGTTACTTGTTATTAGTTGTAAGTTAAAAGGAATAATTGGAATTTTGAACACACATGTTCTATGTTTTAAATACATAATGTTTTATATAATTAATAGAATCTTTAGTATGGTTTAGTTAAATTTTTTTACATAATTTACTGATATTTCTATTAAACTCTTATTTTTGTTGATTCTGCGGACGTAAGATATTTTAAGTTGGCGCTAACTATAATTACGTTAAATTTCCATCCAACTACCGTTGCATCATATAGGATAGACAATTCCAGATAAAAAAAAAAATTCTTAAAACAATTTGTGAAGAATTGGGTAAAATAATTTTTTTATATATACATATCTGAATGATAGATGAATTTACAGATGTCCTAAATCTTATATAAACAATAATATATATCAGGAAATCACAAAGTTAGAATATATTCTAACATGGGAGCCAATATATTTATATATATTATTTAGAATATATTTTAACATAATAATTCATATCTGTAGAATAAATTTTAACATAATAAATCATATATTTAGAATATATTCTAACATGATAACATCCACCATCAAACTCAAGTAGACAGAGAATTTGCTAACTTTGGTTTGTCATATTAGTCATGAAAGTGTGTTAAAGGATGTGCTGTGGTAAAAATGTCAGCTATCTAATCTCTTAGATATATCAGAGCAGTTTGGATTTTTAAATTATTTTAGTATCATCATAATTGTTGTTTGTTTGATTTTTTTTTTTGTTCATTTTTGAGAATAGTGTCCTTTAATCCAATAGGTCTACCAAGCTTTTGGCGTGCAAAAGTTGATTAAGTCACGACTTGAATGGATTCTTCATCAGTCACATTAATCCTTGTTGGTGCTTTGACAGTAGGTATATGTGATCTTGTAACTTTTTTTCGTATCCACAAAAGCATCAGACTTTTGATTGACAATAATTTGTAAATGTATTATCCTATGCACTTTAGTTTCATTTTAGGATGTGTGAGGATCTATATAAGCCATGGTAGGTTAGTACCATAAGTTCATGATTAACTTCAAGAGGTATTTTCTTTATCCCCAAAAGTGAAAATGTTGTCTCATTAAAGCGACAATCTACAAAACATGTAGTAAAAAGATCATTTGTCAATGATTCATGATATTTGATAATGGATGGTGAATTATATCTAACATAAATTTCCAAATGATAGTGGAGTCCTATTTTAGTGCATTGAGGAGATGCAATAGGGACATACAATGCAATAGACAATCCTTAAATGAGATATATCAAGTTGTTAGGTAGTGCTTTGTTTTCGTTTGTGGGCAAGTATCTTCACTGCGTGTAGGTTCTTTCAATCCATTGTTTTTTAGTTTCTATATATTCTTTAATTACCAAAAAAAAAAAAGTTGCTAACCAAGAACCAATTATAAAACAGAATATTGATGATAAGAAGAAGGTTGCAAGTGAATTAATGTTGTTGCATGTAATATAGCATGTCCCTAAGTAAAAGTTAGTAATTAAGCTTTTAGTAATAAAGTACATGCAAATACTTTGAAATGTTTGATAAGCGATTCAACTAATCCATTTTGAGAGAGGAAATGTGGGATTTGATGCTTCAATGTTAATCCCCATAAACATGCAATAATCTTTAGATGTATTGGATATAAATTCACTAGCATTGTTTAGCTATATTGACTTGATCGGTTAATCAGGAAAATCTGACTTCAATTTGATCATTTGTGTTAACATTTTAGCAAAGGCAACTTCTAAGCTGACAATAACCAAATATGAGACCATTTTGCAAATGCATCAATTAACACCATGAAATAACAAAATGGTCCACTAGGTGGATGAATGGATCCATATATTTCCCTTTGAATCATATACAAGAATGATAGGTATTTGACTCCAACTTTGGAAGGAAATGCTTTAACCATTAATATACCTTGTAAACAAGTAGTACAAATGTCTCAATGGACAATAAAATCTTGTTATTGTTTAGCACATGTTTATGTGAATTTTCAATAATCCTACACATTATTGTTGATCCTAGATATAGCACCCCTTTATCGTATATACTACTATTATTATATTATATATTTTATTATCAAAATAATAATACTTTATTATATTTTACTGAGAAAAGAAGTATTTATTAGTACATACAGTAGAGATCCTACATAATTGTCTATCTAGAAATTATGCACTGTACAAAAGAATATCAATGTAATATTCCAAATTTGTATCTACCAAAGGGAAAACAATTATAATACGAACATGAATGTAAATGGTTGCAATTTGCATTTCACAAAAGGGACAATATTTATAAGAAATAACATATATAAATTAAATACATATGATAAATTGAATATTTGACAGTAACTACATTAAAATGTACTTGAGCATAAGGGTGTGAACAGTCTAGTTTGGTTTTGTTTAAGAATTTTTTCATAACCAATTGGAAAAAATAGATTGAAAAAAATTCAAACCAATCAAACAATTTTAGGTTTCAAATCAAACCAAATTTAACTAAAAAAAAATATGATTTGAATTAGCTTGACTTTTAATTTAAACCTATCATTTCCAAATATTTCGTATTTAATAAATAATAATTAACTATAGTTATTTAGGACATAAAATAAAACATGTAAAATAAACATAAAATACATATACAACGAACATGTAAAAATAACAAAACAAATGTAACACCTGATTATTTATTATAAATTTACGTAAATACAATTTATACATATGTATTTTAAAAAAGATTCGGTTTACGATTTGGTTTGGTTTTGAATTGCCAAAACAACAATCCAAACTGTAAACTATTTTTCTAAAATTTATCAACCTAAGCCAAACTAAACTGAACTAAACTATAATTTTTGAATGATTCAATTTGGTTTTATGATTTCAACCAAATTACATACATTTCTATTTGAGCAATTCATATTGATAACACTTTGTGTATATAATAGCAATATCTAAAAGATGATTGAAATGTAAAAGTTCGAGAAAGAAATATGTGAAAGTTTATTTGAACTTAAGAAATAGAAGATAAACAATTACATGTTGCTAAAATGCAAGGGTGTATACATCTCAAGTAAGGAAGGGGTGGGAAGCTGTATATATAAATCTTCCTCACCACCTCTCTTTTTATTCAATATTTTTTTGACTTCCTCAAGATATGGAAAGTCATTCTTTACAACAAGATAATGAATATATATATATATATATATATATATATAGGGCTCCTTTTCTTGACTATGTTAGCGACAAAAGATTTTGTAGACAAATTGTTCTTTTAATGGCTAGAACTAGCCTTTGTTTATTTTACTCGAACTTGATACCCCATGTTTGGGTTACACTTTTTTTTAATACTAATTTACTTATTACAATTTTAGCCTTGATTCTTTCCCTTCTTTGTAGGATGCTTGATTTGTGGGCTACATTATTTGAAAGAATCACTTGACTAGTAGGTCGCATTATTTCAAATATTATTTTTGTTGATGATTGATTTGCAACTTGATATGAATGCTAGTCCTTAACACTTAACTTACTTGATTGATTCAGATCCTTTCCTATCCCTTCTTGGCATATTTGGAATGACTTTATTGATGTTTTTATAAGCTTCAAACACCTAAACATACCCTCCGGATGGCATAGAAGTAATTCACGGTGAATCAAACCTCAACAAAGTGCAAAAGAGCAAAAAGAAGGTAAAAAGGATAGAAGTCGCCTATTGCGGTGCCATGCCGTAGCACCTAGGAGGCATAACAAGCATCTATGTGCATGCTGTAGTGTCATGCCACAACACCTTCTTTCTGTTTTACTTGCATGTGTGTGCATGCACTGTGACATGGCGTTGCGATGCCCGTGTTCTACTCACACACAAGCCCGTAATACAGGCACGCTCGTGTGCACGTACTTGCAGGCTGCCTTGCTTGTCATGCACTCAAGTGTGTTCCTGCATGCTTGCATGCATCCGTGCACTTACCCACGTGCTAATGCACACTTGTGCACCTAACATATGCACTCTAGTATCCCAAGACTAGAAATGCCCTTTAAAATAGAATTTGGGAGTTAGATGTGAGAAAGAGAAATAGATTGAGGGTTAAAAGAGTTTAGGGGTAAGATAGTAAGTTTCCAAAACCTGTGTGGCTTGCTCATGATTCTCTTTGGGAGGTTTCTTTCATGTGTAGTGCGGGAAATGAAGGGTTTTCATTTTTCCTTATGTACTCCCATGCACATTTGGCTGCACTTCTGTGCACCCTTAGAGAATGAGAGAGAAAGTTGCTTTTATTGCTTCCTCACCCGTTTTTCTCCCTTTTTAGCCAAAGTTTCCCTTTTTTTTTCAGAGAATCTTCATCCTAGGGTTCAGATTCAACAACCAGCAACTCCCAATCCAGCTAGAGAAGAAAGAAATTAGTTAGAAAGTGATTCCAGCAGCCATGGCAAGAGGTAAGTGCTCCATTTTCTCTTCCTTTAGTTTCCCAAATTGTGTTTGATGCTTGATATTGTTTGGTTACGTTTCTAGCATGCCAAATTTTCCAGAAAATAGTTAAATTGAAGCATAAAGCATGAGAAACATTTTTAAAGGCTATAAATCATTATATAATGATAAAATGAGATAAAATAATGCTACATAGGCATTACATAGTATGACATGCCAAGACATAAGCATGAAAAGAGATCAAATGATTCGAAAGTATTTAGTTTAGCATTCAGAACCTGATTCTAGGTTAGTGTTTTGGGTGAACTCGAGGGGGTATCTATAGGATTCCAGCCTTTTGACTATGGTCAGATCATTCTAGTTTTAGCTTATTAGTCCGAGGACTAATATGTTATTTTTAGTTTTCTAGATTTTCATTGACTGTTCAGCCTACTTGGCCAAAATGTGAAAATCCTTATGTTTATCAACCAGATCAACACAATAGGTATCTTCAGATACATAGAGATTTAGATGCATGCATAATCAGATGTATTCAACATGACATGATGTCATGACATTCATTTCATTTGATTACTTATTAATACGATCAAGAAAACAGATTAAACAATATTCAGTATGAGCAAGCGAATGTATGAATATTTAGGCCAAGGCCAGGTATGGATTAGTAGTTTTGTATGCTTGCTTAGGTTGAGGGAAGTAAGGATCGCTTACTAGATGATTTTATCACTCATTCATTTCCTTCTTTCATTTCTTGCAGGTATGTTTAGTATTGGTGAGGAGCAGATGGATCATGGTTGATAAGAGAGGGCTCCAGGTATGTTTCAGTTTGGCCTGGTGGGTTACTTTGTAAATGTATGTGCACAGTGTAATGTACCAAAACATATGTATATATAAAAAGTTTGTTTTGGCCTATCATGATGTATAAAAAGTTTTAACTTCCGCATTCGTGTATATTTGTATAGTAGCAGTAGCAGTAGCTTTCTTTTTGTAGGATTCTTGTCACGTATACCAGAGTTTTCAGAATATTACTAAAAGTAAAGAAATAATTCAGCAGTAACGGTATGCGCGGCAGCAAGTCCTACATGCACTGTAACAACTTTTGTAATTTGTAATTCTTAATTTCTTTCTTTTATTTATTTTTCTTATTTTGTACTAAGGGCAATTTTGTCATTTCTCTAACATGTAAATGCCTATATAAACTTTTCTCTCTCATGTAAGAAAAAAATTTGGATTTGAAGAAAATTATTGAAAGCTTGTAAGCTTTTATCCATTGAATTTCCTTGTTACTTGGTGGTGCTTGGATTTTCAATTTTTTTTTTACCTTTATCTAATTCTTATTGCAAGGAAGGATTGGTGGTGGTTGAAGCAAGCTGGTGGAGCTTCCTTTAGACTTGTTTTTCTTATCCTTGCATGTTCTAATCCATTCCAAGCAAGTATTGCATGTTAGTGCTTCCTAGAAATATTACTTGCATGCTTATTTGGTGAATAACTCTTGGCTTAGATTGGATGGTTATTGATCACAAATCATGTAATTTCTCCCTAGTCTTCAACTTTGTTCCTTTAATGTTTGAAGATATTTTGGGTTTGGTTTCCTTGTGCATTTGGTTTTATCATTCGGCCCCTCTTACAGAAGAACCTTGTCCTCAAGGTTCAGGGAAAGAACTATTGACAAATCTTTCTTTTTCATTGGAAGAGTCCATTGTTTTATCTCAACCCTTTAACTTGTTTGTTTCAAGATATCTCCCCTTACTCTAATATCAATACCTTGATAAGTTTCTTCTTCAATGAGGAAAATTTGGGGTTTTTAACAGCAATATCTTGAAATAAATTTTGGAAAAGGGCATTAGATAGTGCTATTTTGATCATTCCTCTTTTAGGTGAGTCCAATGGCTTCTTAAAAGGAGGTGGGTTTTGCCTAAAGACCTCATTTTCCAAATCTACTTGCAGTCCTCTGACAAATGCTTCAACTAAGGCTGACTAAGGCCAACCCTATATGTGAAAAACCAATTGTTCAAGTTCTCAAAGATAACTGTGCAATGACCCCTTTGGTTGGATATGGGACAACACTTTGTAAAAGTTGACATGGGTCATTGGTTTGAAGTGTGCCATGAATTCGTGTTGGAACCCCACCTGGTTTAGTACCTTCCCTAAATCTTGGTAAAGCTTCCTCAGCCATTGCTACCATCAATTAGCTATGTCCTCGAGGTAGAATGTAGTAGTAAACACCTTTTGATCTTCAGGTGCACATTGGTTCTCAAAGAATTGCTCAACCTAATTAAGCCAGATGACTGGCTCTTCACAAAAAATTTTGGAAATTCAAAATGAATCACCTTTCCCATGTTGTTGTTGCTAGGTTGCTTTTGTTAGTTGTTATGGGTTGTGGATCCTTCATGTTTTTTATGGCGTGGTGTCTGATGCATTGCCTCTAGTGTACTTCTTATTCGAGAAAGGCTACGAGACAAGAGGCCATGTAGCTCTTTCAAGGATTCTTCCAATGCTTGCAACCAAGACCTATTCCCATCCTCCATTCGTTGGATGCCTTGAACATCATTTTCAAGTTGATCAATGCATTCTTGCTGTGTTGTCATGGCTCTAATACCGTTGTTAATGACAAAAGAATTTGTAGACAAATTGTTCCTTTAATGGTTGGAACTAACCCCTGTTTATTTCATTCAAACTCGATATCTCGTGTTTGGGTTACAATATTTTTTTTTATACTAATTAAATTATTACAATTTCAGCCTTGATTCTTTCCCCCCTTGGTAGGATGCTTGATTTATGGGCTACATTATTTCAAAGCATTGCTTAATTTGTGGGCTGCATTATTTTAGAAAATTATTTTTTGTGATGATTGATTTGCAACTGATGTAATTTCTCCCAGGTCTTCAGCTTTATTCCTTAATAAATTGAGTTTGATTTCCTTATGTCTTTGGTTCTAAAAGACTAGTTCCAAATTGTCCAGCTAGTACTATACAGTCATAATTAAATATTCATAATTATTAGATAAATATGACAAACGCATTTTTATAAACTATATTTTCAATATTTTTAATCGTATAATAAATGAATACACAAGACTAAAAATAAAAATAAAAATCACCCCTTATTGCTAGAAACAATTTTCCATAAATTATATATACTGAAAGAAAATAAATCAATAATATAGAATATTAGATTGATAATATTGTTAAATTATATATACTATATTTGAAAGTAATGGAGACGAGTCTACAGGAATCAATTACCATATTTGAAAGTAATAATACATTTGTGCTCATTTCAATGAATATATAATTTTTTTCTATAATTAACAATATTATCAATATTGTGCTTATAGTATATATAATTTACAACTCAATAATAAAACAATATCGTTTTACTTAATAATTAGCAAAACAATATCGTTTCGATAATTACATAATATAATTTGAATCGTATCATGAGTCAAATTTAAATATAATCAAACAATTTGTTTGGCTCTTGCCTAACTCTATTACAAAATTTAGATCACAAGGGAAGGGTTGCAAACTTACATATATAACTATCAAGATCATTTTCTATATTTTATGTGAGATACATCAATAATAATATACCAAATAATAATATGTTATCGATAATTCAATTAAGATCAAAATTTGAATTAGCTCAACCAATGTAGAACTGATAATAGATTAAATAAAATTAAAAAAATATTCAATTAAATAAAATTATAGGATAATAAAGTAAGGCAATCCATGTTAAGTAAAAAAATAAATAGGATTTTGTTACCATATATATATATATATATATATATATATTTATTCCAACCCTGAAGACAACTGGTGACAGCCACATGAAATATTCTCACAAGTAATTGCCAGTTCTGGATTTTCATGTGTAAAATGTGATGTAATCTGAATGTGAAATGGTACATATATTTCACGAGCAATTGCCATCAGAGCAAAATGACGAGCCACCTAGTGAAGAGGTAATGTTTACAGGATATGCTCATATAACACATTTCTTCAAATCAAGTAATTATATGAAAATTACTAACCATGGATTGTTCATTTCTGTGTCATAGGTACCTCATCCATCAAGTAACCAGCACTCTCCATATGAGAACCAGTAAGTTTGTATTTGCGGTTTGGTGAATTATTAGCTTGTTCGAGAAATGCGTATTAGGAAAATCCAGCCGATTGGAGGGCTGGTTTGTATGTGGATATGAAGTGTTGAAATTATTTGATGTTTGTTTTATTTGTTGTTTGAAATTCATGTGGGTTTATGAGCTATAATTATATTGTGTCTTCTCGTTAACTCTAACTGAAGAAGTTTATTGACGCACTGTGTTAGAGTTTCTAATTTGGATGCGTTTTGTGTGTCATTGTCATTTTGCATCACTCATAATTATCTGTTACTGATTGTGTTTATTTGTCAATAATTTATTCTTGTGTTTACATTTGTGTGAAGCGTAAAGTTAAATCTTATATCTTGTGGTTGAGACCATATGCTGGTACTATGTTGGATCTAAATAATACATAAATAAGGATAAAATTCTTCATTCTGTTTTTGATATGAGAATATTTTATACTTGTTATTATATATTGTCGATACATCTATTTGCATACAACAAGACTATTAATCAAATAATCGTACAGTTTTGTGCTTTATTTTACGTTAGGTGACCATTAATAGACATTGCCTACTATTATCGTATTTCGCTATTCTAAAATCTTTTAACTTTTTTCGCAGGGCATAATGTAAAGAGTTTGGCTCCAACAAGCTTCATAACAATTCTCAAATTGTGTATCTAAACAATATTAGGATTAATAATTGTATTCATGTATTTCAATAATTCTGATAATACTTTTTATCCAATATTTTATTAATGATATTACTAGCATTTTTTGTATGTTTTTTTTAGACGGTATTGTTTTGCGTATATTGTTATCAATTTATCTATAGTGTTTTGCATGATATTTATTATAAACAGGAAATTTTATCAATAAACAGGGAAAAAGGCTTATGAAACAGACAAAATTGTGTCAAAAAAGGTATATAAATAAATGCCGCTAAAACCCAAAAAAAGGCCGCTATAAACATATAAAAAACGCCGCCATGACATTAAAAAAGGCCACTATAAGATAAGAAATGCCGCAAAAAAAAATTATAAACTGCCGCAAAATATTCCGCGAAAAAAAAAAATGCCGCTAAAACCCAAAAAAAAAGCTGCTATAAACATATAAAAAATGCCGCTATAACATTAAAAAATGCCGTAAAAAAAAAATACAAACCGCCACAAAATTTTCAGCAAAAAAATTGAAAACATCTCTAAAACCAAAAAAACGCTGCTAAAACCCCAAAAAAACGCCACTATAGGGTTGTTATCCCGACAGAATATCTCACGCCAAAAACTCGCGGGAAATAAATTAGTGGGTGTGGAAGGTTTTACTGGCGTTTAAAAAATGCCGGTAAATGCTTGATGTAAACGCCGCTAAAAGGTCCGGGCTTTTAGCGACGTTTTTTCTTGGTTTTACCGATGCAACTTCTATCGACGTTTTGTACAAACGCCGGTAAGATTATTTTCGACGTTTATAAACGCCGCTAAAAATTCGAAAAAACGCCGCTAAAAGCCCTTTCTGCTGTAGTGAAAATTTTTATACCTTTCAAGAAAGTCAGATGAGCTGTAAATTATTATATCTGGTATGAAGACATTAAAATATTTAAAACAGTTGAAGTAGAAGAAGTTTTAGATAAGAATTTTTGTATGCTTCAATTTTAAGTTAATTTATTCTCACTTAAGTCCTTGAATTCCAGATTAAATTTTTGCTCTACCCATGAGGATGGCTAATATTTTCTTTTTAATAGAAAGGAAAAAGTTAATTTAGAAAGTTAGAATTTAAATTCTTATTTTTCTTAATTTACGTTTCTCTTGTATTATAAATTCAATATTTTTCAAACAATTCTAGAAGCCGCATTAGTTTTAATATAACATTTGTTCGTTTTTGGGAAATAGAACGTTTATATTTTCTTGATTAGTACGCATATCTGTTTGCGGTGAGATAATTGTTTGGCCACCAAACTCTTAATATACAAAAACATTTTTTATATTTCAACCAAAACCATTTGTAAGTTAAACGTGTATTTCACCTGAACTGTTTTTTTTTTTAAAAAATCTATCTAGAAACTGAACTATGGTTTAATATAATTATTTTATTTGATAATTTGAAATTAATACAAATTATTGAGAATAAATTACTACACAAGAGCTCTACTTTCTTGCAGTGTGCAACCTACGAAACTTTACGTACGCACTGTAGAGATGTTTATGTTTCATTAGTCTAATATTGTTTATATATAAATTTAAGACTTAGTAAGATAATAATTCGAAAAATTAATTAAATTAACTTAATTTTATTGGAATTAAACGATATAAATCAATACTCTACAGATTACATAGATACATAAAAAATATATATATATTTGTCAAAATTGTTCAAATATATATAAATAACTTGACCGTTGTCTTTTTTTTTTTTTAATAAGTCAGTATGATCGTCGTTAATTCAATTCAAAACATTTATTACTTCTATCGAAAGAATCCAACTCAAAAATCTATTGTTTTCTTCAATTTTTTAGTCAAATTTATCTTCAAAATGAGTTACAAAATTAGTATTAACTCATTTATTTGATTTTTCAAATATTTATAGTGATTATTTTCATTTTTATTTAAAATAACTTAAAGTGTTTCATACAACCTAAAAAACTTTAAAATCCTGAAGATATTACTATATAAACTAAAAGAATATATATACTACTCATTCTTTTGTGATCAATTAACCTCTTAGAGTTGAGAATTTCCTAACTGCATTCATTTAATTGAATTCATTTGGAGAGTTACTGGCGATAGATTAGCCAAAATAGCCAAAATCTGGCCTCATTTTATTCATTACGCCTTTACTTCTTGGTTACTAAAATACCAGCTACACAATATAATGTTTACTTGAATTATAATGAACTTTTGTTGATAAAACTTTTTATGAAAAAGAATTTGAGAGGCTAAGAATCTTAAAGTTAAAAATGAGGGTAAATTGAATAATAATTTAAGATTCGATTATGTTCTTAAAATTTATAGAAAGCTAATATCGTTTAATCCAAAAAAAATTAGGTTATCTTAATTAATTTTGTTAACAATTTGTGCAATTATGATGTGTTCAGAATAATAATATATTGTGTCAAACAAAGAACTTACAGCATACTTCATTTAACTTAACAAAAAAAAAATGCTTTAAATCTTCAAGATATTACGATATGATAAACTACAGGATTCTATATAATACTCATTCTTTTCTGGTCCATTTACCAAACAGTTGAGAATTTCCAAATTGAATTCATTTGGAGAGCTTCAAGTGACCACAAAGTTGCCAAAATGGCCAAATTTTGGCCTTACTTTGTTTATTATGCCTTGGCAGTTTGCATGGTGGCTAATATAATGGTAGTTAGTGGCCATTCTCCACCACAAACTTACATCTATTCGTCTCCCCCACCTCCATACTCGCCTCTACCACCTTGTCCTGCCCCATCACCAACACGGCCTAAACAGTCACGTCCGCCACCACCATCACCATCACCATCACCTCACAAGTCTCCACCACAACCATCACCGTCACCGCCACCATTACCACCTCCACCTCAAAAGTCTCCACCACCACCACCACCACCTCCTCCACCTCACAAGTCTCCACCACCGCCATCACCTCCTCCACCATCACCACCTCCTCCACCTCAAAAGTCTCCACCACCACCGTCACCTCCTCCACCATCACCATCTCCACCACCACCATCACCTCCTCCACCTCAAAAGTCTCCACCACCACCGTCGCCTCCTCCACCATCACCATCTCCACCACCACCATCACCTCCTCCACCTCAAAAGTCTCCACCACCACCGTCGCCTCCTCCACCATCACCATCTCCACCACCACCATCACCTCCTCCACCATCACCACTTCCGCCACTCATACAAGTCACTACCGCCATCACTTCCTCCACCATCACTCACTTCCACTCACCTCACAAGTCTCCACTGCCATCACTACCTCCTACCCACCATCATCATCACCTCCTCCACTCCTTCACTCACCTCCTCCTCCCTACATTTTATAGCCTTTCCACTACCAATTACCACAATCTTATTATTAAATAATATATTGTTTATAAATACTTGGAGTGATATCATCGAAAGTATGCATTATCGATTCTTTTTTCAAATCATTTTCTCCAATTTAATTGTTCTCTTTTCTTTTGCTTTTCTAATTGTATAATTATTTATAAATTTCTTCAATAACTGTTTTTCTGGCATTGCAGGTTATAACCTGGGGAAAATAAATATGAGCTTTGGCAAAATTACCAGTAATTGAAATTCCTATTTGACTTGAATGCAAAGTCTCTTTTCTAAACAATAACGCTTAGTTCCATGTTGATGTATGCGATGGAGAATTTACTATAATTCTATGTTGGAACCGTTTTGAATACATGGATGTTTGAATTTGAAAATATATTGTTATTACTTAATAAGATATATATATATATATATATATATATATATATATAAAAGAGCCTTATGAAAAATATTGTTAATGTGAGAGCATCCTTCAGGGATGAAAGCTGGAAAACGTATTTTTCTTCACATAACTTCAGTTGGGAAATTATTCTGAGCAGAGAATGGTTATTATTGTAAACGTTGGTGGGTTTATTTAGATTAAGCCATTGAGAGTATTATTGATTTCTGAAGTTGAAAACTATCTTTCAAATTTCTTCACAATTTTAGTGGATCCAGTATATTAACATATTCGGCTTACAATCTTTTGTAGAAGTGATGCCAAAGAAAAATAGTGGTCTTGTATTTGACCTACTTCGACACTTAAATTACTTCTTTAACTATTTCTCCAAGGCTTAACAATTTAGGTGAGATACATTATCAAGAGCCCATTTAGTGTAATTTTCTCCATCTAATCAAAGAGTAACATATTAAGATTAATTTTTGAAACTTCATGTTTATATTTGTCTTATATTCGTAAAACTTATGGGTTGGTGATTAACATCTACAACAATGAGTTTCAGTTTGAATATTTAAAACCTTAGTTTCGATGGCATTTAGAATTTTATGTCCATATTTTTTCACGATTTTGGAAATGTCAAGTTGTAAATGAGATACATTTATTATTGTAACACACATAAATATTAACAATTTGTGTTCACAAATTAGTATAGTTTTAATAATATTTTAAAGTGTATAAGTATGAATATCCGCAATTTGTATCTACAAATGAAAACAGTTACAAAAAGAACACAAATATAAATATTCACAATTGCTTTTGCAACAAGGAAAATATTTATGATAAGAAAAGAAATGTAAATATCCATAATTCGCATCTGCAAAAGGGAAAATAATAGGGTACATATGTGCAACAAGTGAAATAATAGGCATCTGCGATTTGTATTTGCAAAAGAGAAAATAACAGGGTACATGTTGCAAAAAGTAAAATAATAGGCATCTGCGATTTTTATTTGCAAAAGAGAAAATAATAGGTATCCACAATTTGCATGTTCAAAAGGGAAAATAATGGGCATCCGTAATTGGCATTTCGCAAAAAGCAAAACAACTATAATAAAAACATGAATGTAAATGTCCGCAATTTGGTAGTAAAGGTATTAACATGCATATAACATTTTTTAAATTTCAACCAACACCAAGGTATTAACTTGCGAAAGAGACAACATTTTAGGATATATAACATGCATAAATTAAATACATATAATAAATGAATATTTGATAGTAAAGGCATGAAAATGCACTGAAGCAAAGGGGTGTGGACAGTTTGGTGTGATATGGTTTAAGAATTTTTTTAAACCAAATCAAAAAAATAGATTAAAAAAATTTCAAACCAAACCAAGCAATTTTAAGTTTCAAAGCAAACCAAATCAAACTGAAAATTTACGGCTAGGTTCGGTTTGAATGGTAATTTAAATCTATTAAAAATCATTTATTTTCAAATATTTCTTATTTAATAAATAATAATTAACTATAATTATTTAAGATATAACCTTGGTGGTAGAATTTTTCTTTATTCTTAGTTCACCCTCAAGTTGGTGAATGAATCTTTTATGTATGAGATTTGTTTTCCTGCAACATTTTGATTTATGTTTTTGGTGTTGAGTGATCTTCTTTTCTCTACCTTTTTTGTTGATGAATTAATGTAGGATTTGGGTGGAAAATTGCATGAAATTGTATGGTTTTGGTGATTAAACTAGGCTGGATTTTTGGATTGTTAATTGAATGCTATTTGATCACCATTGAGAGGGTTTAAGGACTGTCATTCTTGATCATCAGACGAACAGTACATTATTATATCTGGTATAAAGACGCTCAAACGTTTAAAACGGTTGAAGTAGAAGAAGTTTTATATAAGAATTTTTGTGCGCTTCAATTTTAAGTTAATTCATTCTCACTTAACTCCTTGAATTCCAGATTAAATTTTCGCTTTACCCATGAGGATGGCTAATATATATTTTTTTATTAACAGAAAGGGAGAAATTAATTTAGAAAATTAAAATCTTGAAATCTTGTTTTACTTATTTTTCTTAATTTATGTTTCCCTTACATTATATATTCAATATTTTTCAAAGAATTTGGAAGCCGCATTAATTTTAATGTAATATTTGTTCGTTTTTGGGAAATAGAACGTTTATATTTTCTTGATTAGTACAAATAATCTATTTGCGGTGAGATAATTGTTTGGCCACCAAACCCTTAATACAAGAAAACATTTTTTAAATTTCAACCAACACCATTTGTAAGTTGAACGTGTAAACTCACCTGAACTGTTTGAAGAAAAAAAATATAGTTGAAACTTAATTATGGTTTCATATAATTATTTTCTCTGATAATTTGTAATTAATTCAAATTATTAAGAATAAATTACTTTACAAGAAAAACAGCCCTCTTTTCTAGCAGTGTGCAATCTATGAAACTTCACATACACATTGTAGAAATGTTTATGTTTCGATAGTGTAATATTGTTTGAATATAAATTTAAGATATACTATGATAATTATTCGAAAAATTAATTAAAGATAATCTAATTTTGTTGGAATTAAATCATACAAGTCAACATTCAACAGATTACGAAGATAAAATTACCAAAAAGTAAGTTTTTCCAAAAATTTTCAAATATATAAAAGTAATTTTACCATTGTTAACTCGACTCAAAACGTTTATTACTCTTATCCAGGGAATTCAACCCAAAAATCTATCATTTTCCTTCAATTTATTAGTCAATTTTGTCTTCAAAATGAGTTGCAAAATTAGTATTAACTAACTTATTCGATATTTTAAATATTTGTAATGATTAGTTTCATTTCTAAAAGAGGCTTTCAATCTGGAATGTATTACTACATAAACTACAAGAATACATGTAGTACTCTTAGAGTTGAAAATTTCCTAATTGAATTCATTTTGAGAGCTTCGAATGACGAGACAGTTGCCAAAATGGCCAAAAATTTGGCGTCATTTTATTCATTACGCCTTTGCTTGTTGGTTAATAGATAATAGGCCAAAGGACAATTTCCCACCCATAGTTTGAGGCGGGGACAAAGTCCCACCCGCTGAAATTGAAAAGCCCGGTCTCCCACCCATTACCTAATTTTTTATTATTTTTTTATTAAAATTACTAAATTGCCCTTTTAAAAATTAAAAATTTATAATAAAAATATAAAATAATTTTTAAATATAAAAAAATTAAAAAAAATAAAAATTTTTAAAAAAATTTGAAATTAAAAAAATAGCAGCAGCCACCGACGGCGGTGCCCGCCCATAATAGAACCAGGTGGCCATTTCCGGCCAC